>CM019214.1:40220550-40272697 GCA_009741485.1 Malurus cyaneus samueli | reverse complement strand
AAATTTTCTCAAGCAACTGATTTTTAAAGGCAAAACAATGGTGGAAGGGAAAGTATTTAATAATTACTGGTAGCGTGTTCTTTAATGCAGAGAAGGTGGGTTGGTGGGTTGGGTTTTTTTGTTGGATTTCTTTGGCGGATGCCTTTTTCTTTTCTTTTGTATTTTCCTTTGCTTGCTAAAGGTATCACTTATGTTGGTGGTAGGAGGTTCTGAAGAACAAATGTCAAATCTCAGTTGAATGGGTCAATGAGTGAAAGGGGCCATTGGGTCTCTCTGGCAGGCAATGTACCTGTCGCCTAAGGGGAAAAGTAGACACCAGCTCTCAAATTTTTTCATTACATATCTTAACCCCTGTATTCCTCTTACGCATTTTTCCCAATTATATTTAGTATATGTAAAGTGTTCTAAAATATTTTAGTGATGTAGTTTATGTTTAACAGCCACTCTCTTCCCTGGATGAAAGATTCCTTGTTGGAATAAGCTTAACACAGTCCAAACAACTTTCTTTTTAACATGACCAACCTCACATATTTGGTATATCCTTGCTTAGTGCAAATCTACCAGGCAAGTAGAAAAACAGAGTGAATAACTGATAAGCAGGAAGTATGGTATGTATATTGTAATGCTGGGATTAGAGTTTTCTTTTGAATATGGCACTGCAGTGCTATAAAGTTTTCTATGAGCTGACATTTTGGTTTTCCTTGAATGAATGTGTGAATGAATACATGCATTAACGAGTGATATGAGACAACAAAGATCTACATTTCAAAAAATGTAAATAAGAAAAGTCCCATGGAGGTCAATGGCAAGTTACTGAGGCATACATACACCTGAGTTTTTATGAGCAGAAAATTTCTAAATCCTTTACATATCTGGTGAATCACACTAAATGTAAGGGAAGCATGGGCAATGCATTAATACATCCCTAAAGATATTATTATTGATTTTAACTATTTCCATGTTGATAACCATGAATTAATCACCACTTAACTTAAAGTATTAAAGATGGTTTTACAAAAAAGTAGACCAAAAATATTCATTAAATTAGTATTTTATGAATGATGAAAGAAACCACTAACAGTTACAACAAACTCATGAAAATACAATGATAAATACAGTATATGCTGAATTTTGTTGTCAACATGTCTCAGGTTTTATAGTTTTGTTTTATTTAAGGTACCATAAAACCACTTAAGGGAAACTGTGTGGTCTGATGAAACTCCCAGGAGGTTTTTCTTCTCAGAATAATTTTAGTCAGATAAAAATAGTTTAGGGAATATTACAAGTAACATTAGAGGGCATTACTAGTGTAAAAATATTTTCTTTTTGAAACAGACCAGAATGAGATATTTTTATTGCATATTAATTCCTGTCTCTGATTTTCTAATATTGATAAATTGTATGTAAGGCTACAGAAATATTCACTCTACAAACACCATTGCATGCTAACCAGAATGGAAAGGATATATATAGAGATATCCTCTGGGCAAAAAAAAACATTGCCAAGTTTAGATAAAACAAAATATTTTCTTGACTAGAAATAAAATAAGTTGCTCTTTTATAGGGGTAAATAGAAAATTCAAAGCTATATTCCATTCCATTCCAACATGACATATGTGGCTTTTGGATATAGAAAAATTTATAAGGATCCAAAAAAGCTTATGAAGAAAAAACTTTTATTTGCGTTGTTAATAACTGAAGTGTTTTAGTAAATGCTAGCTATGAAATGAACTTTATGATGAAAGAAGACAGAGCTCTGTAGAAATGGCAAATCAACTTTTCTGGAAGGTTCAAAGTTGCTGAAAAATCAGACCTGCGTCTGCATATCATAAATGAAGACACTGCAGAACAATACATTTTACATTTTTTTCCATCCTTTCTGCTATTAAATGTACTGTAGTTAGAAAGAGAGGAGAATTCATGGAACTCCATGTTGAAATAATAAATTTCTAAAAAAAAAAAAAAAAAAAAAAAACCACATGAGAAATAATTTGTAAAGATTGCCTGTGTTTAAAACATGAGGATTAACAGTCTTTTGCATGAAAATCAGTGACAGCACGATGCTGACAGATTCAATACAGACTTCATAATCCTCCCTCCCCAAATGGTACCTGGTGCATGGAAGACCTCAAGTCAGCTCTGAATGGAGGCTACCAGGGCCCCCTTCGAGTTGGTTGCTGCAGGGTCAGGCAGCACTGGTGCCTTTTCATGGGGTTGGGGATGGTGTGACAATGGCAGGAGGTGTGCCCTGGTGGGGGATCAGAGATCCCCAGGTGGTGCTGGTGAAGTCGTGTTCAGTGTATGAACTCAAGGACTATGGTAAGTGAGATGGGAACAATGGAAAATGTGTTTATTCTTCAGTCAAGTAAGGCATCTGTTTGTTAGTGGAATTTAGGATTTGCTTTTAGAAAGTAATTAGTCCTGCACTGGTATGGTACAAGCCAACTTTATCTAATTGCTTTTGGGAGGCAAGTGTCAGTGTGCTGGTGGTTACAGCTTCATGTACTTCTGGCTACCATGAGGAACAAAAATTACCATGGCCTTGCTTTATACTTTCAGAAGTTCATAAAGTGCAGTAAAATTGTGAAACACCAAAAATCACTAGTGATGCTTACATTGTGCAAATGAAAAGGAGCATTTCCTTGTCATTCCCACAAAAAATGTGTTTGCATGTGTTTAAGTAGTGGTATTGAGATGTCAACTTAATTTTTTTCTCCCCCCAATTTTGGTTACTTGTTATTCCTACTTGCTGTCTGAAACAGTAGAAATCTTTCTTTTAAAAATACAATTTACAAGTCAGAAAAAAGAAACCGAGGAAAAGTGGCATTTAATTACCCAAACATAACTGGGGAATACAATAGACATATTGGTTGCAGGTGGCTGACAGTAAGATAGCTAAGACAAAGTAAACACAATTAGCAAAGTTCCAATTATTACGTGTTGCATGCAAAATTAGTATGTGACAAAAGAATCACAAACTAAAGAATTGCTATAAAGAAAACTAAACAAAGTGACAAAGTTGTTCCTGTGTTTAATGGTATCAGGGTCTTTTTGTGACAAGGTTTTCTCATGTTTGTCTTGGCGGCCCAATCGATCCACTGTGAGAGACCATTAACGAGCCTCACAGAGAGGCTTGCAGAGCCCAAAAGAGTCCTTCTGAGATTGAGGGAAAGCACAAAAGTGGTCAGCATTGACAAAAAAATCACTTAAACCCACTTGGAAAGTAGACATATGGTGACAGACTGTAATCTAAAATTAATGCTTTGTCTTAATGTTTCTAGTTCACAGAAATGTGTAAAGCTGTTGACTTGGCTTTAAAATCACTTGGTGCCTTGTCTGCTGGAACAGTCACATTATAGAGATTTATATTTTATAAAGCCTCCACCATATTCTCTGGTGTTTATGGGCCTTTTGAGATCAAATAGGCCACACAGAAACCAATTTTGGGAGCACCAGAATTTCAGCTGTTTGGAACCTATTTTGGCTAGCAAGATTATTATTTTTCTCTTCTGTCTGACAGTCCAAGTAAGATACTTGCAAAATTCATGACATTACATCTTTCAGCCTGGCTAAAGGACATTGTAACACAGAGCTACCTCAGCTGGCTCATCTCATGCTGAGTTGGGAAAGGAAGGAAACAGAAAACAGAGCTTGAAGAGAGGAAGCCTGGCAACAGCACTGCCATCTCTTGCAGCACTTTTTCATGGACTTGGTCCTGATTATCCCACTATTTGACCTGATCTGGAAAGGGTGAAAAGTACAATGCTCCCTAGCTTGGATTTCCATGCGGCCTTTTTGGAATGAGTAAGACTTAGGCTCTGTCAGTCTAAGTGTTAAATACCTCTGCTCCCCACTGTAGAGGACAAATGTGCCTCAAGGTGCCTGTCATTCTCCAGATCACTGCTGATATTTTCACAGTATTTACTCTACTTGTTGATACAATATCAGGCTGTTAGGAGAGCTCACTTGACAGCCCCAAGTAAGTCACAGGGATCACTACAAAGAGAATGCAGTCTGGTGAGTCTGTAATAAAGAGTGGAGCTGACACAGTGGTTTCACACCACACTCATAATAATTTCCAGGAAGAAGGAAAACTTTCTATTAATTATTATAACACAATTCTCAAGTGCTTTTGGAAACCTCACATTTTCTAAAACTACACATTTCTATGTTTCATAAAACATTATGATAAAAAAGAAATTGGAGTTTCTTTCCTTTCTACCAGTGAGATTATTTTCAATCTTTTATGTCTCTTACTTAATAAGATTTTAACAGCTGTGTGACGTAATTTGAAACAGCTGAAACTTAACATTTGGCCTAGTCTCATTAGAAGGAATTATAAAAACAAATTAAAATCTCTGTCCAATATTAAGAAGGTGAAGGCTAATACACAAAATATTTTGAAATGAGATAGATGTACTTACTGTGGATATGATTCCTGACATAAGACCTACATTTGTAATTTATTTGTCTGCTTCAGGGTTTATATAAAACAGAATAGATTTTGCATAACTGACTATAAAGGCTTTATGCATAGCAGAATATTGACAGTCATATTTGAAATTACTATCCATTTAGTTTGTTGGGTTTTTTTTCAGTAATAGAGTGTTTTCAACTTTCTTTATCAGTGAAGTAATATTAAGGAAAAATATTATCTTGTGATGAGCTTGCATTGAATGTTCAGTGTCCTTGATTCTTTTTTTTCTTTTTTTTTTTTTTTTTTTTTTTTTTTTTTTTTTTTTTCTTTGACTCCTGCAAATCTCATTTTGCAGAAAAAGCTTAGAGTTATCAAGGTCAGGTTGACAGCTGTGTAAATGTTAAACTTGTTGATATTTGAGTTACTATGTAGAGAGAGTGAGGTTAGCATGCTTCATTCATTGGAAAATATAAATTCTAATAAAGAGTAACCAAAATTTTCATGTCAGGAATTGTAGACCCTAAAGTTTCATTTTGTATGAATGAAGAATGAAAAATATCCTTTTTTTTTTTTTTTTTCTCCCATTTCCAATTTTGATAATTGTAGCTCTTTGTTACAGCACAGCTGTTTTTTTCTACAGAAGAGGCTTTATACTATGAATTTAATGTGAATAATCATTTAAAAAAAAACCAAAAAAGTAAATACAATGAAACACAGAATATTCATGTTCCTGAGTGTGATACATACATTCAAGTTCCTGGATAACTTGGGAAGTTTTGTCAGAAGCAGATCTGAAGAAGCATGTAGCCCACTCAGGGATTTACATGGAATGGCAGTTTCTGAGCACAATATTAGAATCCTTCTCATATTTTGCTGAGTCTCAATGCAGCAATCATTGAACATTTTCATGTTGCTTTAAATGTCTTAGAAATATTATTTGATTGTGTGGCTTATGTTTTCCAGTAGTAACTAATGAATGCTGAAAGTATTTTTAACTTTTCTGAAATTACATCCACTTTATAATTTGCTTTGAATTATTTCTGTGTATTTCAACTACACTTTTTTGTATAACATCTCAGTATCTTGTTGGGGAGACACTTTAACTCAAAGGGAAAGGAATAGTAAAGTTATCTTCAATTCATTCACAGTCTACATATACTTTTCTCATTTGAAGAAAATGTTAATTATTTTGACGTATCTCATTTAGTCTTCTTCTCTGGGGACTTGGATGCTAGAACACAAAGGATGCTTAGAGTGAAAATTATTTAGAGTCTGTGATATGAGTGTTTTACTCTCTTCATTTTGTGTTGGAGAGGTGGGCAAAGAGTTTTCCCAGCTTTAAAAAGCATTCACCAAGGCAGAAGGTGAGAAAGGAAGGATTAGGTCCTTCTTATAGATGATTTATCACCCTTGTTTTAGTCTCAAGATTAATATAAGAATATATTTATGAGACTAAGAGCTCAGAAAAATCTAGTGCTCTTGCCATGTACTTATCTACCCTTAGTACTCTCATTAGCTATTGAAGAACACACTTATCATCACTTCGTACAAATTAGAAAAAAATTATATATAATATATATATATATATACATAAATATACACACACAGACTATTGCAAGAAATACATGTGTGTAAAGCCCTATATAGTCCCATGGATACGCAGATATTCCTTTCCTCAAAGAACTGCATGCTCTTGTAAGAAGCCCCACTCCATCTTTCTTGTAGGCTCCTTTAGGTGCTGGAGGGCTGCAATTAGGTCACCTACCTTCTCTTTTCCAGCTTGAACAAACACAGTTCTAGCAGCTCCACCTCATAGGACAACTACCTATATGTGTTGTTTTGTTGCTTTTTTTTTTTTTTTTTTGTTTAGTTCAGAGTACTTCTGGGCTGATGGTCTAAATTTCCATTAGTGATGGATTTGAGCAGGCTAGGCAACGTCCCAAATGGCACTTTCCAGGAGACTTGTTGTTGAAAGGACTCCAGCTCATGTACTCTAAGGTCACAACAAAATGTGAATCAAAACCCAACAGATCACACCTACATCTTCCTTTGGATCAGGTGTGCAATTTGGAAAAATATTCCCCAGCTATTTTCACTCATTGCTCTTAATTTCTTGTCCCAGGGAAATCTTAGAAAGCAGAAAATGGACCCTTTTAGACAAAAATAAATTGAAAGGTGCCTGACAGACAGCAACTGCAGACCAGACTAGAGTTATTTCAAGGTCACATTGCACTGTGTAGGGTCCTCAGCAACCTATTTCATTTCATAGAATGGCTTCTATTCCACTCTGCTCCTTGCTCCATGTGGATGTCTGGAAGACTTGCTGCTGGAATGAACTCCTGGCACAGGCTGAACTGCTAATGTCAATGTATCCACAGAAAATAAAGTCTGTTTGTTGCAATAAATATCAACAAAATATTATTAAAATAAGTTAAACAATCCTAAAAAAAGAAAACAGAACAGATTTTGATACCCATACTGTCTTTGAATTTATAGGCCAAAAAAAGCATTTCTTGTGTTTGTCATCATGTGTTTTATGATGACAATAAGTCATCAAGTGTTGCTAACAATATTATTTGCACTGGTTCTAAATATGAACCAGTTTGTAATTAGATCAAGAACAGAATTTGACCTTGGGCTGTAGAAGAGTTGTGAACAAGGGAAATATGTCAGCAGCATGCCTAAAATAAGAAAGAAAATAGAATACAGAATTTCCAAGTGACAATGATTGATCTGTATACATCTCTATGCAAATGAATGAGCAAGAGTTTTCTAAACACTGGCAAAAGTGAATTAATAATAAATAATGATTAAAAAAAAAGACTAAATCTTTGATAATGACAAAATTTGATGTAATAATTATTATTCAGAAGGAAGAATGTGAGACAAAAACAAAGTAGCTTTGTATGGAGTCCAGAACTTGATCCAAAGCCTTTGAAAACAGCAGGAAGTCAGTGGCTTCCACACACTTTTTTGGCAGCCTTGTCCTGTACTCTCAGTGGGAGAAATCTGGCACATCTCTCAGTTGCTCCATAACTCAGTCCCAGTTTTATAATACCACTTGATCAGTTCATTCCTTTACCCATCTTCCTAAATTAATCTCATGATAATCCATTTTATAGACTCTTTCTGACCTCTCTAATCATGATGGTGCTTGTAACCTAAACCACGATTTGAATAAGATTCCTCTTTATTTGTCTTTCCTCCCCAGAGTAGAGAACATTTGCCAGGGTAAGAAATAAAAAAGAGTAACTTACTGGGGAAAGTGATTTCTATAATACCACAGGTGTATCAATGCATGAACTTTGTTAAACTAAATCTTTTGGTTATAGATTGTTACATTTCTGTCCATCTTACTTTTTTGCTTCACATCCTGTCTGGTAAGTTAAATATTTACCTCCAGCCTGACATCTCTGCCCTCAAATAAATCATCCCCTCTATTTTTTTTCCAGAAATATCAGGTCCTTGAGGAATACGCAAACCAAAGGGAGAAATAATATTTTCAGGTTGTCAGAGAAAGAGCTGGAGCTGTTGAGCAGAAGTGGCAGAAGAGCCAGGAGTGCTGCCCCGCTGTGAGTTTCGCAGCTGAGAGTTCACAGCTCCCTGTACCGGGACATCCTGACAGCTCTGGAGCTCCAATTCCTGACAGGTGTAGTCTGTCCTCCCACAGGATCTGGGCAAAGCTGGACATTCTTCAGCTGGCTGGGTCTCCATCCATGTCATCACCTTTGGCTGCAAAACAACGGCACAACAGAACAGCAATTTACATTATTTTAATAATCTGATCATATTAGAGCAATGAAGGCTTTGCTTAAGCAGAAAGTTCCAGTCTGGGGCTGGTCAATTGGTAAAACTACAAAGCTGAGTCATTTAAGAGTCTTAAACCAAACCAAACAAAAACAACTCACAGAATACCAAAATCAAAACAACAACAACAACAACAACAAAATAACAACAACAACAAAAAACAAACAAACAAAAAAAACCCAAAAAAACAACAAAAAAAACCCCTAACCAAAACTCAAACATTTGGCCATTTCTTTATTTAATATTATTTAAAGTATTTAAGGTAGGGAAAGTTTTTCACAATAACTCATTTGTCCACAGTATTCTTTAAAATGAAATGTTTTTGCAGTGAATGCTTATAAAAGGAGAAGTATATATGACAATAAAAAATGTGATTTGGAGGAAAATAAGATTGATTTTATTTGGAAAAGGAGTTGCATTCTTTTCAGCACAGAATTTCAAATGTGCAAGTTTAGTACTGCATTACCGGGTGACTTCTCTCTGATGGTAGTGGTTTTATCTATTCTGACTGACTTCGTGTGATCTAACTAGTTCAATCTACAAAGGAAAGCAAAAAAAAATGACCAAAAAAAGGAAAGGATAGATTGCTAGGTGTGTTAGAGGATTTTTGGTATGTGATTTTTTTTTTGTTTGTTTGTTTTTCTTTTAATAAACTGGAAGGCTTGGAAGATTATTTGACATTCATATGACAACAGTGAATTCTGTGTTCTGTGTTCTGAGAGAATATTCTGAGCAAATGTAAAATTAGATGTGCAAGTAAACAGCTGCTAACTGAATTATCCAGTTCAAATAACCAGTGCTGATGGGCAATCACCTTAACAAAAAAATTTAAGTGAAGGGAGGAGCAAGTAGGATTACAAAAATTCAACTTTCATTGTTGTTAAAAATGAATTAATACAGAGATTTCAAATTTGATAGCTGAACATGAGTAAAATACAAGCAATCAAAATGAGAGAACAAATGCATCTGTAGGCACATGAGTGCTCCCAGGTAAAAAATGTGTATGTATATCACAGGAGACCAGTCACTGAAAATCAATGCACATGTATATCACACATAGGTAATATAAATTTTTTTAAGTATTTCTTTTCAGGTTTTCATATATCAGAGAGGACTTTGACCTGACTATTTCTCTAATAATGAATATAATTTGTGATTCTTTACACTTTTCTTCTTTCTCCCATTTTTCTGATTCACTCTTTTATGAGAAATTGCACAAGACTTAATAGTACTACTTGCTTGCATAAAGTGAATAAAGTTACATGTTTTTTCCACATTTCTTGAAAATATAATCTCATCTCACCTTAAAATGTATTTTATATATAGAAATGAAGCAAATAACTTCTTTTTTCTGTCATATGAAACGAAAAATCTCAAAGAACTTGTGGCTTGTTGCTCACAAAGATAAATTTACTTGGACTTTCAAATGTCAAATTATTGCAAAACAAATTTGTATCAGCTCATGTTTAGAAGCAGCTCAGGCTTATACAAACAGAACAAGACCACCCTGCAGAGGTCACTGAGAATGCAAATACAAGTTGCTCTAGAACAGCTCCTTTTAATTGTCTTAGATGCCTTTGTAACCCATAGTACAGTCAAAGATTTATTTGATTATGGAATTTATAATTCAAATTGAAACAGCTGTTTTCTTTGTCAGAGCTAAAAATGAGAAAGAAATTGGGACAGGATCAAAATGCAGTAAGATCCTGACAACTTGTATTTCTCTTTCTTCCTAGATGTTCCCAAGACAGTTCCCTAAATTATAGCTGCACAGGTGATATCTAAAGTAAAACAAGCAGAGAAATACAAATACAAAAAAAAAAAAAAAAAAAAAAACACCAAAAACACCAAAAAAACCCCAGTAGTAATGTAGGTCAATTACTGATAGCTCCTCTCAATTTTTGTTACTGCTTTCTTGTAAAAAAGGCATGGCAGAAAGAGAATAGGATTCTAGTGTTTCAGAAATAAAACTAGATCCACTTTGCAGCATACTTTCTTGGAGTCCATTACCTTTCAGTGAAAATGGGGAAAAAGCAGTCTTCTGGAAACCCTACAGATCCTGAGTGCCATAATGGAGCAAGTTGTTTTTAACTAAGTCTCTACTAAAAAAATAGATAGTCTGGTGGCTTGTAAATTTGAACAGCTAAGTGAGTAATAAAGAAAATAATAATTGGAGACATTCTGCCAAATAAATGTAACAGATATATTTCAGTCTGTTATGGGCTAGACAGTCATCTGACTTGTTTGGTCAGTTACAAGTTAATTGCAGGAATGGGACATGCCATCAAGTAAAATTAGTACTGGTCTGTTAACCACACCCTAATCAAAATAAAAAGACTCAATTAGTTGCCACTGTGATTTCCAACAGCATTTTAGGTCTATTTATTTCATTCTTGAGGTGAAAATCAGAATTCTGATTAGATCTATCATTCAGTAAATCATCACGTAATAAGGTATTTATACACAAATGTATTAAAGCCTTAATGTTCTGTTTGAGTTTTTTCCACTGACTGATGACGATAATTGGTTTTAACAAGACTTTTCAGTAAATGAGGAATTTTCAGCATGCAGAAAAGAAAGAACTAATTCCCTGACCAAGTTCTGAAGTAGATATAAAACTTGAGGAAAAGTACATGGGGTGTGAACACCATGTTATATTATTTCCTATCATACTTGAATCTGATAATTTGGAAGAATTTATTCTTATTTATTATATTTATAATATAATATATATTTATTATATATATATATATTCTTATTAAATATGAATTTACTTCCATTTGAATTCCCCAAGCATTGTACCTCGCACACTTCTGGACAACATCCCCAATGAGTTTTTCTGAGTCTGCCACTTCCCTCTGCAGTTGCTGGAGCAGTTTTTGGATGTTTGTTCCTTTTTTTTACCCATTTGTTGTAACATGTAGGAAGAACTAGAAGGTGGTTTCACATGAATGATGGATGTTCAAGTGAATACAAGCAGACTTATAGCTTGTGGAGTGGAAGGATTGTTTTCTTTCTATACTTATGGCCTCAGTAGTAAATAGAATTAAGCAACCCTGCATGTAAATATTGGTTCACATATGTCTTGTATCTAGTAAATTGGGTGGTGAAAACCAAAAAGCATCAGAGAATTATGCACACATATTTGTACACAGACATAATACAAAATATTGCTGTTCTTTCTACTATAGACAATGAATAAAATATATGAAATGTTTATAATTACTTCTCTAGTTATAAAAGAGCATGTCTAGAGGATCTGGTTAAAAGAGTCAACCTACTAAATGTGCTTAAATCTTTCTGTGACCCAGGGATTCCATGGGTGTTCAAGATTGCCTGCCCTTGCAATAGAGATAATAATTTCCTTTTACTTGAGTGAAGTACATTAAAGCTCTTAGCACATTTGAACTTAGGGTGTCAGTCTACATTGTGGGTGAACAGAGGAACAGAGAGCTTAAAAGGAAGCAGTGACCAGAAAAGTGTGTGTTGAACTGCCTGAATAATTTCTTTTTCTTTTATTATCTCAGCCACACAGTTACCACACTCCCTCCTCCAAAAAAAAAACCCAAAAAACCTCACAAAAAATAAAACCCACAGAAAGCCTGACATATCAAAACCAAATTCCATTTAACCATAGAACGCACAGTGCACTGGGTTGTAATTCAAATGAATAAATGAATGACAACTTACTTCAGTTTTTCATTTAAGGCACAAAACTGCAATCCATGCTGGTACTTAACACTGAAGAAGTATCACTGAATTAATAGAATTGCCTGAGTGAATGCTATTCACAGCATGAATGAGGATTGTAAAATTATTTTAATCTTGTTAGAATGACCAAGTGCTTCAGTCATGTCACTGAAAAAGGCTTCCTATGTATTAATACTTTGGTGTTTCAAACTTAACTTTTTTTTATCTTACCCCTCGCTCATGTCCCCTTCTTTAAATCAGTAAGTAGTATATGTAAAGGCATAAAGAATCATTAAATTCCCATGCATTACATAAATAACATTTTGAATAGTTACTTGATGCAGTAAATCCTTGGTCAATGACTTCTAATTACTATTTTTAATTAAATACAAGATTATTACCTTTGATAGATTTAAAGTTTTGATAGTAAGATTTGGCAACTCCTCATCCTTCTGTTAATTCATTTTCCTAATTAAAAGGCTAGAAGTAACTTAATGACTCTTTTTCAAAGTCTAATAAGATACTTTTTGAAATTAATTTAATTTACTTGGTCTATAAGCAACATATCCCTGTAGCTAAACGTTTTCATCAATGTACACTTAATGATTGAATGGATCACCACATAGGAAATTTTATTAACTTGACTGACTCCAACTCTAATCTAGTTCTTTTGTCAATTTCATCTGTTATACATAAAATATGTCTGAAATTATTTTTAAAGAGACTTAGTCTGGTTAATAAATTAAAACCCCAAAAGGCAGACTTTAGATTGTTTCCCCCTTAATTTGTTTTATCTTACCTTTTCCTACCTATTTGATGACTCATATGGTATTTGGACCTTATACTCTGTGAAGTAGCCATGACAGAGAGAAAATTTTGGTAAAGACATTCAACTCTGATGAATGTCCTCTCTGATGATATGCTCCTTGTTTCTATTTTGATGAAAAACAAAATCAAAATTCACAATTATTGTTCATCTATATTCTTATGAGGAACCTCAAGAGGAATATAAATGCTTGCAAGTAGTATTACTTTGTATAGATTTTATGGACTCCAAAAAGTTTGCTGTTGCTGCTGAAGACCCTCCAGAGCAAACGGGAGTATTATTTCAATAATATATCAATGTATGCATTTAACACACAAAGGACATGCTATATGAAATTTGATAATGTATATTGATTCAAAATGTAAAAAATGTTTTGCTTGTAAATAAATTTGTTGCCTGGTTGTTCTTATTTATAACCATCACAGAATCACAGCACAGGTGAAGTTGGAAGGGACCAGAGCAGGACATCAGGTTCAGCCTCTCTGCTCCAGTATGGTCATCCCAGAGAACAACACACCGGATTGCATCTGGATGGCTCTTGAATATCTCCAGTGAGGGAGACTCCCCTAAACCTCTCTGGACAATCTGTTCCAGTGCACAGTCACCCACACAATAAACAACTCCTCCTCTCTAATTTAGTTATATTAAATTTGGAGATTTGTGGGGACAGTGCCATGACTGGCTGTACACACTGGAGCACAGTGGAAGTTCTTTCAAACATTTTGCATGGTGTAAAGCACCTGGGTTGACTACAGTTCTTGTTCTGTTTCTCTCAGTGTTATTCTGTCTATCTCGTCTATATTGAAATATATCTGTTTGAGAGAAAGTTGTAAGCAGGACAAAAAAAAAAAAAAAAAAATTCATTTAATGTATTCATTTCTGCCCTTTTTAATGAACAGGTGTCTGTTTACTAAATGTTTGATGAAACAGACTTGAATTCGTAGTTAGTCTGATCTTTCAAAGTTGTCAGGTGAAAACATCAAGGAGCAACATATATTTGTAAGAATTGATACAATATGAGGTTAAAAAAAAGATCGGGTGGAACTTTTAGTACTGTCCTCAGTTGTCCGCTGTTAAGGGCAGTAAACAGAAAGAAAAAAAAAAAAAAAAAAAATGGAAATGCTGTGGTATCTCTTAAAGAGCAAAACTCGATATTGTAACATTGTAACATTGTTAGTAACTACAACTTGTCTCATGCAACAGTTGGTAACAACCCATAGAAATAGTCCACTGTGTGAAGTAATTAATCTGTCTGTATTAAAGTACAGTGTACTGAAGGGCTGAAAATGAGATGTACATATTGTCTTACTAGGCAGGAAAGTATAGATATTGAATCACCAGCATGGAAGATGCACTCACCTGATTTCCAATGTTATTTTTTTTTTTTTTTTTTTAAAACCAACATTTAGAGCTGAAGAAGGTGAAAATGGTAGCAATGTTTCCACTTTTTAAAAGAAATAAAAGAACAGGCTTATGGTGAAAAAAAAAAAGAAAAGGAAAAGAAAATTGGCTGCAAGGATGGAAAAGTAAAAATGAAGAATGAAAAAGACAAAGTTATTGGTATATTGATATCCCAATATGGGAATAAATATTTGTGACTTATTACTGAATGAGAAGAAAACAGAGAGTTCGTCTCAGCCTAGAAGTGAAGAAAATTGAATCACATCAAATGGAGGATAGGCCATAATGTTGTCACACATGTGGACTGAGGGTTCATAAAAGCTTTGTGGGCATGTCTCAGTGCAGTACCATATTGGAATGCTGGGATCACAGCTGAATCCAGCTCCAAAGCAGCAAGAAACCTAGCCACACTTTTATAGCACCATATATGGACTAACTAGCACCACTAAAAAATACCAACCTTACTGTTTCCTTGTTTTATACATCCCTCTACCTTCTCTGCATTTCCTCTACCTCACAATTAAAAACAAAAAAAGAAAAAAGCTTACAGCTTTGCTCCTACTGTTTGGAGGAGAAGGAATCTGTTTAAATAATCAAAGAAAAGGGGACAAAAAAGAAAGGAAAAAAAGGTATTTTGTTCCCTGTCCCATTTATAACAACTCTTACGCTCTCACATGGAGGCTGCCAGACTCAAATTTTTGCAAAGGTTGCAAGTCTCTTTTTTGTGGTCAAAGCTGTGAACAGATGCACAAAGGAGAAGACAGACATTTTAAAGAGTCACAAGGAAGGAACAGATACAGGGAAATTTTTAAACCTGAGATACTCCTACTGTGCAGCCAAATTCAGTGCCAATAATCCACAGATGTACAGCACATGGGTGTGCAAAGCTGTGACTGTTAGAGGTGTGAAAGGAGTTCTTAGTGTGTTTATTGAATAGCAAACGCACCCATCTGCTCTGCTGAAATCAGTAAGATCTGCATCTAAAATCTCATCCGTTTAGAAAGTTAACATTTCTGGGGAGTGACACAACAGAGGTAACGAGGTGTGCTCCCTGATAGTGACATGGGTAAACTCATTCAGTATCCAAAAGTAAATATTCAGGGCTTGTAAGAACCAGTTGTGCATTTTTTCTCACTTTTGTTTCTGTTGTGTTATTTCCTGTCTCTTCAATTTCAGCCTGTGCTATCTTGGCAGGGCAGAGCAGCAGCACACCTGGCCAAACACCCCTTTTAGGAATTGTGAATAGTGGCAAGGAAATTGAAGAACAGCCCCCATGGTAGATATTTATGGAATGGTGAGTTCAAAATGGAAGGTTCTTTGTAATTTAACAACTATTGGATACCCTGAGGTTTGAAAAAAAAATCAAAAAATATAATGAAAGCACCTCTTTGACTTAAGACCCTAAAATTTCCTTCACAAAACAAGATGTGCAGTGCAGATAACAAAAAAAACAAAACAAAAAAAAAAAAAACCAAAAAAACCAACCAACAACAAAAAAAAAAAAACACACAAAAAAACAACCCCAAATAAAGCCCTAAAAAAAAAGCCCCGCCAAAAAAGCCCCCAAACAACCCAACAAAAAATTAAAAAGTGCTCTAAGTAAGGTGAAGCTGGGACTCCAAATTTTTCCATAGACAAGCTCCCTCAAGCTGCTGCATCTCTGAGTTTGAACCTGAGTAAATGCACAGCTCTTGTCTAAGTCTCATTGTTATCAATAAGATGGGGAACAGATATCTAAGTTCCCTAAGCCTCAGTCCCACAGATATTTCTGGAGCATATTTTAGATCTTTGTAAACATTGATTCTATAGAAAACTCTTTTATAACCACAGATCTTTACTCAAATCACAATAGTTAGAGCACTCACAAAATAAAAAGAGACCATAACATTAATTTGTCTCCATCATTCAACTGGAATTATGCCCTTCCAGAAGAGGAGGCTTCAGCTGCGAAAACTGCACACTACATATTTTCTAAAAGGGCTGAATCTTGTTCTCCTCTTATACTTTTAAAATTGTCCTGGAGAACAGCAAAGAATGTATAATATTTATAGTAAGACCTGCATGAAAAAAATATCTTGAGACAAGGTTAATGGAGGGAAGGCAGAGTTCTTAACCTTTCATGTCTGTGATGTTTCATTTATGCATTAAAAATTAATCAGATATTTGAATTTATTAACAATAATAATAACAATAGCAAGCAACAACAACAAATAATATCAATAACAATGATAATTTAAATAACAATGATAATTTTAAAAAATCCTATTCTCCCATATATCAATATAATTTTAGAAGCAGGATTCCCATATTTCAGTTGAATTCCAAACCACCAGGTTCACAAGTTGAATTTCCTGTTAGATTAATACTGTAGAGTGTAATATGGTTTCTTTCTTAGACATAATTTTTCCTTTTAAAAGTCAATTGTCTTCCCTGTTGCACACAATGATAAAATAGAATTAAAAAATACAGAATTATGGAACAATTTTGAAGCCTGAATGGCCCTAATCAATGGATAACAGAAGCGCTTTCTTCCTTTATTATTTAGAGTTATAAGCTCCCATCCTCTTCCCCACCCCAGAATCTTTATATTTTTCCCACAAGACTGATGTCAAATGCAAAACAAAATCTCTAGTGATTTTACCTCATAGTGATTGTAGTGACTCTAATTTTCAGAAAAAATTCTTGACTCATGATTTGGTTGTACTCCTGCTAATTTTACTTTCTATATGAATTGTTCTCATTTGAGAAAGTGATAGGAAATTATTTTTGTGGGTTTTGAGGTTGCACAGAGATACCAGGCTTCTGGTAACAGAAGAAGAAATAATAGAACTGGATCAATGCTATGCTGTTTATCATTTTGTTAGCAATACTGAAAGGTCACAAAACAATGGGAGTTAAGAACACTGTACTCAAAGCAGACATCTGGAAAATGTGGCATGAACCTGCTCTGTGTAGTCTTCATTTATCTTATTTCATTTCACTCTTTGTGGCCAGCCAAATAAGAACTTTTAATGCTGCTAGGTCTTGCAATTTTTTTTTTTTTCCAAGAAATCTTCCTCCTAAGCTGCAACACAAAAGCTTTGTACTAAAAATCAGTTAGTACCAAGGTTCACTTTAAAAGGCACTTGATCAAATTTTAATTTTTGAGCCTGAAATGAAAAATCAGACATAGTTAAAACAGGGAGATTAGCAGTTGCTACTGGGAAAAACATTTTAATCTATAAAATCAGTAAAGGGGGCCTGAAGGCAAAAGAAAGATGTCAACATTGGAACTGCATATAGTCTCACTAACCAGTGTCCAGTGTCGCTGTGCAGGAGTTTACAAAATGGAAATACATTTGCAGCCTTGGCCACTGAAAACAGTGTATTCGTACTGACCTGCAGGTTACACTAAAAATCACCTTTGGTTGCATGTAACTCTTTCATAAAGAAGTTGCAACTCAAATCAAAAGGCAGTAAGTAATTCATTTGAACTTTGTGATATTCATATTTCACATAATTTGTTTTATAATATTCAGACTATCAATAGAAAACACTGAAGGGAGACATTTGTTTCGGAAATATCTCTTCATTAAAGTATAGTGGTCCCTTACATTCATCGCTTCTATAGTTTTCTTCATTATTCAATAGCACTTTCAATCCCCATGAGTGTGACTTTCATTATTACGGATCATTTTTCCTTAGGTTGTGTGATTTAATTTTAATGCAGGAATCTAAATCAAAATCCTTTGCTATTTAGTGGCTCTCTGGTGTAATAAAAGAGAGTAAGGCTTAGCCCTCTGCTTTTGTGCTCAGAAGCATTTTGCCATGTATTTGAATTATGATAAAATCAATTGGAAGGGCCTGACAGTGAAAAGTAGGAAGAAAGTTTCCCTATATAAAGCTGGAGAATAATTGCAGCTTTTCTTTTTCCCCAGCACAAAAATCCTGCAGGCAAATAGCTTGTTAATTCAGCATCTATCACCATTTAACCTTGTTTGTCCTCTTGTTGATAAAATAACACAATTAAAAGGCTTTCCCTTTGAATTATCAGTGTCTGAAGTTAAAATGGCCTGTGTTTTATGAAAGCTGTGTTCTCTGTTAGCTCCATAAAGACATGTCTGAATTGTTCTCTGAGGCTTGCTCACTCTTAGCATCTCCGGGGCTGCAGCACCAATGAAAGCTTTTTTCTTTCTGGCACATAGCCAAGGCGAGCCATGATCCAACACTGCAAATTATTTTTTCTCTTTTGCACTGGGGAACTACTGTGTTAAAAGCTACCTTCCTTTCCTAGCTCCAGGAGAGTGAGGCACAGACAGGTGTAGCCCCTTTGATTGCACTGAAATCGGTCTCAAGGCCCTCCACAGTCGATGCTTCGGTGCACAAGCGTGAAGGAGAACGAGCGCGTTTTTCCTTACTCTCCATTTTTAAACCATGGCCTAATCAGCAGCTTCACAAAAGTGTCTTGGCTTGTGAATTTTTTTTTTTTTTCTCTGTCTGAATACAAAGCTGAATACATGGGAAATTACAGCACTGAAAGAATCATGTCATTTTTACCCAGGTGCTGTCTGTCAGTCCTGGCATGATCTCGAGCTTGAAATTCAAGAAACACAAATGGTGTTTAAAAAAAAAAAATCACACTTCAATACAGGTAATGTTAAGCAAAAAATACTTGATCTAAGGCTTTTTGCCACAGAAGATGAATATGCTCTCTGTTTTTCGCTGCCTATCTCAGCCAAAGAAAAGGGAAGGTATGTGGAAAAAAGAGATTCACCTGTTGAAAATACTTTGGGAGTGGCAAGAGACATGAAAATAGTGTTATCTACAATTAGGCAAAAGAAAAATTCTATTTTATTATATTTGCCCTAGATTTTCATGCTGTCTTCATGCCAGCTCTCCTTAAGCTGGTGAATACAGCTGAGCAGCTGACAATTCCCCATTTCTAAAGGTATTCCTGCTGCTGATTTTGTTGCTGCTCCAAATGATAGTCAACGCTTTCACTGTCAAATGTTTTCCACATTGTAATTTAATACCAGGTATTTGTTAGGGGCTTTTTCCTGTCTATAAGCTTAAATGTTCCTCTGAGGCCCCTGTAACTTACACTACTCTATGCTAGAAGCCTGTCAATTCCCAGGAGATAAACAAGGTTTACTGGATTCAGGAGGTGTGTGAGTGCACTAATTTGTTCAGTTTCATGTCAGGGGGGATATTGCTGTTGGGTAGTGGGGTATGTTCTTTTAATGTATCCCTGATACCCTTCCCTGGTGTGACACAGTGTTGGATACACATTTCTGTGGGGTGATGACAAAAGCCATCATTGATGATCTATGCCACTTTTGTGATGGAATAAGTGTCATGCAAAAAGATACTGTGAAGAATCAGCTCCTGCTACACTACAAAATAATGACACAGCTGAGTCTTTAACCAGCTGAAGTTCTGCCTGAGAGTAGGGTTGAACACTAGCATTGATGTGATGTGCTTTGCTTTCTGCTCTCCATTGCAGTATGCTACTTCTCTCCACTTCTGATGTCTGCCACTTTCCCACTGTCATGAGTGTGTTTCTGTGAGGATGAAGTAAACTGAGCCACGGGCTGCCTCACTGTGCTCTTCCCACCAAACTCCATCTCAAACTCTGATTGACCCTCAATCAGACAAGATGAAGAGCTATACTTGGGTTTCAGAAGCCAGCTTTTGTCTCTGCTTTGACCTCTAAACTCCTCCTGCCTCTAATTCTGAACAATAAATGTGCAGTTTAGGCTGTTTGGTTCTTTGGATTCAAGTTTTGTTTTCTCCCTAGTTGATTCAACATATCATTTTATATTTAGTTTTGAAAGTAGTGAGTTTGTCTTTTTTCTTAATAGCTGATGATTTTTGTTTAGAAATTCTGGCAACCCATTGTTTTCAAACCTTTTTTTTTTTGTTTTGCATTTTTTTGGTTTTCGTTTTTTTTTTTTTTTTGTTTTGTTTTTTTTTTTTTTTTTTAATTTTATTTGCTCTTTTTGGTGTACATGCTGTTAGTGATTGCACATTGAGGAAAAGAAGTCTGGTGCCAAATGAAAGACTGGCAGCTCTGGCATCAGAGGCACTGTGTCACCTTTCTGGGGTTTGAGGTGAGACAGGCTGGTAGTTCGCTGGGTACTCCTTGCCCTTTTTGAAGAGCAGGTGATATTACTTTCTTTCAGTCCTCAGGGACCTCTCCCGATCTCCACTACAGTTCCAGCACAGCTGTGTTTTAGCTGCACTGTTCAGTTCTCTCAGCACTCATGGATGCAAAAGTATTAAAGGTAGGTTTTATAGCTAACATTGATGTTGGGTCAGCACTGTACCAAAGAAGCACCCAGCTTTCCTGACAAAAAATAATCAAAATTGTTTCAAGAAAAGTCTTCATTTTCTCCTTCTGGGAGCTGTTTCACAGCTTCAACCCTCCTGCTCATCTGACAGAACGGTCATGGACCAGACATTTCTTGGATGTGTGAGAGTCACAGAGAACAGAGACAGGGAAACTGCTCTGAATGTCTCTTCCCTTTTGTTTGTTTGTTTAGGGGTTTTGTTTGTTTGCTTTTTTGTTTGTTTGTTTAGGGGTGTTTGATTTCTTGTTTTCCTTTTACTGAAGAATTTAGAATTGAAAATAATATATCTTTTTCTTCAAACAGAACATTTTAGAGATTCTCATTCTTTGTTACTCAAACAGGAAACCAACCATGGAATGCCATCTCCCTCTTCAAACAAGAAAACACAGTGCAATATGGAGAATGTCACGGTTTCTATGGTATGCTCTGCTGATTGAACCTTTGAGAAAAAAGACACTTCAGTCAAATTGTAAAGGAAAAGAAACAGAGCAGTATAATATGCAGTGTAAATATTTTTTTGTATTTCAATTTCAGAAAGAAACATGCTTTTCATTTAAAAAAAATTGAGAAATGAGATCTAATTTTCTGTCAAATAATAAAGTCAGTGGAAAATAATTGATATATTTTTCCCATTTTATTTTTTTTATATCTTTCACTAGAGATTTCACTTAATTTTTAAAGTCCTAGGTCAATTTTGGAACAGCGTTTAGATGCTTTTATGAAATGTAGTCCTACCAACTCATAAGAATTTGGATTCTCTCTTTGCATAATGTTATCCCTTCTTGCCCATTTCACTTAAACATCTTGGAAATGGTGTCAGAACTGATGTATTTATGGATGTTGACAGACGATAGGTGCTCGGGCAGTAAATATTTTATCCAGGCTATCTCTCCTGCAGAGCACTCTTTCAGGCACTAAGACAATGATACAATCTATGGTGCCATGTATAAGGACCAGCCAGTAGAAGAATAATTCGTATCCAGGGTCCGTCATTCCTAGGAATGAATGTTCCTATCAGGATTTTTGTGAAGTCCACTATTTACTAGGCTGGATGCCCTTTGGAAAGCAGTAAACTTTCATAAATCATGTGAGCAGTTCAGAAAAAGGGCATTCTCAAATTCTAAAACAGTACCTCTGCTCTATTTCTTTAAATAAAAAAAAAAAAATTGTAGGCTGCTTTCAATTATGTTTTAACATTATTTTTGTTCAGTCACTTACAAATATGTGCTTTCAAAATGGTTGCAAGGGACACAGGATTTAAACAGATGCAATAATCTCACTTACTTCTGTCTCATTTGCTCTTTAGATCTATTGCTGTTATCTGATTTACTAAGACGTAGCAGCTGGTATGGCCTTTTTGAGCTCGCTTTGCAAGATTAAATTCTACCACCTTGACCTAGCATAAATATTGAGAAGTGGCACAGGGCAGGTTCATCATGGGATCTGGTGCATGAAATTAATGCTGGAAAGTAGGATAACAGAGTGACAGTGACATGGATGTGTCGGTCTGGATAATCCTGGAGTTCTGGAAGAGGGGAAAAGTTCAGCAAGACAGCATTACCTTACTGGCTACTGCAAGAGAAAATAATGTGTTCCCACATAAGCTGTTTGGGGCAGAGAAGAGTAGCAGGACTAGGATATTGTGTGTTTAAAAATGATTGATATGCTCTGAAAAATGAGCTTCTGCATTCCTCTTCTCAGCCTGACATTGCAGTTTGCACTTATTTCAGTTAGCAAAAGAATAGAAATTCTCCTGAAAATGTTGGAGCAGTGAAACTGGAAGCTGGTCCTGTGATATCAATAAATGAAGCTCCCTTCAGTGGATATTTTAAGCAAGCATAGACTACAGAAATAACTATTTTTTTTTTTTAAACAGAAAGTATGACTAAAAATGAGGGTATTTTTAGTATACTTCTATTATTCTTACAGAGCCAATTTTAGCTTAACCTTCTCTTTCTGAGGCATGATGGAAAGCCGCAAAAGCTGTTGTGTTCTTGGTTTCATTCCCAACGGCATACTGGCATACTACTTTCACAAGACTGCCTTGAGCAGTATTCTGTAAACTAAATGATGATTATGCGTATATGAGCACTAGGCCAATAAAGCACAGAATTTGCTATTCAATTTTATAACTGCTGCGTGGCATCTCTTTCTGTTAAGGCAAATAGGCATCATTTTATATTAACATGCTGAAGAAAATAAAAATCAACTTGAAAATCTCTGTGTATGAATATGCACACAAACAGAGTTTAAATTAATCATATATTCTTTGCTGGATGCAAGCAAAAAGGAATGATTTGGCTGGTTTGGTACTATAAATCTTAAGGCACCAATTTATTTCCAAACTGGAATTTTGCTGTTTGTTCAAACTAGACACTGTAGTTCCTAATAAAATAATAATTTGGTCTGCAGTAAATGTCATTCTGTAGTACTGTTCAGAGCGTAGGCTCCTAAAGGGCAAAATCGACTCAATTTTTAAAAAGAAAATTTAGAAAAAAAACCCACCTATAACAGATGCTCTAGCATATGGCTGGGTTTTAAGTGAGTGCATAGTTGAGCACAGAAAATAAATAAGGGCATGACAAGACCCCCCCACCCCCCTTCTTTTGCCCCATAGATACACTAATCACATGGTCACCAGATGGCATATACAGAACTTTGAATACAGTACAATATTTATAGCCACCAATTTGCGGCCTTAAAGTCAGAATATTAAACTGTTTATTTCATATGGCTGAAAAGAGGCACTTTAATGCTGTTTATTTTGTTTTCATTACTACTGAGAGCCTGGGAAAGGACTGGTTTGTGCAACTGAATTGGGCAACTGTGCCTTGAAATTGCCTCAGTGATCTTGCAGCCTTGGTGAAGACAGCAAAGCCGGCTGTAAATCCGGTTGTAAATGAGTCTGAAAACCTCTACCACCTTAATTTATTCCTATCTTGCACTAGAGATTCCATTTAATTTTTAACCGTCTAAGTCATTTCTGGAACAGGATGAAGATGCTTCCAAGAAATGTAGTCCTACCAGCTCATAAGGATGTGGATTCTCTCTTGTAATGTCATCCCTAGTTGAAACTCTTAGTTGAAAAACATTGGACTTAATTTTGTATCAAAGCTGGGGAAAGTTGATCAGCTCCCCACTGTGTCACAGGATCCCCAAGGGCAAGAGTGGCAAAGGTGGCTTTGCTCCCGACCCTGCCATCGTCATTAGCCCCGTGTCCCTCTCAGGTGGAGGGGGTCACTCTGCACAGAAGCCTCTCCTGTGCTGAGGTAGCATCTGGATCCCAATGGATGGCACTTACCCCAAAAGTCTGATTTTCTCCCCAGTTATTACAGGAGCAAGAGCCGCGCCGGATGTCAAAATGTCTTATTTGCTCTTACTGTTGGAGGCCACAAGAGGGAGAAGAAGATAACGAAGCCACAAAACCAGCGGTTGCGTGCTCCAAATCCTTTCTGAGCTGCACAAAGTCTGTCTGCTCCTCCAGCTTCCTAGGTTCAAGTAAACAAGCACTAAGCTTCCCAAATCTGACCATCAGAAAATCACAACTGAAAGGTAAATGAAAATGGCGCTGGAGCAATGCTCGCCTTTGTGTTGTACCATAACCGAGAAGGATGGAATATTTCTTCACAAAATAATACTGAATGCCGCATAGAGAGAAAAAAAAAAAAAAAAAAGTTTAATACAAATAGAAATCCAATTAACCAGAACTCATTTCTGCCTGAAACATTTACAAAAAAGAAGCCTGTAGGTTTTTCCTTGTTAGAAGATACTGCAGAAGCTTGCACAGACTTTGGGGGTTTTATGAATTGAAAGAGAAATATTCAGTTTCTTTTGTGGATGTTCTTTTACATCTGAAGAAACTGATAATGCATATTCTGACTATTTTAAGGAAATTAATTTGGATTACAGCACAAATTTCTCAGATGCAGTTGTATTAAAAGAATTACAATATCATTATGAGTATGAAGACTTGCAAAAGCAAAACGTAGGAAATACACAGTGTTTCTACTAAACACTGTATCAGCCCTGCTAATATTAAAAAGCTCAGGTTTATATAGGTATATTATCATCTTTTAGAATGTTTCTGTAACCATTTACATGGGTTTACACAGTCAGCTAGAAAACTTTAGCAAACCCACTGTTTAATAACATTGCTGAAGAAAGTATGCAAAGATGATGTATAAAACCTATTATCCTGGGTTATAAAATAACCCTTCAATTTCTTCCTTTTACTTTATTATTTGATTGCTGTATTTTTAACATTGTTTGAAGACAACCAAGGGACTGTGGCAATTCATAATGTTGCAACACTGAAAATAATGTGTTTGATTTATTTTTAATGTGAATACATTCACATTAGTAGGGATTTTGTTTGTCAGAAGCCATGGGGAACAAAGTTGGATACTATACACTATCAGCTTCCATTTAATGTACTAGGAAATGTAACTAGATCATAAACAGAGATAAGATTTTAAAATGCACTCTTTTATATTTAATGAAATGATACTAAAATGTTTTGCTGCTACAAACAGAATATGTGCATTTCTAGCAAAATTGTAAAGCTTCTTTCGCAAAAGAAAAATAAAAAATAATATGGAGAGGAGAGGTATGAGGAGAGATTATAGGAATTAGCAGAAACTGCACTTCTTCACAGTAATTTTTAATCTGTTTCTGAACTGATTTTTTTTTGTTTTAATTTATTCTCTCCATTTTCTTTTTTCCAATCTAAAAAGAATCAACAGCAAAAGCGAACACGTGAAAATAAATGGGTAGAACAGCTAAATTATTTTAAAGGTTTTTCCTAATTTTGTGCAAGTACTCATGAAAGATCAATTAAATTATATATGCATATATTTGTAACAGAAAGATCAGTTTAGCATTTAGTTGGGAATGATCTCAGACTGAACTTCTTTTTTTCTCTTCCTTTTTTTTTTTGTTTTGTTTTCTTTTGTTTTGTTTTCTCTTAGAAAAGCTTAATTTTCAGTTATGCACTCTGTTTATGTCTTATGAAAAATAAAATACATAATTTCATCGTAAAACTGTAGGGTTTTTTCACCTCTCATAGTGTTAATTCCTTACTTTTCCTGCCATGTCTCCATTTCAGATTGTTTAAATGTTAGACAGTCAATTTTAACAAAACAAATGAAACAACTTTGCTTCAATGCAACAAGAGAAGTAATTTTTTAAAAATTGCATGGACTTCAGGGTTTTTTTCCAAGCAGATTTTTGTTTTTTTCCTTTTCAGATGGAGACATCTTTTCTAGATCTAGGGATTAAAGCTTTCAAAATCAGACTTTGTATATATAATAAGTTATTAAGATTAAAAAAAAAAAGTTCTATTTTTTTCAGTTTTCTTATGTCTAATCTCTTCAGTTCATGGTGAAGATCATAATTTTTCCATAGCCATTATTTCTGCTTCCTTATTTATTATGTTAGCGAGCTTGATCATGGTTAGATTTACTTAAAAACTATATAGAGCAGCTGTACAGAAATATGATTTTGTTGTTGTTGTTGTTTTGCTTTGTTTTATGTTGTTTCTTTTACTGCAGAGGGTTAAAAAATATGCTGGAAACTCTAAACCAGTCTCAGGCTACAACAAACAGTGTCACTTCTTACCAAATGACAGATACTTCACTGTTGTGACAGAAGTAGTGGTGTGGGCCACCTGGAAGACAAGAGACCACCACTTTCTTGCAAGCCACTCTCATAAAATACTCCTTGATTTACCATCTGCTTTTATGAAATACCCATGAAATTAAATATTTTAATGGAAGCATGGAATGGAATGTATGGGGTGGTTCAGGGTGAAAATTTCTTTGTGAGTTCAGTGAAAGAACAAACCACAGCTGCTCTTGTCTATGTTGTGCTGTTCTGGTTTTGAAAACCTGTACTCTGCTTCTTTGCCTGTAATAAATCCAATTATCAGTTGGATCCAGTTAAGTTGATTTCAGTTTTCTATGGTAAAAATGTAAAATGCCACATTGTTACCCTCTATTTTAATTTTTTTTAACAAAACAAGTTTTCAGCTCTCAGAAACTCCAAATACATTATTCAGATTGTTATTACTTATATGTCAAATACCACAGTATTTATTATACAAGTTTTCAGGCACATGAGCTATTTATTTGAGTAAAGATGTGCGTGTTTCCTAGATCCAATTTATATTATTGTAATAGATTTAATTATATAGACCTTGCTTTCATATCAGTTTATAGAGAGAGTTATTTAGATGAAAGTCTTCTTCTGTAAGGAAGAGTTATGCAGGAGATGCTTAAATTAATAAAATATACTTCCAGAGAATGCTTAAAAGAACAAGAAAGGAGTTGGGATGAATGCTTTTATGCATATAGTACTACTGAAAGGAAATATTAGCTTTTATAATGTCTTATAATTACTAGAGTCAATGGATTCACTCTAAGATCACGAAAGTATACTTTTGATTCATAGTGGAGATTATAGGATTTTCCTGAGTACTCATGTGAAAAATGATTTGAAAGACAGTATTGAAGAGATTTGCTAAATGCTGAGGGCAACAAGAAAGAGGAACATTTTAGCATTAGTCACTGCAGCTTGTGCAGATGAGGTCTATTTTAATGCATCATCTGAACTTGTAGATTGTCTTTACAGACACAACTAATGGTTGGAAAAATTTTTTTTTTCTTGTCATTGCCAAAATTACTTCCATAATTTGTTTTTGTTGTTTTTTTGTTTTGTTGTGGTTTTGGTTTGGTGTGGTTTTGGACTTTTTTGTTTTTGGGATGGTGTTTGTTTTTTTCTTTTTTTCTTTTCTCTTTCCCTCTTTTTTCTAAGCACCTAAAACCTATTCAAATGAAAATTCATGCTCTATAGCATAAAAAATCCATAGTTTTTTTTATATACATGTATGAGCCTTGGCAGAGAATTTCTACATGCAGGATGAAACAGGATTTGCAGGGAGAAACCGCTGGTGATCAAAAAATTCATTTACAAGCAATACTGATTGGAAGCAATTCCCAGTCGGATGCACTTGAGCTGGCCGAATGCTGCAAGGGCAGAGATGATCTTGCAGTTCAGCAGCGACACAGAACCACATCCAAGAGGCATACATTGGAGTT
Organism: Malurus cyaneus samueli; assembly: GCA_009741485.1. NCBI lineage: Eukaryota > Metazoa > Chordata > Aves > Passeriformes > Maluridae > Malurus > Malurus cyaneus. The sequence goes on along the minus strand of CM019214.1, from coordinate 40,245,133 downwards.
GAAAAGTTCAGAGTAGGCCTTAAGCATTCCAGCGTTTTAGGAGAGGAAAGATTTCTAGTTTATTTAAAGTCAAAATTACTGTAAAAAAAACATGACTGTTATGGACTACATAATGGCAAAGGACGCTGGTTTTCCTTTGCTGAGTTATTGGCTTTTTTGCTTCTCATATTTCTCCATATTACAATTCTATTCCAGGTTCAGTCATATAATAGAGGTAGGGAAAGATATACACTTTTAAAAGCCACAGTTGTGCTTGGGTTGTGGAAACTTGGGCAAAAGTGTTACAGCTCTGTGATGTGTGTGGGATAGAAGACTATTTCTTGTGCAAGCACAGAATGGGAATTAAGGTAATTTTTTTTTCTTTGTTAATGGCTTATTTGTGGAAACTACCTTCACATGGAATGTGACACAGAAATATTCTTTCAAATATTAAATAAAATTCTCATGAATTATATAAAAATAATTAAATGCTCTTTATTTTATCTCAATATTTATGCAGTGACAGCAACTGTGTCTTTTTCTTGCTGTAGTTTATAGGAGAATATTAAACTCATGACATGGTTACCAGGTGTTATGTGGGGTTTTCTTTCTCTTTTCCATCAAACAAATTATCTTTAAAAAAAAAATCCTATAATTATCAATCTTTATAGAAAGATTTCTTTTTCCAATAGTGTTCTGTTTGCTAGTCATTTATGCAAGTAAAAATTCCTCCAGTCTGTATCTTCAATAACATCTTATTAAGGAATAGATAGAGAGTTGCGTTTATGAATGTATCAGAACTAAGCCCATGGCTGGCATTACTTCTGAGTGCCATTCAGTGTAATTTTAATACTGCATTTTACAAGTATGATAAAGTGGAGTATATGGCTGAATATAAATGAAAAAGAAAACAATAAAAACTTGTAATTGCCACTGAAATAGGAACAAAACCTCCTTTTGCTTATAGCTTTGCAAAAACAAAACAAAACAAAACAAACAAACAAACAAAAAAAAAACCCACAAAAACCAAAAAAACCCCAAACCAATACCTAGCAAACATAAGTTGTTCACGGTTACATCCTTTATTCCTGTGAAAATGAAAAGCATTCTATGGGGTATGAAACACCTGCTATTACACACATACTGCCAGACACAAATATATACATTTTAAAAAATGTTGCTGCAGACCTCCCTTCAAATAAACCCAATTGAAAAATACTGTTCTCTTGCAAGACAGTGAAAATAATTGATTTTTTTTAACAAAACAAGTTTTCAGCTCTCAGAAACTCCAAATACATTATTCAGATTGTTATTACTTATATGTCAAATACCACAGTATTTATTATACAAGTTTTCAGGCACATGAGCTATTTATTTGAGTAAAGATGTGCGTGTTTCCTAGATCCAATTTATATTATTGTAATAGATTTAATTATATAGACCTTGCTTTCATATCAGTTTATAGAGAGAGTTTTTAGATGCAAGTCTTCTTCTGTAAAGGAGTGTAAGGTTAAGTTTCTGTAGTGCAGGAGATGCTTAAATTAATAAAATATACTTCCAGAGAATGCTTAAAAGAACAAGAAAGGAGTTGGTATGAATGCTTTTATGCATATAGTACTACTGAAAGGAAATATTAGCTTTTATAATGTCTTATAATTACTAGAGTCAATGGATTCACTCTAAGATCACGAAAGTATACTTTTGATTCATAGTGGAGATTATAGGATTTTCCTGAGTACTCATGTGAAAAAAGATTTGAAAGACAGCATTGAAGAGATTTGCTAAATGCTGAGGGCAACAAGAAAGAGGAACATTTTAGCATTAGTCACTGCAGCTTGTGCAGATGAGGTCTATTTTAATGCATCATCTGAACTTGTAGATTGTCTTTACAGACACAACTAATGTTGGAAATTTTTTTTTCTTGTCATTGCAAAATTACTTCATATTTGTTTGTTGTTTTTTGTTTTGTTGTGTTTTGGTTTGGTGTGTTTGGACTTTTTTTTTTGGGATGGTGTTTGTTTTTTTCTTTCTTCTTTCTCTTTCCCTCTTTTTTCTAAGCACCTAAAACCTATTCAAATAAAAATTCATGCTCTATAGCATAAAAAATCCATAGTTTTTTTATATACATGTATGAGCCTTGGTAGAGAATTTCTACATGCAGGATGAAACAGGATTTGCAGGGAGAAACCGCTGGTGATCAAAAAATTCATTTACAAACAATACTGGTTGGAAGCAATTCCCAGTCGGATGCACTTGAGCTGGCTGAATGCTGCAGAGATGATCTTGCAGTTCAGCAGCGACACAGAACCACATCCAAGAGGCATACATTGGAGTTGAAAAGTTCAGAGTAGGCCTTAAGCATTCCAGAGTTTTAGGAGAGGAAAGATTTCTAGTTTATTTAAAGTCAAATTACTGTAAAAAAACATGACTGTTATGGACTAATAAGGCAAAGGACGCTGGTTTTCCTTTGCTGAGTTATTGGCTTTTTTGCTTCTCATATTTCTCCATATTACAATTCTATTCCAGGTTCAGTCATATAATAGAGGTAGGGAAAGATATACACTTTTAAAAGCCACAGTTGTGCTTGGGTTGTGGAAACTTGGGGAAAAGTGTTATAGCTCTGTGATGTGTGTGGGATAGAAGACTATTTCTTGTGCAAGCACAGAATGGGAATTAAGGTATTTTTTTTTTCTTTGTTAATGGCTTATTTGTGGAAACTACCTTCACATGGAATGTGACACAGAAATATTCTTTCAAATATTAAATAAAATTCTCATGGAATTATATAAAAATAATTAAATGCTCTTTATTTTATCTCAATATTTATGCAGTGACAGCAACTGTGTCTTTTTCTTGCTGTAGTTTATAGGAGAATATTAAACTCATGACATGGTTACCAGGTGTTATGTGGGGTTTCTTTCTCTTTTCCATCAAACAAATTATCTTTAAAAAAAAATCCTATAATTATCAATCTTTATAGAAAGATTTCTTTTTCCATATGTTCTGTTTGCTAGTCATTTATGCAAGTAAAAATTCCTCCAGTCTGTATCTTCAATACATCTTATTAAGGAATAGATAGAGGTTGCGTTTATGAAGTATCAGAACTAAGCCCATGGCTGGCATTACTTCTGAGTGCCATTCAGCGTAATTTTAATACTGCATTTTACAAGTATGATAAAGTGAAGTATATGGCTGAATATAAATGAAAAAGAAAACAGTAAAAACTTGTAATTGCCACTAAATAGGAACAAAACCTCCTTTTGCTTATAGCTTTGCAAAAAAAAACAAACAAAACAAAAAAACCAACAAAAAAAACCACACAAACCAAAAAACCCCAACAATACCTATGCAAACTGAAGTTGTTCACAGTTACATCCTTTATTCCTGTGAAAATGGAAAGCATTCTATGGGGTATGAAACACCTGCTATTACACACATACTGGCAGACACAAATATATACATTTTCAAAAATGTTGCTGCAGACGTCCCTTCAAATAAACCCAATTGAAAAATACTGTTCTCTTGCAAGACAGTGAAAATAATTGATCTAGATAAATATGGTAAGGGTATAAATGATAAGAAATTATATATTTAATCCTGTCATGAAGCCTGACCTTCAGTTTAAAACTGAGGGCTTAAAACAGTTTTTCCATTTGACAACATTTTTGTGTAGCAAAATTTTATATGAAAAAAAATCTATATAAGACTGAGCAATCGTTCCCTACACATAAAAACAGCCTTTCTGTTTCAGATACACTCACCTATGAGACCACTGTTGCCACAAAGAGTGCAATGGGGGCTAGGCAGAACATGAACTTATTAAGGGAATGGCAAAAAGCCTTGGTCTTCCTGTTTCCTGAGGAAAGCAAGATTTGCAGTCCCATGTCACGTAGGATAGATCCACATACACATCTAATCAGATATCTATATAGAGCAATCTTTGGGCTTGGCTCTTTAGCCCCAAAATACCTAAAGAGTCCTTTTTTCCTGGCTCACTTTGGGGCTCTTACCCACAGTACTTTTTTAGAGTCAGTCAGCAGCCCTTGAACAGCCGTCTGAATGATGCATATACAGGTAGAATATTGATGAGGTGAAGTGCACACATCTGATGTAGAAATTAGAGGGACCATTTTTCATTTCTAAAGTGGTCTGCAAATATTAAAGGTCATTAAAATGAAATAAAAATAAATTTGTCTTTATGGATTGCTGCTCCTTTATGTCCCAGTATTGCAAAGAGCTTCATGTAGGCAGGCAATTTTGTTTAAGTACAGCTTGTTTGCCGACTTCTTGCAAGATTATAGATTTCAACAACGTGAAAATGTCAATACACAGATCCCACTTTTGCCTTGGAAATGACTTTTTTTTTCAGTCAAAGCAATTATTTACCTTCTTTAACAGAAGTGTAAGACTGACTTTTTGTGCTCATGAGTGAAACTGTCAAGTTGTGCTACTTACTTGGGTGAAACTTCTCCACCAAGAGAAAGACGTGTGAAGGACTCCATAAGAGAGAAGAGTATTTTGTTTCTGGTGAGTGCAATGGATGTAGACAGAGGACAATGTTCCAGATCACTTATATCTCTATTCTTGTTTTCAGGAAAAAATGAAATATAGTGACAGAAATATTTCAACATTGACTTTTTTTTATCCCCCACAAACTATTTATTTAAGGAAGATGGGGGAATTTTGTTACATTCCTCATGGAACCTTTTACGATTTGAACTTTTTTGTGGCTATAAAGCTCTTACAAATATCTCTGTTCGATGTCCATGATCTAAGTAAAATTTCCCATAAATAAGACAGAGACTTATAATGTTCCTTGTTACCTATCCAGTTTCAACATTTCCAAGGCCAACAGAACTATTTGGTTTTGATAGAGTTGGTAGATATATAGGGCTGAAATTTTCTTGCTTACTGTCAAGTGTAAATAATAATTTGCAAAAGTATAATAGATTTTATTTTTACAGATTTATCCTGCTCTGAATGAGAAACAGAATCTATATAGTCTGTAAATACAATGAGGGGGATAAAGTTCACTGCATATAATTAAAGTCAGTGTTATTTTTTCACCCAGGTATTTCCATCCCAAGGAAAAGAAATATTTTTTGTTAGAGGGTGTTTATAACTTGGAACAGTTTTTTAAGTAGTATAGAAGGAGAGAGAAGGAGACAGATGAGATGTATCTTTTTGGTAGGACACATCACTTTGACTGCATAAACTCTGACTGTTGTTCTAAACAGGAAACACTCGCATTTTTTTGTATGGCAAATGAATTTACTTATCTGAATGGCAGGCACTCAAACTAGAACCAAAGGTTTGAGACAAACACTTGTGTTTTCTCCCTTAGTGAATGCTGACATTTTTAATGGCAATGTGCTGCCATTTCTGTTCAACAGGGAGCACTTCAATAGTTCCTCTCCAGCACTAACAGCCCTCAGCAGCTGCTCACTTGCTGTGTGCGGGGCTGGTCTCTGTCCCCTTCCCATCAGCAGAAGGGAAAACACGGAAACTGAGCTTTAGAAATCACCCACTGTTCAGGCTATTTACACTCATGATGGAGTGACCCTATATGTTAATTATATATAACGAATTCATTTAGTATGTGTTTACAAATTCTCTTTAGATAATTTCTAATAGTTTTTACAGCAGACCCTCCCTTGTCAGGAAACCCTCAGGTTTTACCAGCATAATTTTTTTGCCTTTCTGACTGTTCTGTTCAAATCTTTTGTTTTGTTTCTTCATGTTTTACAGAGCTAGTAGAGTACAGAAATACTTCAGATTAATCAAAGAAACTTAATGCATCTCTATGGCTTAAAAGAATGTTTAAGGTTCCAGCACTTTCCTTCTTTTTAGGAAATGAAAGCTTATATTTATTTTTCTTTAAAAGTTAGGTGAAGTTCTTCACTTTCTGACTTGCTTTTTTCCCAGAGGGTTTTCTGTTTGTTTTTTACTTTCTGAGTCATGAAATCTTGTCATTAAGAGATTAGCTTCTTTATTATACTTTCTGAAATGCACAGTATATTTCTTTTTAAAATCTGAATTTAATATTGCTCTAATAACTAGAGATTTATTTCCACATTTTCAGTTGAATAAAATGAGTTTTAAAAGCAACTCCCTTCAGTAGTTGTACTCATGGAAGAGATACAGGAAACCATAATGACAATTTGTATTACATATGTTCAATGGGGCTATTATAAAATTGTTTATTGCATGCATGAGAAAACTTTTGAAAAGTACTGTAGTGTATGTGTCTTTAAAAAGTTGCTTTAATCCAATGTAGACTGTTAACAAAATGGATTATCTTTAAATTTTAACTCAAATCTTAAAAAAAAAAAAAAAAAAAAAAACTTCTTTGTTGATACACATTTTCCCAAACTTTCCAAAATGGAACTTTTTATAATTTTCATACTGTAATTAGCTCTTTGTAGAGATGAATCAGATTTGGGGGAAACAAATGCATACCATCCCTGGAACTCAAGTATTTTTTTCTCCTTCACCAATTCAAGTTCAAAAATGCTTTGGAGTCATGTATCACATAGTGCCTGCTTCTGACTGCATAATACTTTTGTTTTCAATGGTTGTTATTTCTGAGATTACCACTCAGTAGACTGATCAAAAATCTATTACAACAGAAGTAAATCTTGCAGTTTCTGCAGACAGCTTTGAAACAAAACAGGACTGAATGGTTTTGTCTTTTAGAGTTTAATTTAACTATAAGTACTTCCTGTCTCCTTTCCATCTAATTTCAAGTTGTCTACACAGGTTTTATATGAAAAATAGAGACAGAAATTGCTGAAACAATATTCAGCAGCTGTTGGCTTTTGAGTAAGCTTTTTGAAAAAAATGATCTTCAGAATAAAATACTGTTATTTAATGTTTAGACATGAATGGTTTATTGCTGATAGTGAAGGAAGTCAGGGAATGCTATTGTGGTCACTCCATAGTTATCAGGAACCATGTGGATCCTACCACAGAGTAAAAGGGCAGTGACTCAAGCTATTGTCCTCTCTGGCTTTCTTCTGGATAAAAGTGACTCTTGAACTCCATAATAGAGTTAAACGGTTTCTTAGTGAAGCTGCTCTATAAACTCTTATGCTTCATATTTTTATTTCATTTCATTCAAATGATCTTTTGCACCTTGATTTTTAATTTGATAAGCCATGACTAGCAGGAAGATTTTTCACTGTGTTTAAAGATATTTTCTTCCTCTTAACATGATTAAGAATACGATATTTTGCCTTTGCCCTCTCCAAGTTGTGCTGGAAGCAGATGTTAATATTTTATACACAATTTTCCTTAACCCATAATTGGCAATAAAGACAAAATAATGTAATGTTTCAAGATTCCTCAGTATTAACTAATTAAACCAGCAGCAGGCCTCGAGCATGGGACAATGGCAAACTTTCAGATGAATTAATTTTATGGAAGACCAGCTGAGTAATTGGACTCCAATTACAGGCTGTTTAGCTCCCTCATCACCTTCACATATAATTAAATTCAATTGGTTGATACAGCTTCTATTTTTATGAGGGCACTTACAAGCTTTTTGAACCCCACTGTGACTTTGGATCTAGGCCAATCAATTATTACTCATTTCTCTTTCAAATGGAAATTCTCTAGATTAGTCATATCTTCTATAAAGCTCTGTTTGCATTTAAAGGATCTGTTTCTAGCACATTGCAGCTGAGAAATGGACGAAGAGAAATGTTTATGGATATTTTTGCTCTCCAAACAAAATATAGGATGCAAATGTATATTTGTTGTTGATTTTGATGAATGAAGGTTGTGTGCTTTTATGAACTGTCTTTAGAGATATGATGCTACATCTCTTGAGAGATATGATCATACACAGTGTATCATTATATTTGCAAACGCCATGCTTGTTCACGGTGCAAATAATTACTGAAATTGTTCATTAGATCCAAAATTGTCTTTATTGGCATGTAAAAAGCAAGTCATTACATATAACTAGCTGCAAATCCCTTAGTGCTCCAGTTTTCATTCCTTAATTCTCTTTCAAATTAAATTAAAACATAATTCCTCACTAAAATAAAAAACTAAAAAAAATCCCTCCCCCAATTACTGCTTATCTAGAGAAAAATCTAACAACCCCTGAGTTTTGAACAGATCCATAAGATGTTAAATAATTTGTCTAAAAGAGAGAAAATATTTTTTTATTTTGAAAATGCTAGAGCTGTGTCTATCTTGAAGTATTTGGCTTTGAGTTAGTCCATATTTTCAAATGCAAACAGAACATGAATTAATAAGTCCACTTGTAGCATTTCACCCATAACTAGTCTATAAGGAGATTAAATAAATGACTAGTACTGGAATGACACTTTTGCCTGTTCTTAGTATATTGCTTCCAGTGTATTTACTTCCAAGGAGAGCAATATATCATCGTTAATAAAACAGGAAGCAGAGAAGCAATAGTGATATCAGTGATCTTTTCCAGCTCTACTGAGTGATCAATAAAGAAAAAGGCAGTGTCAAATATGAAATATTACTTTTCTTTAGACCTTTCAGTTAGGGAAATATCAAACTTATTTCTTCAGTCCTTAAAGTCTTGAATTTGAATAAAAGAAATTGATTAGCTATGTAAAAAATGACGTTGAGACATGACAAATTAAAACAAAGTCTCTATGAAACTGTGTTACCACTGATTGACTAGCAAAATAGAACATCAATGATTAATGGGTTTGTAATGAATACCAGAAAAGTAGTGTTCACTACCTTCTCTCTTGGGGCTTCATTTCCCACAAGAGCGGAAAACCCACCTCTAAAAACAGCAAGAAATTCTCATTTTGGGATTATTTTTTCTTCCTCTCACAGAATTTAGATGGCGTACATTAGAAGGTAACTACTTCAGATCTTCATGACTTAATTTTGGGGGTTTTTTTCTGATTATTCTGTGACTGAAAAAAGAAACCCATATCTTGAACAAAACCCCGCTCACCTATGGACACATAATATACAGGGGAGAAAAGTACAGTAAAAAGATTTCTGAGGAAAATGCTTTTTATTATTTTAAGATATGTGTGAACATCACATTAGATGCTATTAAAACATGCAATTAATGTTAGTAGCCTTTAGAGTATAGCAAGGGTGGTAGAAATGTTCAAATCATGCCCAGTTTGGCCTTTTGTTTGCTTGTTTTGCTTGCTTGCTTACTTTTCTTCCTGAATACCTAAGGAGCACCTTTAAAAGAAACTAAGGACTTCATGTATCGAATCAGTATTTTGATTTTTCCTGCAAGAACAAATGTTAAATTACTACCCCTACCAATGCTGTAAGTAAAGATAGAAACAAATCTTTTCATACATGCCTCCTGTTTCAGGAGCATTGCAGATGCTGTCATTCAGATTTAAAAGGCTCTGATGATGAGTTTGGTGCCCCTGTCTAACATGTCTAATGTCCATTAATCCAGTTGGTCCTCTTGATGTCATCACAAGTTTATTAACACTTTCTTTCTGCTAAGAAGACACAGCATTTATGCAATAAAGAGCATAACTAATAAGATAGCATGGACCATTGCACTTCCAGGAGAGAGCAGAAAATTAGTAGTGCTGTCACAGACCTAATATCAACTCACTTGAGGTGGAAGTCAGGAAAGAAAACTCTCTAGATAATTTTTTTTACAAATGCTAGGTGCTTTAAATCACAGTGTTCATTAGACTTAGTCATCATTTCATCGTTTTGCTTCATCAAGCCTCTTGTGCCACATGTGTTTTGAAATATTTTTTTCTCCCTAGGTGGTTTAACTGAGATCAGAATGCACAATTGGCATTTCTTGCAGAGACAAAGTCAGAGTTGATTAAGTTTAGAAGACAAACTGCACAGAGGGAAGGAAAGACCTCATTCAGGGTATAATTTTACAGGATTTGTTATTCATAAGTGAACAGACACCTTTTCATGGATTTCTTTCTGAATAATGACAAGAATTAAAATGAGAATAAGTTGCTTCACTAGTGCACTTTCTAAGGAAATATAAACAGATATTAGAGGTTTAGTGAAAACACCACCAGTACCACAAGTGAAAAAAAAAAAAAGCCCAGGAGGAGCATTTCCAACTATTTTTAGAGGTGAATTTTCTGTTCTTTTGAGAAATTAAACCAAATATGTTCATTATGTGGGTCTGGCATGTATTGACCCACCATGACCAAAACCAGAGTTTTTTGTGTCTCTTTTTTTCCCCTTTCTTTACCTAACTCACAATTGAGAGCATATACTGCATTTTGGGAAACACATTTAAATACAAGACTAAAAAAAAAAAAAAATTCAAATCAGAAGGCAAATTCCTTGCCTCCATACTCCATATCTGGGTTCTTTGGAGGTTAACTGGCAGGTTACTTGTTCCTTTAATAGTATTGCTGATCTTAAATGTAGACTTTTATTCTGCACAGCTTTGAGCAAATCTAAATGAAGAAAACTTAAGCAGTAAAAGAAGAGAATCAAAAAGTGACTGCAACATGCGTAGTCTGTGCATTTAGAAGCACATTGCTTTGTGTTATGTTAATGAAAGGCACTTATGTATGAGGAAAAAATATCTCATAACTGAATAGCTTCTAAGTTTAATCCCTGCAATAGTGTTCTGGCAATGCAGCATGTTTCTTCTGCGGCTTCGAAGACACTTTAACTCCTAATCGCTGATACCATCAGTGTTCCCCTCCAAAAACATTCCTCATATACAGTACAACAAAGAACAGTGTGTGCCCATGGCCTGAGCTTAACAAAGTGCATTGAGGAGGACGGCTTCCTGGGCAGAAAAGCACATCAATAACACAGTGGGAAGTGGCACCAACAGAAGGTAAACACGGGTCAGTCAGGGAAGGCTTAGTAGGTGGTGGGGCACAGATCCTCACATACAATGAAGGGAATGACATCAGAGAGATTCATCTTTCTCTGTGCTTGAATTCTCAGTTATTAACTAAGGCATAACATCATGCAGGACAACAAAGGCACAGAATCAGCCAGTTTTTGACTGCCTCACAGATGGCACTTAAATGTAGATTTCAGTGCTGCTGAGAGAATGACTGTGGCAGTTGTGTTAGCTGAACCGTTCAGCTCAGGGAAAACAAAACAAACAAAAAAAAAAGTGAAGCATTAATGTTCTGGTTAAGTAAATATTATTCAGACATGTAAGCCACTAGGCTTACCCAGTTCTCTGTCATTATTTATTAGGTACATGTGAATGGTGTATAAGAGTTTCAAATTCCCAAGCATAATTTTTCTGTCAGGGACTGGCAAAAAAGTAATAAAAAATAGTTGTTCCATGTATGTAGCTGCTTATATTTTATAGCTGAGCAGGAAATATATATTTTTTTATTTTAGATAGATTTAGCAAGAGATGAGTCTTTACAAAAGAGGCTTTTCTTGCCCATGCTGCATTAAAGTCTATTCATCTGTAACCCTTTTTTATCTCTGACCTTTTTCCTAATAGGGAAATTGTTAAGGAATAGAGAAGAATTTAAATGCCACTCATATCAGACAGGAAGATGATTTTTACAAGCTGCTTTGATTATGGAGAGTGTTTATTTATGGAACTGTTTACAGATTTTTAATGCACTATCTTGATTTTGATTAGTGCTTTATGGTGCAATTTTTAATTTTGTTCACAAAATTTAGACAAGAGATCTCTGTACATTTTTGTACTTTTAAAAGGTTTTATAAATGCCATGGATTCTTTATTGCAGTGGTATCTAAACTTTTTCAACTGTGCAACCATATTAAAAAAAAAAATATGAACATACACCACCAATATATGCACATTTGTGTTTTTCTTTATAATTTGTATATATGTACTATTATACTAGCATACTATATACATTATAAAACATACATAAAATTAGATATTAAAAATAATGGGTCAAAGATGAAATAAAAATTGCTATTTTTGAAAATATATTTTATTTAGTAATGATAAAACATATCCTTCTGCACTCGAGATTGTCTTGTGCACTGCACTGGGTGCATATACAGCACTTGGGAGACAATTTCCTTATTAACAACTTGCCATCTAATAATTATCAATTAAAAAAATCTAAAACTCATTGTAGAAGGAATATCTTAGAACAAAATGTGTAGATATATAGAAGCTATATTAATCTGCCCAAACTTAAGTTTTTTCTCCAAGTTTTTGAAGTACTAGTTGAGTGGAACTTCCTGCAGATTCTAATTGACTTCCCAATGAGATCTTTGTTCAAATTAGATATCCATAACTGCAGAGGCTATGATTTTGCAAGAATGGAAGACTAACATGGAAGAAATAGTGAGGTACATGCTGGAAAATGGTGTTAGTTAATTCTCATCTTTGTTATAGTTCCAGTAGTATAGTAAAAGGAGAAGTCAAAGTAGATTTCCAGGCCTAGGTTGTAAATCTGAAATTGGGCCACCTGCACAAGAAATTTTAGCTATCTAGAATGTCAGTGAGTCAGGCTTTCACAGCAGCATATGCTTTTCCAAGTGCTTTCACTTATCAGAATAAATGAGTTTGTTTATGCAAAAGACTTCAGGAAATTAACCAATTTATTTGATATGGATTTTCAGATGACCACAACCCAGCACTGACACTGGAGATCTGAGTTATTTAACGAAGCAGATGAAAGGGAAGCTGCTTGGAGCTCATGGAGGCTGCTCTCCATTGCAGTGGTGGCTTTTGCCAAGTGAGCAAAGTCCATGACTGAGTGTGCTTGAGAAAGAGCTGCATTTATCAAAAGTTATCTTTAAAAATGAGAATACAATCCTCTTGGTATTTATATTTATTTTGTCTATTAGGTATGTGTGGCTTTAATTTGAACAAACAAGCCAAATCACTTCATACAGAGAGGATGCAATGCGGACCAACCACAAAGAAAGCTCTTGCTGAATTCATGGGCCTATCAGATCTGAGAGTTTTGTAGTTCGGAGCCTCATAAAATGGAAGTGCCAATTTTCTATCCTCTGGAAATATTTTATTACACTGATTTTTTTTTCATATTTTATTTGAAATATTCACAGCTGAAAGAGATTAAAACAATTATAAGGAAAAAAAGAACACAAAAAGTTCAGGAGAAGGAAAGAATTTAAAAACCTAATAGGAATTTCTGAATTTGGAAACCTATATTGTTTATATGGTCAATGGAATTTTCCTAGAGTGATTTGGAGAATCTAAAGGCTAGAAATCAATCTCTGGAGGCTCCATCAAATGAATAAGGAGCCTAATTAAGGTACCCACTATGATATTGTTATCTCATATTACTCTTTGCTCCTCTTTTAGGTTGACCATTATAAGTAGCTTTATAAAACTATTGATTTCTCATTTCTAAATAGTAGGTTGCATTGAATATTTCATGATTCTTGGATGTTGAGAAAAGTCAGCCAAGGGTAGGAAGATCTGGGATTAAAAATACAACGTATTTCTTAAGGAAAGTTAACACAACCTAAATGGTAATAGCTTTCCTGAAGATATCTTGTTCTGATTACCTCCTCTGAGAATTTTATGAAAATATCCATGTCAGTCATTACATTTCCATGCCTTCAAACCCAGAAGATAATTCAAAATTAGTTTGCATTGGAAGTATTTTTTCTTATTTATTGGTTGAGAAATTATTTCAGATGGGAAAAGCAAGCAAAAAAAAATGGCATTTTGCTACTTCTTAGAAAAACAGAATCCTACAAAATTCAATAAAAGATGAAAAATTTTTATTCTAAATGAGCTTCAGTTATATAAGAACTCATGGCTATTTAAACGTAACAATGTCTGTAATTTTTACTTCAAATGTCTATGGCAACAATATGTAGGATATATTGATTTTCCAAGGACATAAAATGGAGACATGGAATTACCATCTTCATGAGATTCTACATGAATGGCAATTAATCAGAAAAAACAGGTCAAAGCTGCAGCATGTTCTCTTTGTCTATGCAAAGATATACTTCTGTTGCTGTCACCTTAAACCTCTGTTCTCCGCCTATGGATTTATTTTATCCTTATATTTCATCTAGCCATTATCAGCATAAGATTTCTGCAGAATGGAGACTGCATTTTTTTTTAACTAGAAATCTGGATGCAGCCCTGAGGGCTGATTAGCTTATTCTTGTGATATATGCACAAAGAAGAAAAGTACAACGTGCTTTCTTCAAGGTTAAGCTGCAAGTTTCCATAGACATAATTTCCCATATAGGTGGAGACATTTTAGAATTTAATGATTTTACAAGACACAGAGGTGACTGTGGGAAACCCAAATGCCATCTCTGGTTTTTACGCAGAAACTCTGCCACCATTACTAGCATGAACACATTTCTGTCTCCTCAGTGAAACACTTGGTATCAATGGTACAAAGTAAATACTATTTATCAGGGAAAACACACAATGTTCATGTAAAGGCAGAGAAAGGTCTCACTGGCTACATAAAACACAATTAAATAAAATAATATCTTATTGTATTAAGTGGAAGGTATGACTTCATGGACTACATAGCAATTCTGCCCAAGCAAAAAAATATGACTGACCAAGGAAAAAGATGTTAATATAATTTTTTCATTGATCAGCAAAAGAATAAGAAAGTTGTCCAGAAAAGTATAAGCCAGCTGAAGGAAAATGCTTGATTCTCTCAATTTTATTTCCCCCACCTTTTTTATACTCTTCCTTTTCTACCCCCACAAGAACTTGCTCATGAAAAGATTGCTCAGATATTTTTCAAAGAAAGATTTTTTATTTATCAGTTTTAATAGAACATTGCAAAAAAGTTGATTTAAACACATCAAATTCCCTTTTTTAAATCTCATCTAGCCTCTTATCTGGTTACAAATCTTTCAATTTAACTTGTGGGAGCAAGGTACCAAGGCCTGTTTAATGACAGAAATTGTTTAGAATAGTCAAATTTAAATGTGGCTGCAAATTCTTGTGCAAAGATCAGGTAGCAATAAATGAGGAGGTGATCAAATGAAGGAGTGACAAATTTGCAAATGAAATTACTTTCAAAAGAAGTAATAAATAAAAGTAATAAAAGTAATACTAACAATTTATGTACCATAGGAAACTAATTTAGTTCTGATTGCAAAGAAGTTCTGTGAATTATTGCAGTTCTCTGAAAATTTCAGCAATGGTCAGAAAAAAGATGTAGAAAGATATGCAGAAAAATGCAAAGTATGATCCGCTATTTGAGGGAAGACTAAATAGATTAAGACTAAATAGATTAAGACTTGTTTAGACAAGAACAAATGAGAAAAGGAAGCAATGCATTAATAGTTTCTTAAAAAAAAAAAAATCGAGACATTATTCATTTGATGGAGAGCTGAAATCTGGAACTCATTGGCACAAAATGACACGAGGGATGTTAAGTATAGGTAGGTGTGGGCAGTGCAGTCTGAATAGATTGAGCCAGTCCTCTGTCCATTAGAATTATGGGATCCATATCCAATGTTCAGTGAACTATCCTAGACTGCTACCTATTGGGGGCTAAAAGAGTCTGTCAGAGAGGCAATCATTCTATAATTTCCCTCTCAGCTTTTCTTTCTCTCTTGTTTGCTTAGTTTAGTTTGTTTTTGTTTTGCTTTCCTTAGGTATGTCTTACTGACTGTAACGTCCAATATATTCAATATCTGTAACATCCAGATATACAATGTTTGCATATGAAGATCCTCATTCTGATTAAGTATGTCTGCTCTTATCCTATTTGGATTTTGATGCATTTTATTTCAAATTAAAAGAAAAAAAGAAACAAAACAAAAAAAGATAAAAATCAATGAAACATGTATAAAACACATTTTTTTCTACATAATTTCAGCCTTAACTGCCTCTGCTACGCTTACATAAATACTTAAGTTTAAGTTGACGCTCAGCATCTTCTATTTTTTGTTCAAACTTTTCTACTCAGACTAATTTCATAATTACTTTGATGAATAAATACAGATGTTTGCACTTTGTACATAATGTGTTTGTGTATGAATGTGTATTTATAGTATATATGAATATGTGTATGCAAAATAGATTTGATTTTACTGTTAGTGAAATATCTGTTTAATTGATGGATACAGGAGAAAAAAACTCCATAGATAGCATGGTTAGTCAAAATAAACTCATAACATTTGTAAAGAAACTCTCAATTTGAAAGGCATTTGCCAGAAAATTAGACTCATGTTTCTGAATAAGAATTAAGCTGAGTAATGCATTCATATTTAATGCTAAAAAAAAAATTAAAAAATAAAAAAAAAATCCATGCACCATTAATTGCATTACACTTCCCAGTTAGACTTGCTGATAGTTTGCATTAAAGATATTTTAAACTATTTTTCTATGTAACTTTAAAAGCAAGCCAGAAATTTTCTGGATTAATCACAGCTTATCGTACCAGTTCCATTCGGATTCTGAAACATGGTTTGACTTTTGATATTTGGTGTTAAAATTTTAAATGCAGTGTTTTGGATAAATCCAAACTAGTTTTATCTTCCAGTGCAACAATTCACTTGCCTCTGAGTCTTCAGAATTATCCCCCTCTCCAACAGTGGTTCATTGAGATTTCAAAGAATGTAATTTTCAAAATGTTAATGCATTAATATTGTAGCTTTTCAGAAAGTGCTTTCTTTATAGAATGATATTTCTGTAACTCTTATAGTATTTTATTGCAGTAATTACAGGTTAAGACTGTGAGAGGAGGAGGGGAGTACCCTATAGAGAGATAACATTTCACTAATAAAGAAAAATACTGCAATATTTTTTCACAAAAAAACATTACCACAGGTGCATTTTCTGTAAGAGAACGTATACTTCCAAATTAAAACCATACTATTTTCTTGCATCCATAAAATTATACTTGTTAGTCTTGGCATCCATGACCTTAAAGAAAACATGCTTCTCAGAAATACTATAGAGTAGCTAGTGGTTCTGGAAAAAAGTAAAACATCAAGGGAACTTTCAACTTAATATATATTGGCACCTCATGACATTTTAGTCAGTATTGCTTATTCAAGGAGGTAAGGAGATTTTGAAAGACCATTTAGCAAAAATCAGTCTGGTGGTGGATTTATAAACACAGTACATTATAGCTGTCTGACAGAAAGATAGAAATAATATCCCATTAGCCATCAAAGCTGCTCCAAGAAAGAGAAAAGGAACAATGCTGTCTGGGCATGGTCAGTTTAATTTTGATAAATTCTCAGAGCTCATCAGATTGCCAAATGACACTGAGAAATAACAGATACACCCCTACTTCCCTTTCTTGGTTCCTTGACATATTGGACCTTTTCCATCAACCAATTACACTGCAAAACATTGTTGTCATTGGCAATACTCTCAAAGGGAAGGATTAAACAATTTGGGTTCAGAAGCACATTGCACTGTAAAAATCAGATCTCCATGAAGTAGTGTGCCCTTCAATATTTAGGGTGCTCAGAGACCATTGGTGGCTGAGCTCAATCATTTCATTCACAAAGAAGAATGTATGGAGTCAGACCTTACTGGACAGACTCCTGTTGCAACATCAATTTGGAATTCTTTTTACATGTTAAGCAGTTCAGGGGAAATAAAACTAATGTGTGTTGGGATCTAAATGCTGAAATAACTACAAATGGGCGTTGTCTTTTCTTTACTAAAGAAGTTTCTCTTATGTGTTACTTTTTAATTTCTATACCTTGTATTTTGATTGTCATTGAGATGACAAAACTATTAGTTGGGATGAAAAATTAGTACTAATATTTTCCCAAATATTGAATTGGTCAGTAAATTAAAATGTATTTTCACTAACAGATATATTTGACCAAAGCAGTGTCATCTAGAGAAAAGCCCGATGTTCATGCGATGCTTTTTCAATTCCTTTTTCCTGGAAGACAAGACAAATTGTTTCAGTTCATTTTAATTTGTTTTGTAAGCATTATCTTCCCACTGTTTTTACAGAAACAGACAAAGAATTCTCTTGAAAACATATTTGGAGTAGGGACAAATATGATAACATATTTCGTTACGGTCTTTTTTCTTTAAGGTTTTGCAAAACTATAAATAAGAACTGCATGTAACAGTTTTAGAAAATTCAGGTATTAAGAGTTACATTTCCGCAGACATTGTCACACAGTTGATTTTATGCCTTGTGTTAATAATTTCAAAACAGTGTTCGCCAGAAGTCTAATGAAGAAGTCCCCTCAAGGTTTCAGTTTATGACTTTTAATCAGAAGGAATCAAAGACAGAAAGAATTTAGGCCAGAGTTGAAACCTGGGAGGATCTGTAAGTTCAGAGCAGATTTTCAAGAGGCAGTCTCCTCTAGTTGTGCCAAAATTCCTCTCCCAGCAATGGACTGAATATGCCCTGCTGAATAAGAAACTCTCTTTTTATTGTCAGGCCCATGAAAAGCAGCAGCATTTCAAACAAGGGGGAAAAAAAGACAAAAAAAGAGGAAAAAAAGAAGGAAACGTCTCAGTCAGATTTCATATGCAATATTTTCAATAGTTTTGCTTTTCTTTCATCGTGCATTACACAACTGAGTTATTTTTATTTCTTTTCTGGATTATTTTTAAAGAATAAACGTGAAGGGATAATTGGAATAGCTGCTAGTGTTTGAAAATCCAGGCTGAAATGCATTAGTCTCTAGAATGGTAACACCAAGTGAAACACATCTTCATTTTGACTTTATAACGTAAGAACCAAATTCCTGTAAAGGAAGCTTTGCAAATTATTGTCAAGTCAAATAATAAAATAGAGCATATAAAGAGGATAATTGAAATAAATTCTCTAGTGAGTAGTACTTATCTTGTAGGTAATGGCATGGTTTGAGAAATTTGAATATTGCTGTTTATTTAACTATATCACATTGTGGCTTTTTTGGTTGGTTGTTTTGGTCTGGTTGTCGGTTTGGGAAGTTTTGTTTGTTTGTTTTCTTTACAAGGCAGGAAAATTCCTTTTTGAACTGCTCATCTATTTATATTCAGAGCCCCTCTTTTCTGGATGGTTAATCCAAAATGATTCAAAATGTCTTTTCAGCAGTTTCAGCCAGAAACTTCTGCAAATATAAGTTTGTCTTGTATGAAAGAGAATAAAGAAGATAAAAGAGGGGAGGTTTGGTAAGGCAATATTGTATAAATTCTTTGCAATAATGTGTAGATTACTGCTAACTTTTGTCTCAAATAACTAAGGACAAAGATAGTAGATTTTGGCTACATAATACCCTGTTCCGGGAATCAGACAAATATAATACGCAATGGAGCAAAAAGATAACAGAATCTCATTTACGACAGGACAGTCAGAGAGCATATTTTGTACTTGACTACAGAATATTCTTACAGTAAATCAGGATCAATGTCCCATGGGATGTGATGTCCACTTAATATAATTTTTCTGATGTCATGCCTGTGCTATTACACTGAGCAAGCCATGTTGGCCTGGAGACCCACAATTGCAATTGCCAAAAAAGCCATAGGAAGGCAAGATCATGGTCAATGTTACAGTGCAGTTACATTTGTGAAAGTGGAGTTTTTCTTTTAATTTTCCCAACAGTTTGATTCCACTCCTTTAGGTTTTTGTAATTTTTATTCTAGTACGGTCTCTTGCAAAAAGGTTCTTTACTCCAATCTATGTTAGGATGCAGCTGAAAAGATTAGATAGAATTCACTCCTGGGGCGACTCTGTTAAATTCAAAGGAGACAAATTGCGAGTGAGCTTGTTTAATGATGATTTGCTCAACATCAGTGAATGAAGCTAAGATATTTCCACAATTATAGATGTTGTTATCTTAGAAAAAATTATTGGAATGATATAGAAAAATCATAGCATACTTGAAACAATAAACACGTATGAGTAACATATGCACACAACCTTTCCAATGCCCCTATATTCTTTAATTTTTGCTTACACTAATTGACATCAGACTTCAGGATTGCTCTTGAAGCTTGAAGCTGTGCTGCTCATTAATCAGGGCAAGAGCATGGCCCATGAGCACTGGACCATGCACTTTTCTACTACTTAATTCCTCTGTGCTTTTTGTCTGTTTTGGCCTGTACAATCCAGACACAATATGGGAGAAAGCAAGGTCAGGCATTGTCCATCACAGCCTGTGTGGCCCAGACCACCCTGCTCTGAGAGAAGAGAGACTGCCTTCAGGACCAGAGAAAAGACACCCTCGTCCATTTTCTGTACTAGTACACACTTGATGTTCATGGCCATGGAGAACCACACTGGGTAGAAGCCTATTCATCATTAGCAAAGGTCAGTTTAGTGCTGCCATGATACCTAAAGTTATTTAAAAAAAAAATCACGTTCACTGATGGAGATTGTGAAAAACTCCCCTAAGCTTTCCAGTTTACCTTTTCTCTTTCTTTTACAGAATTTTGATGGGCTAATAGCAAAGTTTGAGCTCACAGTTAGTTATTTGGCTTTCTGAGAGTGATTGCCCTTTGTTTAAAAAGGAAACTTAATTGATGATAGAATACATACCTACAATATGTTCTCAGTCTGTTCACACATTAACAGTGTGTATGTCCTGGAGAAATGTAAATGACAGAACCTCTCTTTCAGCAAAGTAATTACTGTTTTCACAGAGATTGGTAAATGTAAAACTCAGTACAAATGATAATAGTTATTGCTACTATTATTTGCTTCCAAAGCACACATGGTACATGTCCTTAGGTGCTAAGAGAGAAAGTTGTACTACGTGTTCAGACTAAGAAGCAAAATTTCCTTCTACCCCTCTATTGACTATTCTTAAATTCAGATCTCCTTTAGTAGATATTTGCTGGTTGTTTATATGTTGGCTAAAAGGGGAAGATAGACAAACACATCAGTGGAATTAAGATTCTACTTCTTGACTGATGAAACTGAAACAGTTTTGGTCAACAAATCCCTGTATTCACTTCAAAAGAAATGAGAAGGGAAAAAAATATTGTCTCAGAAAAGTACCTTCTTCTTTCAGTTCATCTGCTATTTAGATTACTCGAACTTTTCCTAAGAAATTTTGTTTGCTGTTTAAAAAAAAAAAAAGTGAAAAGTGTGAGCTTTGGTAAACACCTGTTATCCGTTATCTTTTCTTCTGTACAATTTTGTAGTTATTTTGATCATCTAATATGTAGTCTAAATCAGTTATCTAGTGATGACTGGAAATTCAGATAGTTAATGTATTTCTGGATTTTCTTTCCATTGTACTGATGGAAACAAATTTTCCCACTCAGATCTGGTCAATGAGGTACAAAGCTTTACTAAAAATTACTGCCACTGTGTATCAAAAGGCTTTCCCTGTCTCTGCTCTGTTATGTTGATTCTGATTTTGTGATACTGATTTCAGCAATGCATGGGCCTTTTCACAGAATCACAGGTTGGAAAAGATTCTTAAAATCATCAAGTGCAAATATAAACCTTACACAGCCAAGTTCACCACTAAACCATGTCCACAATTTTAATTTAATTTGTCATGATACTCTTCCTTGAGAGGCATATCTTCTAGAACAGAAGGTATGTTGGGATTGTCACAGAATCATAGAATAAGCTCAGCCCGAAGGCACCCACAAGGATCATCTAGTTCAACTCCTGGCCTGCTCAGAAAAGCCCCAAGAGTCACACCATGTGGCTGACAGCATTGTCCAAACACTTCTTGAACTCTGTCAGGCTGATGCTGTGACCACTTCCCTGGGGAATCCATTCCAGTTCCCAGCCACCCTCTGGGTCAAAAACCTTTTTCTAGTATCAGATCAAAAACTCCCCAGACGCAACGTCAGGCCATTCCCTGGGCTCCTGTCGCTGGTGAAAGAAGAGATCAGGGCCTTCCTCTCCTCTTCCCCTCTCAGGGAAGCTGCAGACTGCAATGAGGTCTTCTCTCAGTCTCCTCCAGACTGAACAGACCAAGTGCCTCCAGCCACTCCTCATATGGCTTCCCCTCAAAGTTCTTCAGTATCTTTGTTGCCCTCCTTTGAACACTCTCTAAGAGTTTAATGTCTTTCTTTCACTGTGGTACCCAAAAATGCCCCCAGCACTTGAGGTGAGGCCGCCCCAGGTCAGAGCAGAGCTGGACAATCCCCTCCCATGCCCGGTTGGTGATGCTGTGCCTGATCCCTCCAGGACAGGGTTGGCCCTCCTGGCTGCCAGGGCACTGCTGGCTCATAACTGTGCAGGACTGTCATGCACCCAAAAATGATATCAAAGCTCCTGTTACAGTTGCAGTTCTATGGATGCAAATCTTTCAATAACAATGTTTTCATAATAAGATATTCTTAAACTTTTTATCTTGCATATCAGCTATGAGTTAATGCTTTAAGCACTGGCAACCTCTCTCTTCTACTAATATAGATGGTTGAAGATAGATGCAACAACTGCTGTAGATATTCTGTAAAATTTAATCAGATTTGACACAAAAGTCTATTGCTTTACTGCAGAAAATGAAACTAAAGGTCTGATAATTTCAGCATGATCGTGACATGGAGTTTTATACTTCCATCTCACCCCATATAAAAAGCTGTCAAATATTTCTCTGTGTCTGGGTAAGTCTCAGATGCAGATGGGAGCAAGCTGGCTAAGTCTCATACAATTCAGATTTAAATGATTAGTGTGGGATGTAGAAAGCAACAGGAGGCTTTGGATAAGGTTGTATCATCTCTGCTTTGAGTGTATGTGCCTGGTTTTTGTTCTTGAAATTGTCAGCATGGGGATCTGATTAGAATTGCAGTTGCTTCTAGATGATCAAACAGTACAATAGTTCTGAGCTTTCTTGCTTCACCTGCATCTGGTTAAGAGCTTGTGTGATTTCCTTTCTGAGCAGAGTCCTTCTCTGGTGACTTAAAATTTTATTACCTTAATGGTGGAGTACAGCAAAAATAGAAAGACATCTTAAATTTATGCTGAGGATCTAAGTGATGGAATACAGCTGCTCATTTGATAGAAATGAACAATTTCTAGTGAGCACAGTGATGTTTGTATGTAAGGATATGTATGTATTGTTGGCCATTTGACTTTGTTGAATTCTGAGGTCAGTTTTGACTTAAAAAATGTCCAGCTAACTTGGCAATGATCCATATGGGACACATTCTCTCAAAGTTCAAATCAAAGACAGAAGTGTAGTCTGTAGTTCAAGGATATTTGTGCCAGGATTGCCCTGAAATAATCAGCTGTTTTACTTTTCAGTTTTGCAATATAAGGAGTCCAGTAAGTTTTTATAACCTAATGCACTTGTAGTGATTTTGGGTGGGACAGAGATATTTTTTTTTTCCTAGGAACTTGTATGGTGCTATGTTTTGAATTTGTGATGAAAAGAGTGTTGATAACATAGGGATGTTTTAGCTTTTTTTGAGCGGCACGGACACAGAGTCAAGAGCTTTTCTGCCTCTCATTCCACCCCACCAGTGAGAAGGCTGGGGATCCACAAGGAGTTGGGAGAAGCACAGCTGGAACAGACAGTACCAAACGGCCAAAGGATGTTGCTCTTCATCCCATATCATATGGTGTCATGCTCAGCATGTAATACAGGGAGAAGAAGAAGTAAGTGGGGATATTTGGAGTGATAGCATTTGTCTTCCCAAATCACCATTATGTTGGGTGGATCCCTGATTTCCTGGAGGTGGCTGAATGCCTGTTTGTCCATAGGAAGTGACAAATGAACTACTTTTTTTTCTTGCTTTGCCTGTAGCTGTCTGGAAACACAGCTTTACTTTACTTCTTAAACTGTCTTTATTTCAACCCAGGAGCTTCTCACTTATACCCTTCTGATTCTTTTCCCATCTTAGCAGTGGGGAGTGAGTGAGAAGTTCTGTGGGGCTGAGCTGCTGGCTGGGGTTAAACAGTGACAATACTCTATGTATGGCAGTAAATGTGTCACTTGTCTGGTTTAAGTGTATTCACACTGTATTTTTTTTAACCCCTACTAATTATTTAATAGTTAATGCAGCAGAATATGGTAAGGTCTTATTTATAATTTCATTTGTTTTTGGCTATGAGGGAAAATATTTTAAGTTTCCATATTATTGTCTTTCTCTAGCTCCCATTGTCTATGTTTAATATTTGCTTAATATTGGAAAACGATAGTTTTTAGGAATACCTACACATCTGATATGGACAGATGAATCTACTCTTTAGTCAGAGGCACAAGGCAGAGATAGGTCCTTCAAACAATGTAAACCACCAGCAAATTAGGCAAAACTTGTCCCCAACATTGTGTGTTTTACCTTATATAAACACAAGCTTAAGAAAATCAATAATTCTTAAAGCAGCTATTTGAATTTATAAATGTACCTTAGGAGGTGTCCCTTGCATACAGAGTAGTGCTTCTTTAATACTTTTTGAGCTCACAGATGTTGATTTTATTTCTAAGGGGTTCCCTGTCTTAGGTTAGCAATACGTCTATTTTTGTGTAGTCTGAAGTCCAGTGGTTGTGGTTTACCACAGCACCTTTGGCTAAGGGTTAGCCAAAATATTGATTGCTTTAATCCATTGGTCTCTCTATCATAGCTAAACAATGGATCTATCTACACTTTTGTCTGTTTCTAAAAGATGAAACTTGTTCCAATCACAGTTGTGGACCATCCCAACACTTGGACCTTGCTGTGCACCCTTTGAAAATTATGTTACCTCACGTGCTGACTCTGAATTTTTCATTGTACTCGTGTCATACTGAAGTATGGATCTTCTGTACTTGAGACTTGAGTTTAGCAAGGAAAATGCAG
>CM019214.1:40118319-40219047 GCA_009741485.1 Malurus cyaneus samueli | reverse complement strand
TAGAAAAATTTCAAACACCTGGAAATATCCAATAGGAGGGTAACCTGTACCTAGAAAAATTTCAAACACCTGGAAATATCCAATAGGAGGGTAACCTGTACCTTGGTTTTTATTGTTGTTTTTTTTCACACAGAGAACAGACACCTGAGAGCTGGCAGCAGATTGAGTCTATTTAAAGAATAATGAGCATCATGTATCAGGTACTGGAAATAGGAAATGTGTTGCAGCTGGAAATATGAGTCTGTTAATTCACATAAGTATTGCTACTTAGACAGAGGGTTTTCTTTATGTTGGATAGAAACTGTTTTTGCTTTCATAATTTCTTGGCAAGGAGTCTAATTGTAATTGTTGCCAGATGGGTGGTCTCAGGTGAGTTTAAAACAGGCAGCCTTCAAGCAACACTTTAATATTTTCACCTTCTCACTGGGAAAATTTCATTTATCGGCCCTTCCTTCCCTGTAGGAAGTTGGTTTCCACAAGTAATATATTGGGGATTGAAGGAAACTCCTCCCTCACATTCTAGTAAGTTAGTGAGACTAGAATTACTCCACTTGCCTTAATAGAGCTAAATTTCATCCATGTCTGCTACACTCAACTATTTAGGGTCATTTGCAAAACCAAACTTGTAATTGACTGCTTCCTGTAATCTGCCTGTCTAGCATAGTTGCAGAGCAGGAATTGCAGTGATCTCCTAAATTCTTTCTGCAGTGGATTGATACCAGTCAAAAACTTCACATCCTTTATATCTTACTAGCATAGACAAGTTCACTTTGTAGGCTTGTGGAATAGCAATCATATGAATAAGGTCAATCTTTAATTGTTTTATGGAGCATAAGTTTCAAACGAACTAAAGCAACATTATCTACACATTTGAGCTACCTCAGATGTCTGACCAGCTGCCTGGCTATACAGACATTATGGATTCCTCCACATTAAATCACAGTTCCAAGCACAGAACCTAGTTCTTTCTGATAGCTGGTGGATTTGTGACCTCCCTGAAATAGTTGGAGCTGTAAACCATTGAATGGATAAATGATGCATAACGGTAGTTTCCTCAACTGTGACAGATGCAATAATAGCCTGGGCATATTTTCAGCTAATATAAGAAAACTTTGTCCATTCTTCTATTCCGAAATCTTACTTTTGGACTTTTTGAAAAAAATAAAAATTAAAAAAAAAAAACAAAAAAAAAAAAAAAAAAAAAAAAAAAGATATCTACAATGGATATACCAAAAAGTATAAAACCTTATTTATCTTCATGGTAATAAGACCATTCTTATTTTCAGTCTTTCTTAGTATGTATACACATTAATTACATAATATCAGGCAACTAAAATTCCTTTAGAAATTTCTTTAAGAGAATGTCTTTTGCAGATTTTTAAATGTTTACTACGCTAACAACATTTTGAGTACTTTTATGCTTTCAAACTTAATTTACATGACAGACATATAAAACCTTTTATCTATGACTAAAGTATCTTCTACTAGTGTGAAAAAAGCTAGTTGTCTTACCAAGTTTTGAACTAGGACTTAAGGAGAGTTTTGAGTTTTCACTGTTTATTTCCTTTAACTTACTTTTTTCCACATAACATTTCTTTTGAATTTTTTTTTCTGGCATTAAATTGAAGGAGTTTTATAGGTTAAGGAGGTAGAAATTAGTTTAACTTTAGTTCAAACGACCATTGACATTAAAGCCTGTCACACAGGGACCCTTTCACTAGCAGGACATACCAACATGTGTCTAACCCCATGATGTTTTCCCTTGCTTGTCTGCATATAGAGGATAGGTTGGATAGTGACATTAATAACATAACCGAAGGGGCTTTACTTATCCAATAATTTTAAACTATTTTACATTGAAAAATGTTTTTCTGTGGATCAGTCTATTCAAATTAAATTAGTTCTTTCAATGTGTGATTTTATGTGTTTGGTTGTTTTTTTGTTTTTTTTTTCTCAATACACATTGAAAGAGAAAAGTAAAATTATGGTATGAAATGGACACCTAATTGTAGAGAATGCTAGAGTACTAAAAATCCTAGAATAGCATGATCTGCTGCTGTCTGTATTTAGATAATGGTTAAAAATCCAAATAATGAGTTATGACCCTTCACAGTTATGTGGTGTGAGATAGAGCTGAAGTATTTTCTTGCTCCACTTGAAGTGACAGTCTGTGTATTGAATGCAGGATGAAAACAGAACACTGCAAAGAGACCCTGAGACAAACATTGCTGAGCAATACAGACTGTGTTTTACTGCACCTATTGCTTAGGGGCTTTGGTTTCTTTTATGCATCACAGCCAATAACAGCTTTAGGAAGAGAATTGATGGTGGATTACAAGATAGATCTAGGGGTCTTTTAAAGGAGATTCTCCCAGGCATGAAAGGCACTATGAGAGTAAAGCCTGAAATTGCTTGCTGCAAAATGTAGCAAGAGTGATGAAGGTAAGCAGGCTTGGGCTCATAGAAAACAGAAGCATAGGTATGTAGAGTGAGGATTGGCCATTAGGGTACCTGTTAATAAAGAAAAATAGTTCAGATTTGATGAGACAGAAAAATCAGTGGAAGGGCATAAGGGAAGAGAAGTGTGCTAGGAAAATTTTCCTTATGGTAGCATTCTGAATAGATTTGACTGAGGCAAGATCATCTCTCAAAGCTGAAAAGAAAGACTTTCCAATAAGCAAGATATGAGATGATGAGGATCTTGGGAGAGATTTAACTGCATAGACAGGGAGGATTATGGTATCTTATAGCTATTATGCAGAATGAATCAACAAAAATTAGATGTAGCAGGGCTATGAGGCTCTGGAGGGCAGACTGAGTCAAAGATGATGCCTGGGTTACGTTCCTTGTTCTTATACTGAGCCTGATAGGTTCTTTATCATCAAATATGTTGTTCACCATAATTTTTAGAGTAATCACGTAAAAATATTTCAGTAGAATAAGCAAAGGACTTTTTTCAAAGCAGAAAAGGAAAATCGCCTAGAAGTGTGGAGGGACAAAGGGAAAACATCCTAAAATACCCGCCCTGAGCAAAACATATAATCAACTTCAACCATTTGTGACAGCAGAGCTCTGGGATAACAAAGGTTAAGGAAAAACATGAAAATAATTCAACTTCACAAGCTCAGTTCAGCACTGACTTTGAGATTTTTGTTGCCTGTCATGTTCACTACCAGGAACGTTTATTAACTCCCTGGTCACAGTGTGCCTACCCATCCCGAGCTGGGAAACAGTTTACCTTTTCTCACGCACCAATTCACCTGGGACTCAGACCCTGAAATGAGCAACATCATATAGAAACTTCTGTGCTTGATTTTTGCACTGATACTCTGGAATGCCTATGCCATAATGTGATCGCTGTAAGTCACTTTACTGGGAGCTGATTGAAAGTGGCATCTGTCATGGCAAGACAATTGTAAGTGTGGACAAAAACGAATATAGGTTTTTTTGATATGGGCAAAACTTGACTTGTTTTTTTTTTTTTTTTTTTACTTTACCACTCTTATCTATCTCTGTTTCACTTCTTTTTACTTTTATGTTATCTGTGTGTCTTATTCCTCATTAATTTGTGTTATCTTGTTAACATGTGTCTTTACTCTCAGAGCCATGAATCCTCTTTCTGAGGGTGCACAAACTAAAAAGGAATCCTTTTTTTGATATAATCTGGCAATGCTACACCTACTTTTCAGACTAGGAAATTGTAAAACTCTATTGCTGCTTGGGATTACATCTCCCTTTGTCCCTTAATATTGCATTACATAACCTTAATTAAAGTAGGAGATAAAATATCTGGGTAGAACTTTCATTGGAATTTTATCTATTTATTTACTCCCAGAACTTTTCTAGGGAGAAAATACCTGGCTGTAAGTGTTAAAAGACAGGTCTAAACCATGTACCAAGTATATTCCTTGGTCAAAAGGAGAATTGGATCCACAAGGTAATTCTCATCAGTGGATACCATTTCAGGGGCAAGTGACCTTTTTGAAAAAAAATGAAACAAAACAAACCCTCACAAAACCTCATGAAAAAGCACCTTCAAAAAAAAACAATAAAATCCTAAACAATCGAAAGAATGAGTTACACAGTAACTCAAGTCCATTATCTGGTTTGATTTATTCACTTTGACTCATACAGTGCACACTTCCTTGGCCATAATATGATTCCAGATACTTCTTGATTTCATCTTCCCTGTTGCTTTCTATTAGAAATCAGGTTACAAAGGTGCATAAATTAAAAAAAAAAAAAAATTCAATCAAGCCAGCCAAAATATTCAAATAGCACTGACAAATAAAAATCCTTTCAGATACATTAGGACCAGTGTGTACTGGTTTGCATTGCTTATTGACTGCTTATTTAAAATATTCTCACACTGCTGCTTGTACTTACTTCTGAAAATAATGAACTGTTACATGGATTTTACATGCTGGCCCTCCCATGAGTGCTTTTAACATGCTCTGCCTTTTGAGCAGCCTGTTTTAATGGAGATTGAGGCAGTGGAGAGAAGAAAGCAACAGAAAAAGGTTACAAGTTAGGAAAAAAGGTTGTGATTAACTAGCTTGACATTCACTACCACTTTGGTACAAGGTGCAGATAAAATGGTTCCTGTGAAATAGCTGCAGTATTTAGAACTCTTCATATTTTTGTAAGCTATTCATCTTCAAATTTTGTTTTTATGTACCATTTTATATTGATTACTACAATGCTAAATATAATTCATAAAAATTGACTAGTATTTCAAGTAGAAATCATATTTTTTTTCTAAAGATCTATGAGTTGAGAGCCTTTCCCTCAGCTTTTTTTTAATTCTGTTTTTTACTAGTCTATATTCCCTCCAAATAAACTTTACAAAGGGTAACTTGTGGTTCTCATATATTGTGGATAGGGTAAATGGTTTTTCATTGAATGCAATGCACAAAATAATCATACAGGTAAATGCTAAGCTACCTCTTGTGGTGTAAACTTATGAAAAGACTATCATGTAAGTCACATTATTTAAATACAGTGGTATTTAACCTCAAGTTGTAAGGGAGAAACTGCTTTTTACAGATGTAAATCTAAATTTGCAATCTTAATTAGCCATATTTAGCATTCAATAGCCAAAGAAAATCTAGAATGAAGTATTTGACTAGTTATTAATAGGAAAATTTAGGGTACACTGTCCTTGTTGAAGATGTTCATTAATCATCAATAACCACAATGTTAAAGGATGGGACTTTCTTATCTTACCTGAATAATTCTAGAGACAAAAATATTGAAAAAGGGAAGATTTTAAACTGGTATTTCTCTTTTCTTAAATATGTTACTGTAATATTAGATAATGCTTCATTTCCTTCTCTATATCACCTCAATGAAGATTTATGTATTCAGTATTCATGCTTATACACACTACACAAATTTAAGGTTATCTTCATAGGATACATAGGTATTCTGTAAATTATACTATTCCTTTTACCAGATCTCTTTGTCGTCACTTGAACTGTCACCTTTCCCTTTATTCTTGCTAAGTAAAGAAAGTATTTCTTCTTCAGAAACCTGAAAACCTTTGTTTCTGTGTGGTGGTGGGTTGGTCCGATCAGACACCTAAAAATCATATGGCCAACTAAGTTCAAGAGCAACAGAAAATTTGTTTGTGGGTGATAAGATGTATTATGGGAATGTTGCTGTTTTGTTTTTTTTCAGCATGCTTTCGCTCTCCTGTAGGATATAAAGTGAAGCAAGTACTGGGGACATTAATCATGACAATGTATTAAAGTTTTCACTTTTTTCTGTCTATCAAGAAAGGATAGTCCTTTGGGAGCCATAAAATAATCATAAAAACATCATTCTGAAGAACTGAGTCTCAGTGCTTAACACTTGTTCTCTAATGGCATTTCACCTTCCATTTCTATTCAGCTGAAAGCATTTCCTGCAGTAAAACAAACTGTGATAATGATGAACACTGACATTTGCTAACAGTATCAAGTAGCTAAACAAAGGCTGAGAACATAATAGAGCCAACAGGAGAGTACCCACAGATTAGAAGAGAAAGAATACCAACAACTCTTAATTGTCAATTCAGCCTACTAATCTTGGATTAAAAAAGAAAAATGGAAATCTGTTTATTACTGTTTTCTTTTGAAGTTAACATCTCTGGCCAAAAAAAGAGCCAGAAGAGTGGCAGAAGTAGCTTGAGAATTGTAAGACAAAGAGAGTACAAGGCCAAGGGATAGGGAAAAATAGCAAGAAAGATCAATTCTGAAAAGTCCTTTCTGACTTTTACAGTTTTAAACACTGGGTGATACTGCAAGCCAATCACAAGTAAACTACAAAATTAAAATTGAAAAACAATTAAAACTCTAAATATATGTGGAAGAAAAAATAATTTCTTTTCCATTAAAATAGTATGGTCAATTTTCCAAATCTATGCTGAGTCCTTATTTTTTGGTCTGTTAACAAAAGGTGAATAGGGCATTTAGTTGAGCTGTGTTAAAAGTGGACAGCAGCTATTAAGTATAGAGTACATATGACTCAGGTCCCAAACTTGTTTTGCATTCCTAAATGCCAAATTCAGCATTCTTTGGAATCAATTTAAAGTTAAAAATATAGTTTCTGCATATCACTTCATAAAAAAAATTATTTTTTGAGAAACAAATAGATGTTAATTATATTTATAATGATAAATATGTGCTCCAAAAGTCTGTATGTGCCTATGTATGTGCAAGTACAATGGAAACAGAATACATTTATGTGGAATTTAATATTTTCTTTGAAATGTCAATGACT
The DNA here is from genome assembly GCA_009741485.1 of Malurus cyaneus samueli. Taxonomy (NCBI): domain Eukaryota; kingdom Metazoa; phylum Chordata; class Aves; order Passeriformes; family Maluridae; genus Malurus; species Malurus cyaneus. Next base: position 40,212,285 of record CM019214.1, on the reverse strand, counting down.
CTCTTTAATGCACAAATTTGTATTAAAAAAAAACGGTGGTGAAACAATAAAAAAAAAAACAGAAATGAAATAAATGAAGCATCCGAAGTTTTAGAGGATACAAATATCTTTTATAGAAAGTCAAAGGAAAAATATCATCATCTATTTTAAGTTTCCATTATTCTGGCTTCCCAAAATCAGCTCTCAGTTTTCTCCATTATGATGTTGTATCCAAGGATAAAATGAATCTCCCTTCAAGGAGAGATACTCTTAGGTTTATCTTTGTATTATGTTGCATTCTAATTTATTTTGTAAGAAAGAATTTAGTGTGCTTCTAAGATTGTTGCATAAGTAAATGAAAATAAGTATGCACACAAACACATTTTTCCCTAATACTTCACTTGAAGGAAATTTAGATGTGAACAGGCTGAAAAACAGAGTAGAGGAAACTTTTTCACCTAAAATGAAACTCTTCTTCTACAGAGAGAGTGTGTGAAGATGCCGAGTAGAGGACTAAGTTGAGCCAGAGGTATCATAAAGAAGAGCACGAGGGAGGAAGGACACAAAAAGAGAGAGTAGAGATAATAAGCATCAAGAAACAAGTTATAAGTATGAAGGCAAGAAATCTCTGTATGGGATGGAGAGGTGTGGAAAAAAAGAAAAAACAACTAGAAAGACAAAGGACCACTTGACCCAGAGTTTGTAGTCCCAATTCCCTCTAGCACAGTGGAGAGAGGGGGTATTGTGGAGCGAGGCAGACTTTTACTGTACCTTCTGCTGCCTCATGTGAGGTGCCAGCTACTCCTCTCTATTGACAGTTGGGAGGTGATGAGTAATGCACACCTCAGAATTGAGAAAAGTGATGCATAGCCTGTTACCCATAGCCAAGGAATAGTATGATATCCACTCACGCAGGAAAAATGGATACTGATTTTTGTCATATATTATTTAAAATATGCATTCTTCATTATTCAGATGAGAAATATTCATGGAAGAAGTCAGTGAAATCCTTTACATAATAAGTAAGTCATCTCACATGACTCTTTGGAAGACTTTTACATCAAATAGGTTCATCAGAATTTTTTGTTCAATATACTCTGAATATAGATGCTAGGGAGTAATTATTTAATTAGGAGTACTGGTGATCTTTTGCAATGGAAGATAAAAGTGCATCTAATGATCTTGAGTATTTTGAAAAGCATCATATTACACTGACTATTCAATGATATCAACTTTTTGGTCAGTTAAATTTAGCAGTCAATTCCTTTTAAGCAGATGGCACTTGTACAAAATGCTCTTTTCATTTATCTTTCTTTTGTCTTTTATTTTTCAGCTGCTGTTTCTGTTAGAGGAAGGGATTGACTAGTTGCTGCAGCATCTCCATTAGGATTGGACTGAAATGCCAGTGTTCTCTTGCAATAATTTACAATTATAGCATCAGGATTCAATACATTCACGTACTGGACATCATAAAGAATTCACATGCATATGCCCTAAAACAGTCTGATTTCTTTCTGAAAATGGACAGACTGAAGCAAAACACAATTCCCTCTTACAACAATGTTTCTCTGCATCTCCTTCACCCCATGCCCTGGTCATTCTTTATTGAAAACAAATCAGTACTTCATAGATGACAAGAACTTTTATGTAATTAGTGGTGCCCACCATTTCAATATATCATATTATTTGTAATGGAAAATAAAATGTGTGCTTCCATAAGCAGTGTCCATATCTAATTATTAGAGGTATTTACACTTTCAGGTTGTGTTAAGATATTTAAGAACACAGTTCAGTCAAACAAAAGGAATACAAATTGCTGTAAGAAGGATTATTACATCAAATTTGTGCCTTATTTATACATTCAGACAACAATGTTGTAGCTGAAGAATTACCATTATATTGAAATTTGCACCTCACTCATCTTCACCATCACAAGGCTTCTGTGATTTCAGTTTCCAGTGAAAACCCTATCATTTCCACAGCATAAACAAACCTTTAATGAGTAGAATGTCTCCTTCCTCCTGTAATTATAAATTCATATGTGGTGAACGTTGGATTTAATATTTTCTATTGTTAGATACTTGTGCATTTTGGAAAAAGAGTGGAAGATCATTTGGGTTAAGTAAACTCAGCCTTTTTTCCCTGTTGTTTTGCTTCTGTTCTCATATCCAAGGAGCAGCAGTGCACATGTCATAATGGAGTGGGGAGACCTAAAAGAGCCCTGCTATTAAACAGTGCATTAAGCAGAACCTCTTCAGACAGTCCATTCCGAGGAGAGGTCTGCTCCATACAAACAAAGCTCTCGAGATGCACTTTGTTGTGATCTCACCATTCAGAAAAACGCTATTATCCTGTGTCTGTGACTTTGTGAACAATATTTCAATTGGTTCCATTTCATTGGTTTTACAGGGAACAATAAAGGAAGCCTCTTGTTCTTGGCCATCCAGCATGAGAACAGACCATGCTGAATCTCCATCATCAAACATTTAAAAGCCTCGTAAAGTATTTCATGAATTCATACCTTTCAGAAATCATAGACAGCCTTGTCACATGAAACCACAATTATTTTTTTTAATTGCAGTTGTATTAGTCACTTACTACAAACCTAAACAATAGCTTTTAGGAATTAGTGCACTTAAAATTACATATAAAACAGAAGACGAACATAACTATGATATTTTCTCAAAGTTGTTTGTATTGCAAGCACGAGCAGCTGCTTTCTGACTAACTTAAGAAATTAGGAAAATAAGTCCCTTAGTCTCTTTTCAAGGAAACCTGTCATAACAGTATAGAAAAAGCTCTGTGGTGTAGTGTTAACACTCTTGTTACTTTCAGATGTAATTAGAAAAGAAATTATTCTCATTAATATGATGAAAAATCATATAAGAACAGTTTTATTTTATAATTCCAGTCCATTTCTGCTGACATCAGGCTGAATCCCCGGATATGCTGCATTCAGTTTGGAAAGAGATGTCAAGGGAAAGCTCAGGTGATGAAGTCTGGTTTTGGTTCTCCAAATGTTCTCAGTGCAATGTGAGGCACATCTGGACAAGCAAGCCTTTACAACAACACTGACCTCTGCAGTGTTGGCTGATTTCCTTCCTCCCACAGCTGGAGGCTGAGATTTTTCAGCAGCCTTCCTGCCGGACACATGGTGCTCTCTCAGCATGGGGAGGCACTGGAGCTGCTTAAGAGCCACATGCTGCTCAAAAGACACTTGCTGACTATCTTGCTTTAATGATAATCTATATTTAGCTTCACTTGTAGCATGTCCAGTCAGGAGGAAGACTCTCTGTCTTGCTTTTGTTTTATAGACTTTTCTGCGTTTTAATAGGGAAAGGAAGTATGTTTTTTAAGAGCAAGTACTCTCTTAAAAAAAAAAAAAAAAAAAAAAAAGACACAGAAAGAGAAGAAAAAATCTGAAAAGCTGTGCCTTCTTTCCCACAGTATTATCTCCTTAAACTGCTACATGTTAGAACAGGTTTCCATGGCTGTGCGGGATTGCTTTAATTCAGTCTTTAGTGTTATTGTCAATGCTTTTAAATTATGGGACATAAATATCAAATACATTCTCTAGTTTCATGTAATTACATGGTAACCATTATACTGTTGCAGAACACATAATTATTTTTGGCTCTCAACAAAAGTGCAGGCTGGGCAGTTTTCACTGAAGTCTGCTAAACGCAGCATCTAAGTCAACTGCCTGAACTTGTAATATGAGTACTTATCAAGCTGCAACTTTTTTTTTTACTTTTTTTTTTTGGTTTGTTTGTTTTTTTTTGTCCGTTTTTTGTTTTTGTTTGTTCCTTTTGTTGTTTTTTTTGGTTTTTTTTTTGTGGTTTTGGTTGGGTTTTTTTGTGGGGTTTCCCCCCCCCCCCCCCCCCCCCCCCCCCCCCCAAATCTTGTGTGGTCATTAACAATGAAAAAATCTCAAACTTTCTGGGGTTTGGCTTGAATACAGATCCAAAATACCAACAGTAAGTTTGAGTTTATTTTGCCTTAATTTTCCATTCACCTTCACTATCAAATTGTTCTGTAAAAATTCTATTCAGTAAACCAATAGTACTCTTTCCTGTAACAACTCCAGTCACATCAAAACTGTCCCAATGTCCTGAGTTCTTGTCAAGTGTCCAGTGACAGGGTGAAGTGAGGTGCGAGATATAAGGAAATATATTGTTTGAGGAGCAAGATTGTGTTCTGGCCTTAATCTTTTTTTGCCATAGCCTTCTTCTGGCAGTGCAAAGTGGTTAACCTGCCATATTTCACAACTTCAATTAACCCCACAGGATGCATCTCTTTAGAGACCCAGCAAAGGACCATATTTTAATTTGTCAAGTAGCAATGTTTTTATCATGTGGGAGGTGATCAGGGTTAATTGCTACTAGCAGCTGAACAGGTTGCGTTAGAAATATGTAAGATGCTTTATGGTATGTGTGTAGCTCTTTAAACATTAATTCTTCACACGAGGTGTGAGCACAGATCTTATGCAAACAGGGCTACTCTGGAGCAGCATTTCTGTAGGGTCAAACAGCCTCCCAGTCCTGCTGTTGGTAACTGGGTTACTCTCTTACATGCTCATTATTGTCTTCAGATGGTGCATTCAGAGCCACAGGACTGTCAGCTTCCTGTTTTTCACTGAACTTTTCTTGTCAGGAAGAACCTTACAAATAAAGTAATATGAATAAGCTCATCAGTGGATAGAGACCAAAGGGAAGGATTTATCTATCTAGATTTAGATGCATATACCCAAAACAGATATCCTCAGCTCTCTAAATGTATAGGCCAGAGTTAAGAAGAATGAAAAAAGAACCTCAAAAAAGCCCTGCAAAAAGCAAACCTCAAGTGTGGCGCTCTTCTCCAAATTAGTTCTGATGGATTATCCTGTAAGCATGTCCTTTTGTTCCCTGACTGTTAAGGAAACCTTGGGTGACTGGCTCGGGCACAGGCATTTTCTCTGTGATTTAAAAGAGCTAGAATTCCATCAGTGGAATAGATGTGTATTCTCTTCCCATGCAGAAGAATTATTACTGATGCTGACTTTGGAAACACAAGGACATAATAGATATGAGAAATAGGGCTCATAGCAATGTCCTTACCCAGAGATCTTACAGATCTGAACTAAAATCCTGATTGCTCCTACTACAGTGATTTTTCTCAATCGTTCTCATATCCCACTATCTCAATTCCCCCTTTCCCCCACAAAGAAAACCAAAACAAAACCCACCTCTAAAATCAAAACCCCTAACAAGAAAGGTAGTAACTCAGTGATTTTTTTTAAAAGTTATAGTGCTGAGACAACAAAAATCAAATTCTTGCATATCTTAAAAAGAAACTTTTCTTCTTTTCTCATGGAAAGATTATTCCCTAAGGCATCTCCACCTTCAGCCATTATGCCACAGGAATAAACTGACCCATCTTAAGCTTTCAAATGAATAAGGAATCTGTAAGTGGCTTTTTGTGAAACTAGTAGGATGAATCCCTAAGATGGACAAAACATGAGAATAGGTCCTCAAAAAAAAAGGGGGGGGGGAGTTACTTTTGCTTGAAAATTAATGTGCTTCTGTGTATGTTTTCCTTATATGTCCTCATCAATCTATATCCATAATTTGGTTGATTCCATATAAAAAAAAAGCTATACTGACTTAAAAAAATATAATTTTCCAGTCATAGAACCACTAGCTTTATATCACTGGTTAACTTTCACATGGAAATAGTTCATGATGCCTCTAAACAAGACCATTATCCCCTTCACTGTAGGGAGTATTTTGCATAATAATCAATCTATGACAAACAAAAATCATCTTGTAACTTCACTATGCTAAATATGGTTGCTCAGACACTCATAGCTACCATGGAATAAATATTTATATTTTAAAAGAAGAGAGCAATCTTCCTCTCTAAAAAAAAAAAAAAAAAAAAAAAAAAAAAAAAAAAAAAAAAAAAATCTGACATTTTAAACTAGAATAGTTAAGTGTTGGTTGGGTTTTGTTTCTACTTTCTTTTCTGTAGTATTTAGTTCTACAGTTCAAAGTACAAGCAAAAAAAAAAAAGTAATTATATAGAAATATTATTGGGTTTCACAAAATAGTTTTATTTGTACACCTACCATAGTTATGTCTGGAATACTTCATGGCTATATTTAGTAGGCCAGAATAAGTCTTAGCCTGGTGGTATTTCTGAAAGATTGTTTTGAATAAAAGAAAAAAGCAGTTAAAAAAATAGGAGTTATGTCTTATTTTGTGTGTTCCATTAAAAAGACTTTTGATTAATTCTGAGGAAAAGAAATGGATGGACTTTTATACTGAGTTCTTTGACCCACATACCATGGAAACCATTTTCTCTCCTGTTTTAGAGAGGATACTACAGCTAACTCTAGAGATATACAAGGATAGCCTCTTGTTCCTGACACAGCCCAGAAATGCTTCAAGCAGGACTCGAGGTATGGCTGGAAGTAATCAAAGAGGATTGGTGGGTTTTGAATCATTGTGTGAATGCCTGAAGCAGGTCACCTTCCTCTCCTGAGCTCTGAAGTGCTTAGGGCAAGATGATACTTCTGAATTCAATGAGCACAGCAGCATAGATGAAAACCTGAGTAGTCAGACTTATTTAGAGGAAGCTATCATTTTTAACAGATGAAATAAATAAAACTAAGATGTAAACTGATCCAAACTGCATAACAGTGCTGGTTGGAAAAGAAAAAAAAACAACACAGTATTTCTCACAAAAAGAAATAGAATGTGCTGCTAATTTAAGGTCTAATCAAAAGCCCTGGAAGTCAAGGACTTAGCATGGCAATGAGAAATCATATCCCTGTATGATGTTGTATGTACAGTAAATAAATCCTTGAGAAATACGTGAGGAATGCCTGGTCTAAAGGCTTTGGACTGCATCTATATCATTCCTTAACTAAGCTAGCCAGTCAGCTTGTCAGTCTGTCTGTCCTGTTCTTCTCATTATGTCGCAAGGTCTGTAAACTGAATTTCTAAAGTCCTGAGCAGTGATGTGTAAAGATATATGTCTAATCTGAGGGATATCAGGTACAGACCAGATCCACCAGGATACTCTTGCTGCTTTGTGTCATGATGGCAGCAAAAGGCAGCTGCAAATCCATGCAGCGCAGTGAACTTATGGCTGCTTCACTGAGCCAGAGATGCAAAACAGCAACAGCTCACTGATGGATCCTTCACATAATCTCCAAATAAAATTTTCTATCATAAATATAATGGTTTAAGCTAATCTTTTGCATAATTTCATGGTCTCAAAAGAAAAAAAAAATAATAAGTCTGCTGTTTCTGTTATGGCCATTCTTTGGAGAATAATAAAATTCCTATATAGCATAGTCAATCTCATAACCATTTTGAGGTTTGCACTGAGACTTACAGATGAAATGAGAATGAAAATAATTATAATTTAAATAAAGTTTTATGGAGACTTCCTTTAAAAAATAAAGTTACAGAGGGCAAGGGAAGAGGAAAGAAGATAATAATTTTATTTTTCTAGCAAATGCAAACACATTTATAGTTTTGAAAATATTTCCTTTGGAATTACACTTTTTGTCCTCTAAGAAACATGAAAACCAAACTAAACCAAAACATAACTGATGAAGAAAACATACAGGAAATATAAATAAAGCTCATGAAAAGTCATTTCTCTGCATTATAGTCTGTCTTATTTACTGATCATAGATGCACCTGAATGTTCTTCTCCCTTCTCTCTACATTTTATGTAATGATTTAGATTGACATTTTGGAAACAGGAATTTTCTGACTTGTCTTGTGGCATTTGTTATGAGTATATTGCCTCATAAATTTGTGCTCATACTGAAGGTGGTATCTCATGACTATGCTCTGATTTTACAGTTACGTGTGACATCAACAACTGATTAATTCAGAAGGTCTTGGTTCAGAGTTAGAATATTGCTTTTCATATTTTATTTCTCATTAAGCATTGAAACTATTTTAACACATCTAAGTAACCATAGGGATAATGTTCATAATTTTGTGATAATAACTTATTTATCTGAGTTTTTGTTGGAAATTAGAAAAAAATAGGTAATTCTTTACAGATAGAAAAGACAGCTCTGTATCTTTTGTCTCTGAACCTGTGTTAGAGCATATGCATCAAACTATTCCAGTCCATATTTTTGCTAACTTTTCTCAATTGAAGACTGTGAAATATAAGGATAGCAATGTAATTTTGGTGCAAAAGATTTTGTGATCAAGCTTTTAGTCTCAATAATGAATATGGTATAGTTATGCTTTACAATTAAAAACAAACAAAGAAACAAATCCCACAAATCCACAACTTTAAAAAAAGTTAATACTTGTTCTTTTTATTTCATTAATATATTTTATTTATAAGAATTCAGTAGATGTATTATTGCCCAGCCTTAGGTGCAACAACACCATTAAGAATATCACAACTTTTAATGTTGCCTTAAAAGAAGAAAACTATTGTTTTTTAAATAGATTGTCTAAACAACTACACTTCAACAATGCTTGGACATCCATGCAGACATGGAGCAATTCCAGGAGAGAACACAGCTGTGTTTCTCTGAATCATCTGATCTTACATATTCCTCAAATCTACATCACTTAGTTTATCTTGCCATGCCCAGTCCATCTGAACAAAGAGGTTGTTGAAACAAAATTAAGGTAGAGCTGGGCCTTCTGGATATTAATCCTTCCTGTAGCATATTCACTACTTGCTGCAAAACTTTAGCATGGAACAGATTTCTCTTTCACTGTCCTTTATTTTTCTCTTGCCCTTTCTTAAAACTGCTCCAGAAAGAGAAATGAGGCAGATTCTGGTGAAGGATTTAGAAATGCATAAGTTACATTGCCTGTGCTGGGTTCCCGGGTGGATCAGAACAACTCTGCTTCAGTGGTGGAGGGGCGTCTAGTCACCAGGGAAGCCAACAGAATGCTCAATTTATTTACCACCTACGAATCCAGGGTATATATTCATGGAAACTGGTGACTGGTCCCAAGGCTCATAATTCTCTTGGTTTTACATAGGTTTGTAATCTCCTGGTCTGTCAGAAGCAAGCCATAAAGCAATGTTTGATGGCAATCTGTGAGCTGAAACAACAGAGTTCTTTCAATTTTTTTGCCCCGTAACATGGCAGTCACCTCTAAGGTTTCTTCACAAAAGAATGTTCTAGTTGATATAATTCTGGATTACACTCAATGCATCACAACCTGCCAGCAGAAAAAAAAATATAATGACTTACTATTTTTTTGAACCCTTTCAAGAAAAGAAGGATGAAAAATAATACTGTGGAAGCTGAGTGGCCTTAACAAATGCAAGTGACAAGGTAATATTAAAATTCAAAGATGAAGAGCTACGCAGATGCGTAAATTTGTGGGTATTTGATGTGCAATGAAGACTGTGCTTCTGTTGCCTTATCAAAAATACAGACTCTTCTCCAGTGTGAGAAGGATTTAGTTTAGTGAAAATGATGCTTTCAAAAGAGTCATAAAAGATATATGGAAAACTAAATTGCAGTTCTTCAGAATAGGAACTGTGATGATCCAAGCAATACCCCTTGTAATGACTTTTAACTCCATTCTCTGTAGTTAAGCTCATAAATATTTACAGGATCAAATCTGTAAGATTTAAGTCTAAAGTTTTTTTTTCCAAATTCAGGATATGAAAATGATGAGTTCAAAATAATGCATGCCTTTACAGATGGATAAAGATGTGAAAGTTAATTGTTTTTCTATACCTGGTGCATACAATGAAAATTATTATCTTGATCTAAGTTTTTGCACCTTCATTGTCTTTTTATGTTGGGGTTTCCTTAAGAATATGCTAATACTTGTGGCTGGCCAGTGTTAAAAAAATAAGAAATGTAAAAGGACAATTATTTTATAAAGACATTCAAAATGCAGACACAGTTGTAACTAATTTTTTTGAAATACAGCTGGGCAGTACAAAAATTATCCATATTAGCATCCAGCTGTCAGTGATAAAAATGCCCAAATAATAATTCCTTGGGCTCAGTTTCATAATGTTATAATAATTAACACAAAAAAACTTCAATACAAAAGCAATTGTTTTACACTTATTAGCAGGAGGCCATTATATGTATTCTCAGGAGTTTTATTTGAATAGTCTTAGTGTATCCATAACCATGACAGCTCTCACTGGGAAAAAAAATATCTTTCCCTGAAAACATTTACAAAGAAGGGATTAGATCAGTTTTTTCCATGTGCTTTAAATCAGCTGAAGCTAATTTCTCAGATAATTAATAAATACCATTTAAATAATAGTCCATCTCATGCTCTGTCTGCAGAAGTTTGCAACATTCAAAACAATGTGTGAAGGAAAACACTTCAAGTTTTTATATTGTCTTCTCTATGTGGCTGGATATTTTACTGTACTGCTGACAAGCTTTAAGAAATATCCTCCCTGATGTTTACATAACAGAAATGTGGATGATGGACTTTGTGAAAAATTTATAAAATTATTCAATACAATCTTGAATATTCCTCATACTTCTAGTCAAAAAAATCATTTAGGCTTGGAGATGGACAAGAACATGACAACGAATGCTCAACTTCATTAAAAAATACTATTATGTAGTAGAATTACTGAAGACATATCCTAAAATAAGTGTTGACAATAATGAAAGTCAACTTTTGTATAAAGAAGTCCAACTTCACTATATAGCTGACAAGCATTACAAAACCAATACATTGTATCATATATGATAATTTAATTTGAGATACATACATGATTATAAATAATAGCAATAGTAAATATTTTTAAGTCTTTATAAACAAGACCGTAATTATTTGTGATTATGTGATATAAGAGATTCCAATAAGGAGGACTTTTATTATGAAAGCTTAGATAAGTATTATCTATTATCAATGTGAATAACTGTAAATTACTTTAGAAATGTTTATAACTTAATCTACTCAGGTTTGTTGTGGTTGTCAAGTGGTTATATAACATATTAAAGCTGCTACATTTACACATCCTGAATTTTTATTTTTCAACAGTAACTTTAACTTTTTTCCTCCGTAGTAGTACATTACCTGTCAAAAGAAAAAGTTAAATTTTATTGTCAGTGACATACTACATATGACCTGAGGCTAAAACATCGAAGATCTGCAGAAACAAGTCTGTTTGAGAGAAGAATCCTGAAAATGACAATGCAGAAATTTGCTTGAATTCATGAGATCACTGTAAATAAACACCAATGGTGAATTACAGAGTAAGCATATTTCCACACTAACAGAATGGAACTTTGAGTTCAGAAAGATGTGTGTGGGGGTCACTGTTATTTACTTGTTTCTTTTAATGAATGGAAGAACACTCATAAGCTGCAATTCCAGTAGTCGAACTAAATGGAGCTGCCTGAGATTTTTTCAATTCCCGGGACACCCTCAAGGTTAGTAGTATGAAATGCCGATAACTGAATGCATGTTTACAAAGTTCATGCAGAGAGCAATACAACAGAATCTTTGGAAACAGGATATCTCAGGCACTGAAGTTGTTACAGCATGATGAGTTGCATGAGGGTATTTTTTATAATAGACTTCAATGGAATTATAGATTGGAACATAATAGCTTTGTGCTAGAAAGAGGCATAAAATAGAACAATTCTCTGAAAGAGTCTTGTACTTGCCATGTGGACTAATTTGTCACCATTAACTCCCTTTATTGATGGTGAGGATAGATTTTTTTTTCTTGTGGTTTAAGTGTTTGAAAAAATGAGATTGCCAGGTAATTCATCAGGTCAGCATGGAACAAAAGGAATATTTGATAGTGGCTGTCTTTAGAAACCCAAACTGCAAAACTCAAATGTAATCTCTTATTTTATTTATCAAGGCAGATGATTTTAGTGAAAAAAGCACCAAATTACCAATGTAGGTAGGCAGGTGGGACCATGGACATAAAACCTCTCTGAAGCTGGGAGCTTTAAATGGATGTGCAGCAACAAAACACTGTCTTGTTTCCAGTTGACCACTGCACATAAAATGTTAGATTGGCACAGTCAGAACTATCAAGCCTGTGCTGTATCGTACCAATGTAAATTTGGGCTGTTACCTTCTGTCTTCAATAGCATTCTAACTTAAAGTTCATTCTTTGTTCAATTCACCACAGACCTATGCTGGATGGTAACACCATTTCCATTTGTCCATCCTGTGGCATTCTGTTATGCCTCTGGGATTTAGTGGCTGGGTTGAGGGACTGTATCCCTTTCCCAGGATAGAGCATGCCTTTCATGCAGAACTGAAACTTCAGGAAAGCCTTGGCTCTTGTTGAAGCAGTTGTATCTTTCCAGCCTTCCTGCAAAACCACTGCCTCTTTCTGTTTTTCCCTCAGCAGTTCTCCTGCTGTGCCTGGCAGGTTGCTGAGCAGGAAGGGGAGATGGCAAACCAGGATGGGCCAAGGCACGTCTGCTGCAGCCAAACACATCAGGTTTCCTGTGGCTGCTGAGGGTAGCAAACTGGTGGCACTTGCATCTGTCCCCTCTCCCTTCTCCTGCTCCTGCCAGTTTCATCAGATGGTTCAATAGCTGCCTTCTGCTCTTGCTCTTTTTCTGTCTCATCAAGACTGATCCCATGGGTGAAGTTCAGCACCTACTTTCATGCAGAACCTTTTCTCGTGACAATAACTATGATTGTGTTAGAGGGTTCAGAACACACCGTTATTGTTCTCCTCATTGGCAGAATAAAATTGAAAGCAGTTTAGTCCTAGATCCACAAGTGTATGCAAATACCTAATACCTACTTAATTTGCTTGAAGTCAGGTACTTAGGTGCCTTTTGGATCCCGGTATTTGCTTTCTTCTGAGTATGTGTGATTTTCTGTAATTGCATTACAGGGAAAGTGGAGTTTCAAGATCTTTAGACATCAGAATGAGACATTTTGTGGTTGGCTTTGAATGCTGATGTACTAATGCAGAGACTTTTACTCATATGATTAGGAATTCAGAGGTTTATTTGATAACTCCATACTCTGAATATACAAAATATAATCACAGACAGAGTAAATGAAATAAAAACCTTAACTGCCAATTTACTGGTAAGACTTTATTACCATAAAATTGATTAATGTTTACATTTAATGTGAGGTTTTGGTTCTTACTATTAAATTGGCCAGGGATGGTTTAAGGTTCTGATTAGCTCAATGAAAAATGTTAGTCAGTCTTGCCTCAGAAATTTGAAAAGGTAAACATTTGTGTGATTTGATATGTGATTTTAATAACTAAACAGACCACCACTGAGATGCTGAGATAAGTTAATGAGGATCAGATAAATGTGATAAGAACATAATCTTTTCGTTTACTTGGGTCTTCACATTTTGAAGACAATCATTTACTCAGTTTTGCATTGTTTAGTTATTTCACAAGAAACACTGATCCGATAACTAGTTTTAAGTTTTTACTGATTCTGTTGAATCACATGGCTACAGAGGAGTCTGGTGTCACGTCCATCAGTGGAAACATGGTAAATAAATTGGTAATGTGAGACACATTTCAGAACAGGTACTATGCAACACTAGCATTATTAAATTCATCCTCCTCCAGTTTCCCTGATTGAAGACTTCATATATTTCTCAGAAATAAAAGACTGGGAGATAAATCGCACAGGTCCTCTTTCCAGGCTGCCTTCCTCTCACTCTCATGCCTCCTATCTGCACACTGATTAGAATGGAAGACGGATGGATTTTGAGATTATTTTCTTTGTTCACTCCTTCCATAATTTTAGACAGTCCTAAGTCTTTGAAGAGAAGCTTAATATAGGCTTTAGTGTTAACACACAGAAAAAGAGAATCAGGCAAGGACTGTCCCTGTAATTTAGGACACTTTATACAAAATGACTAAGGCTCAGATCTTGGGTAGATAACTCAAGAGATGTTAAGCTTGTGTCTGGTGTAGTGTGGTAGTGTATGACTTCAATATTCTGTTGACTCATTTGGATTAAATGTCTATCAATTTTAACTTTTAATTTCTGTGGATTGAATGAGATTCTCCGGTTATCCTTTTCCTATCTTTTGATCCAAATAGCATGTGTAAACATATACGTGCCAGTATGAGAAGTTTCAGCAGCCTAGACCTTTTTCACTCCCAAGTAAACTGGGCAATGAGGCAGGGACTGGAAATAACATTTGTCTTGTAGATCTGTGTTAAAAGCATGTTATTAACTCTATTGAAGTTTAATTTCAGGTGACTGTAGGGGAAAGGCCAATAACTGGGTATCCATTCCAGTGGGCATTTGGCCCAAAAACAGGTATCCGAATAAGTAAACAGAGAGCAGCCACATTTCACAACAGGGACTTTTCTGCTCTCAGCAGTTTAAGAATGACATTGAAAGGATAGTGTCCTTTATTTTTGACTCCATTGATTGGGCTTCTTTGAATTCATCCCATCCTAATTATTTAATTTGATAGATTAGGTGAATGGACGAATGTGCTGATATTTGTGAATTCAATTTGGAGTATGATACTCACCCAGGGCTATTCCAGATTAGAAAGGTGTGGATGCAGCAGTGCTGATGCCCTTTCATGGTTTTTTTTGGTTTTGTTTTTTTTACATGTGTATTCCAGCACCATTGTCCCTAGAGGTGTGGGTACCATGGCTCTCTGAACCCTAACTAATCTGAACCATAATGGAATTATGACACTGTGGCTGAGGTCCCCAGTTTAATGAGTGGACCAGACTGGAAAACTGTGGGTGCAGCATTGCTGGTACCCCTCTGTGATGCTTGTGTTTGTCTTTTCCAGCACTGGCGTCCCTGGAGCTGTAGGTTCTGTGGCTAGCTGAATCCTAACCTTAACCCTAATGGGATCTTGGTGTTGCAGTTGAGTTCCCAGTCTCCATGGGTATTGCAGATTTGAAAGGTGTTGGTGCCCTGAAATGATGCAGTGACCATGTGTTTTCCAGCCCCAGTGTCCCTGGGAATGTTGGCTTTCTAGCTGGCAGTATTGTTAGAGTTCAGTGAGTATTTCTGAAGCACAAGGAATGCTTTTTTTAATGTTCCTTGTTCCTGTAAATACCAAATTAAAGTGTAAATACCGGTGTCTATACTGGAAGACAGTCTTAAGCTCAAAGTTTACTCTTCATAACATGGCTTTCAATGTCTAAGGCAGAATGAAATAAGGTGCAAAGTAGTGTCTTATTTTGAGTCCACTATATTGTGATGATGTATAAAACTATTTAATGATGGGGAACTTGTGAGCTAAGCTATATAAAGTTGACTGATTCAGATCAGGAAAAGTTAGTAAGCTTAAAATTGGAACAGAAAAAAAAACAAACAAAAAAAAAAAAAAAAAAAAAAAAAAAAAAAAAAAAAAAAAAAAAAAAAAAAAAAAAAAAAAAAAAAAAAAGCCCAAAGAAAAAGAAAAAAAAAAAAAAAAAAAAAAAAGCCCAGAACAAACCCAAAAACCCCCAAACAAACAAAAAGCCAAACAAAAACCAGAATAAAAACCCCAAATCACAGAGCTGTGGGCATCATAGCAGCTGAGCTGTTCTTTTCTTCTAGCCAGAAAAACTCTCTAATCATATGTATACATTAGCGATGGTCTTGGGGCTGTCCCATAGGACAGACCACAATGTGCAAGCACAGCTGTAGACGTGCTGTGAATGTGTTAACTAAAAGTGTTAGATGCTGTAGGTCTCTGCATCGTGTAGGAAAGAAAATGCAAAGCATGCCAAGGAAATATCAAGGGAATGAAATAGGAGCTGAAAATCTGGAGTACCTTGAAATAGTTAATGAAATCAACATTTTAGGCTTGTAAATAGAGATATATCATGAGCCATCTGTATTTTTTCCTGACCATTTTAAAGTTATCATTTAACAGTGACAATTTTTGCTCACAATACAAAAATTCATGTGATTTTTAGTAGTACTGTTTGTACTGAAGACCTACTATCAAGTTTCTTGCTCATAAAAATTAGAACATGAAAAGTGAATAAATAAATCAGTATTAATCTCTGAAGACATGTCTTCTGATTTTTGTCTCAAATTTTCCATGATCTTGTCATACACCTGGTTTTCCAGCTGTGACCTTGTATTCACTTCCCTTCCTCTTCCCCTTTTTTAGGCCATCATTTATTTTAATATCTTTCTGACATTGGTCTAAAATTTTCATAATGTCACATTCAAGTACATTATACTTCCTTGATCAGTAGAAATGATATAGTAATTGTCTTAATTTTTTTTTGTTTGTTTTGAAAAATATTTCACAAAATGTATGGCTTGTTACATAACATTCTGTATCAATTTTTTGGTTTGTTTTAAATGCAGTTGATCAGCTCCTTATCATACAGTGTTGAAAGGGGCAAACACCTGAGGCTAGAATAGGGAGGTACAAATACAGGTTTGTTTCATCTTGAATTTTCGTGGAAGAATACATTATTTTGTCCTAATTATTTGCAAATAATCACACACTAAACTTTTTCATTAAAAGTTTGTGGTGTTCTCAAGTAAAACTTGCTGGGAGAAGGCATTTATACTTTAACCAAAATTTTAATGGTCTAAATTGGTATTCAGTATTCTCATATGACCTCCTGAAGAAAATGTTTAAGGGTATGATGTTCCTGTCTAGGCAATAAAGGTCGTGGACATATTTCCTTGCTTATATAATTTTAGGGACAAGGATTTTAGAATACCTTGCGTAGGAAGGGTGGATTTATACTGCAGATGGAGGATGCAATGTAGCATAAAGCAGTAGGCTTGTTTAAACCAGTTCCTTGCCCAGCTGTTTCGGGGTTAGTACAGACAAATTTGATTTTAAGGCTCAGTTCAAGCTCAAGAGCTGTACTTTATGCTTTTTTTTTGCCAGGTTAAGTCTTGCTTGATTTAGAGACAGCATGTGGAGGAATCTCTGTAGGCAGAATCTTGGCAAGAGTCTCAGACAGCCACCATGTAGGAAGGAAATAAAGGCCTGTATAAATACAGTCTGGCTGTAGAGGACTAAGGTTCATTAAAGAAAGTAATTATGGAAAATATTTTAATTTTTTTTAAATTTAATAATAAGAAAAATACAAACAGATATTTTTGGGGTTTTCACTTCAGGTATAGAAACTGTAAAATATAGTTCAAGACTTGTGATATTAGAACCTCGGATCTTTACATCAGTGCTCCATGATGCCAGAGGAGCTCTTACTTAATGCTCTCATTATGTCATAATTTCCTGTTCAGGTTAGGATTGATTCAGATGAGTGCAGTGGAGCACAAAATGCAGTTTAACCAGGATCTTCAACTCACAGAGACAAGAGGAAGCATATGGGATCACTGAGCTGACAACAGCTGCTCTCTGCATCTTTTTCCTTTTTTTCAACTTTCTGCAAAGAATTTTTTAAAAGCACGTCTCATTTACTGACCAGAATGACCTGACAGGTGGTACTTTCAGGTGGTCTCTTTCAGGAGACACAGGAAAGTACATTTGTTTTCTTTATCTTATGATAACTTTTGGGAGGATATCTCTGAGGAATGTTTGGTCTAGCCTATGAGACACTGTAGTTTTTGATCTCTCTTGAATCTGATTAGAGTAAAAGCAAACAAATGTGGGCAATTCCTCTTTAAGCCTGTTCCAAGAATTTACCATTCCAGTGGTTCACTTCTAGCATTCAGGAAGATATATAAACACTTTGATGGCTCGATTTCTTTTTAATTAAAGTTTAATTATCTGCCATTCAGTTATTAGAGATGAAAGTACATATGTAAGGGTTTTAGGATGTTCTTACACAAAGGTTTGAGGAAAGAGTATGCCCACATAGTCACTGAGGGAAAACACTCAAAGAGCTGGAAAACAATCTGTAAAAGCAGAAAAATAGGCAGTGGTGGCCAGTTTGAGGATGCAAGGAGAACACTCAAGCTTGAGTAGACAAGGAAGACAAAACCAAACAGCAAATGGTCAATGCTTTGAGGGCAGAACAAGCAGCATACTTGCAATGGAGACAGGACAGGAGTAGAATGCCCTCCCGACAAAGAGACTGTTTTTGAACTAGCAGCAGAAAGTATTTTGGCTGCTATCTTTGAAACGACAAATTTGAAAGCAGTATAAGAAAGCAGAGGAAGAAACTTGGAATATGACAATGATGAAGTCATCCTTACTGTTAACTCCTTTATTTTTTTCCAGTCTTGTGGAGAAATAACCAACATACTTGACTGAGGCCTTCCTATTCAGGGGAAGAAACAGTATGACTTACTTGAAAAATGGACAATTTTTTAAACTGAAAGAGATTACTGAGATCTTACTGCCTGGGAAACTCAATTTGGTGACTTTGCAAACTAAGATAATGAATATTAAAGGGGAAAAACAACAATGTGCATCTGAAACTGAACAGAAAGCCGTGGAAAATTATAAAGAATCAGTATTGTTTGTTTTTTTTGTTTGTTTTGTTTTTTTTTTTGTTTGTTTGTTTGTTTTTTTTTCTGCAGTGAAAATGCAATCACATTCAATAGTATGTTATAAATACAGTGTGTTGACCAGGGCAATGTGGCATGAATATTGTGGTGTATTTATGATCTCTTTTCAAATTTAAATGTACCAAAATTTGAGTGACATAAAGGACTTTTAGCAATTATGATTGTTAGAAACTGCATTCTGATAAGCTTAAGAGGAAAAAAAGTCTGCATCAGTTGTTCATTGCAGAATACTTGTGAACAAGGTGTGCAGATTCAAAGTCTTCAGGTAAATGAAGACTTCCAGTAATGACAAATGAATTATTAAAAAATAAAAATGGAAAAATTTAAAGTATCATATTATTAAAAATGGAACAGAAATAGAGTAAAGTTCTGCTGTTTTGTGGCCCAGACCAGCACCATAGACCTTCCTGGATAATCTAGGTATCCTGGGAGCATGGCAGACTGACAGAGTTGATCAGTCCTGCTTCCTAATCCAGCATAGCACAAAAAATTATAGCACTCCCTATTCCAAAGTAAGCCTTTTGATACAAATCTCTTCTCTGATGCATAGAGTAACACACAGGATAAATGAGTCATGAGAGAGGGTGGGTTGGCTAGAAAAACCAAGTGGTGCCTATGACAGAAAACAGCTACCCTCTACAAATATATCTTGTACGTAAAGAAGCAGGAAGGAAATTACTGTATCAGATAGCAGATGGTGCTGGCATAGGAAAAATTCATTTACTGACTGTGGAAAACTCACCTTGAGGACATTGATAGCAATGAAGGACTTCGAATGATTTGAAGCATTGGGGAAACAAGAATCACAACTAACTTTTGCAGGATACTTTCTTGGAAAGACAGATACTTTACCATGGAAATACAGCAGGTTTAATTATGTCCTCTAAATCTATACAAATTTTTCCTAAAAATTTCTGAGCAAATCCTATATTGAGATAGCTTGTAATGTCATTTAATTCCCTTCTGTTCCTATTCCTAAAATCCCATTTTCAGTTTCTGCCTTTTCCATAATGCTTTATTTATAATTTGTTCCAGGAAGACTACTTTTGCAACAAGGAGAAATTGTACACTGGAAGTTAGATTTGGACCTCAATGAAGAGCAATAAAAATTGTCTGTAGGAAAAGAAAGGAGAAGACAGACTTGCATTAGGTATCACAGCATAGATCATCGAATGCCTAAGAAGTCAGTAATATGATTTTGGGAACTGTAGGGTTGACCCTGGCTGGATGCTAGACACCCACCAAAGCCTCTCCATCATTCTACTCCACAGCTGGTGAGGGAAGAGAATATATTAGGAAGGGTTTGTGAGTTGAGATAAGGACAGAGAGAGATCATTCACCACCACAGGCAAAGCAGACTGGAATTAGAGATATTAATTGAATTTATTACTAACAAAATCATAACAATATAATATGAAATAATATAAGGCCACAAAAATGTCTCCTCCCCACCTCTCTCTCCTTCCCAACTCTACCTCCTACCCCTCAGTGGTGCAGGGAGATGGGGAATGGAGGTTATGGTCAGTTCATCACACATTTTTTCTGCCATTGCTCAGGGACCGTAGTCCTTCCCCTGCTCCAACGTGGGATCCCCGCCTTGGGAGACAGTTCTCCAAAAATTTTTAAGTGTGAGTCCATCCCACAGGCAGCGCTTCTTCACAAATTGCTGCAACGGGGTCACTCTTCCTTGGGGTGCAGTCCTTCAAGAACAGGCTGTTTCAGTGTGGTCCCCTACAGAGTTGCAAATCCTACCAGGAAACCTGCTCCAGTGTGATTTTCTCTCTCCACAGATCTCAGGTCTCTGTCAGGACTCTCCTCCACCATAGGCTCCCCATGGGCTCACAGCCTCCTCTCAGGAATCCACCTAATCCAGCATGGCTCTCTTCCATGGGCTGCAGATGGACCTCGACATCCCTGTGGTTCTCCATGGGCTACATGAGGACAATCTTCTTCACCATGATCCTCACCATGGGCTCCCAGGAAATCTCAGCTTGGTCACCTGGAGCACATCCTCCCCCTCCTCTACCAACCGTGATGTCTGCAGAGCTCTTCATCTCACATTCTCACCCTGCTCTTCTCTGGCCACAAATACATCTTCAAATTCATCTTCACAATAGCCTTTTTTCATTCTTAAATGTGTTATCACAGAGGTATTGCCACCATTTTTTTTGACTGACCTAGCCTTGGCCAGCAGCATGTCCATCTTGGAGGGATTGGCATTGGCTCTGCTGGAAATGGCTCTGCTGGACATGGAGGAAGCTGCTGGCAGCTTCTCACAAAAACCACTTCTGTAGCCCCTGGCCATTCAAACCCAGTACAAGAGTAAATAAGATTTGGTCCTCAAGTAAGGATGAGAGAATAAAACTATAATTTAAAGGGAAACCCAGAGATTTGGTGACTAAATTCTATTTGGAGCTCATCTTTGATAAATGTTTTTAGATTAAGTCAAATGATGCCATTCTTTTCAAAAGAAAATTATTTACTTAAGAGTTTTACCCCAAATCAGTTTGAAACTGTTGTTATCCTGCTGATGCTATCATTTACCTAGTGTGTGTGCAGAAATATTGCCCTATTTGATTTCAGAAAATTTGGTCAGTGGGCTAAAGTTATGACACTTGTCTAAACAAAGCAACTGTCAGCTCATATCACAAGCTCCTTCTAAATAAAGAGCCGCACTGCTCCAAAATTTGTTTTTCTTTAATGAATCCCAGCCTTTCCACTGTCATTATTCATTCTTTCTAAAAACACTGGAAAATGCAATACATTACTCAACTGTGACCTAGAATGTCCTAAGGTGCATATTTTATTGATGTAAATAAATGAGATTTTAGTCTACCCAAATGCTGATGTTTTGATTTAATAGAAACACTGTTTACCTTAAAAGTTGTCATTACAGCAATGATTATTTTCCCTGGAGGCTCTGACAATAATCTAAAGGACAAGTGCTACAAGCCTGCTTAGTATCTGCCAATTCAATAGACAATTAAACTATTTGATTATGGTGTAAAAGGAGAAAATAGTTAAAATGTTTGCTGCTTTTTTTTTGGTTTACTTCAATACATATTTTCCTTTACCATGAAGGAAAGAGGTTTGAAAGTGTATCTTCATGCTTGCATAAATGCAGAACTCTTCAGATAAAATTAGTGTTAAGCTGCATTAATGCTAGGTATGAAATGCAAAATGAACCAGACACTGGGAATGTGCTATTATTTCAAATTAAAATAAAATAAAAATGTATATTTTGCCATGCTCAGAGCTAGAAGAACTGTTGTAGATGTTTTCCTGTGCTTTTGATGTCAGCTGTCCCTCCAGTTTTCTTCCTGGATATCAATCTTGAAAACCAATACACACATAAATTTTATTTCCCTTCTTTCTGGCTTTAGGTGGTATCCAGTTTTATCAACAGGAATTCATTTTATAAAGGTCACTGACTTAATGAAATAGTTTTCAATGTTTATGCCCATACCTTCCTTTGAAAAATAGATTTACCTTAACTAGGTATTCATCAGTACAAATTAACTGGAAATATTAAATGCCATATCATTTCATGAGGAAAAGAAATGAAAAATGTGCTGTTATTGCTCCAGGGGAAAATAAAGAAAAAAAATAGTTAATATGCTGAATCAATGTGAAGAAAAAATCAAAATCTTTTATGCATTGGACATTCAAGGAGCCTAGATGACTCCTAGTGGCTGATCCTCTCTGTGGTTTATGTAAGCTAAACAAAATAGGTAAGATAGGTTTTGACAAAAGTTCCATTTTTATTTAAAATATATATACCACATATATTTAAAAGGTAATAATGCTGGAAAATTTGAGGCAAATTAAAGAAAAAAAAGGGTCATGCTACCATCAGTTTTCCCCACCATTAAATCCACCTTGGAAACTAATTGCAGGTGACACTGGGCTTCTAGCAAAGACATAAAGTAGGAGATAAAAGGGAGTTGATTTCTGAAATTATTATTCATTCAGAAGTTGAAGTTAGTTATTATAGGCCTACAATTATTTCAGTGTTTTTGATAGTTTAGATAGGAAATAAACACACGGGCCATTCAAAATGTCAGTCATTGAGAAATCAAATTAGATCAAAAGAGCAAAAATATTTTACAGTTTCTGCTTCAAAGATCCTCTCAGAATTGAAGTACAGAAGAGGAAATATAATCTTTATGATTAAAGTCCATATCAGAGCCAGCTTAGGACAATAAAACCAAGGACTACCAAATTTTTTGTTGCACAGTTTGTGAGAATTTATTTCTTCCTTATGGAATTAGCTTTTTATGTACCTCATATATTTACAGTAAAATCAATGATCTATGTTTGTATGAAGCATTGTTAGTGATCTTTATCACAAGATATCAGATTCCAATACTCTTCAATGAGATTCTTTTAGATATTCCACATAGGAAGGGTATAAAGTTTAATGAGAAATACACTTAATTTAAATTATTTTGTATTACATGGGATTTTTGATTTAACAGTGACACCAAATATACAAAGTACACAATATAAATTTAAGTTGCACTTAATAAAATACAGTAGTAGGAATATACAATTCAATCTCAACACCAATGTCAGAAAAATCAGGTTTAAACCCACGACATTATCTCACAGAATGATTGAAGTTGAAAGGAGTCTCTGGAAGTCATGTGGTCCAAGCCCCTGCTTGAGCAAAGGTGCCCAGGACCTTGTCTAGGCAGCTTTTAAGCATGGAGAAGCCATAACTTCTCTGGCAACCTGTGCTTAGTCACCCTAACAAAAGGGTGTTTCCTGATGTGCAGGACAAAACTCCTGTGTTTCCATTTGTTCCCATTGTCTCTTCTCCTTTTACTAGACATCAATGAAAATAATCTGGCTCTGTCTTCTCCACAACTGCCTTTCATTTATTTAAATACATTAATAAGGTCCCCTTTTAGCTTTTTCTTCTCTGGGCTAAGCAGCCCCAACTCTCTCCACCACCAGGTGAGACAGATTGGCAGGTAATTCCCTGGGACCTTCTTCTTGCCCTTCTTTAAAATATGGGTTGTTCTTTCCTCCAATCTTTGAGCACTTCCTCCTGTTGCCATGCTCAATCAAAAGTTATGGAGAATGGAATGGCAATGGCATCTGTCAGCTCCTTCAGCACTCATGGGACCATCCCATCAGGGCCCATGGACTTCCCAGGCAACCAGTGAAGGGACAAGAGGACACGGTCTTAAGCTGTCCCAGGGGAAGTTTAGGCTAAAAATCAGGAAAAAATTCTTCATGGAAAGTGATTGGATACTGGAATGGACCTCCCAGGGAGGTGGTGGAGTCACTCTCCCTAGAGGTGTTTAAAAAAAAGACTGGATGTGGCACTTAATGCCATGGTTCAGTTGACAAGATCGTTTAAGGTCATAAGTTGGGCTCAATGATTTCAAAGGCCTTTTCCAAACCTGGTTAATTCTGTGGTTCTGTGATTCTGTGATTCTGTGACTTATCTATGTCCATTCCTAAACTACAAAAATCACCTTTGCCTATCTCTATTAACCCTTCTTCCATTACAGGTAACTCAAAAAAGAAGGAAGCAGTTTCTATACATTTGTAATATAGAAAGAAATCTTTGTTAGATTACAGTATTAAAAATTGCCAGATTATATACATTCAGAAAAATATATTGAAATTTTCCATAAAGGCTCTGGCACTTTGAAACTTTATATTTCTGGAGTAAGAGTTACTTTTCCTCTCTGAAAATTCCTTATTTCTCTAGTTTGATTATAGTACTAAGAATTAGTTACCACAGTAATGGAACAAGACAGCAGATATTTCTGCCAACTTTTACTAAAATGTGAAATCATTGCTATTCCACAGCAGTCCCTGAGATCTAAAACACATCTAATTTGCAGGTTATACAAAATGCTTTCAACAAATTTAGTATTACAAAGTTTATGATGCAAGCCAGATATGTAGTTCAAGTGAGAGAAACCCATGGAAAATACATAGATTAGAGACAAACTACTAATTTAATTAAACCCTCATCACAAAAAAACCCAAAAACAAACAAACAAACAAAAAAAAACCAACAAACCCAAAACAAACAAATCAACCAACCCAACAAATAAAAAAACAAAAAAGGAGAAAGACTCAGCATAACCACAAAAATGTCCTAAGACAAACCAACCAAAAAACCAAAAAATATCCAGAACAAATAAGCTTCATTTGTACTCAAGTTGAGAAATCAATTCCTATGCATGTAGGGTGTGATGACAGAAGCAAGTAGGGAGATAACTGAGCACGAGATGTGCCATTTTGTGACATTCATTTTGCATAAATTTACTAGATCTCCTTGGATGGTTTTAATTGTTTTGACCCTAGGTCAAGAAAGAGGAACTAGATAATTGGTCTGTGCTCATTTGCAGCTTGATTAGTCCACTGCTGTACAGCTGTGCATCACCATACAGGTTGAGATTTCTAACTGCTCCAATGGGTAGCATTAAGAGAAACTAAGTAAAGTAAAGTTATCTCTTGCCCTTCTATAACTTCTCACCCTAGAAAATTAAGCATAATCTGACCTCAAGATAATTAAGTAAAGAGATCTGTGTCCTATACTTTGAGTCATTATCTCTTTTATATATTATTTTTACACCTGACTTCAGAATAATTACTGTCAATTCACCATGGTACAGAAGCAGACTCAAGTCTAAATTAATTTGGGTGTAGAAAAATTATCTTCCTGCAGGAAACAATGCACTGCTAGTTTTAAGTTATGTTTTTGCCAGAAATATCATATTGGTCACTCCACTTTGCACAGTTAAATTTCTGTTTTCACTTGGCTATGCTGCTGCCATTGTGAAACAAACATATTGACATAAGTCTCACTTCTGGCTTTGACTCTACCAGCTCAAATAGTGGTTTTTCTTGTTCTTTTTTTTTGTTTTTTTTTTTTTTTTTTTTTTTTGTTTTTGGTTTTTTTTTTTTTTTTTTTTTTTTTTTTTTTTGTTTTTTTGTTTGTTGTTTTTTTTTTTTTTTTTTTTTAAAATTTAAAACATGTTCAAAATTATGGTTTTGGGCTGCCTAAATGGTAACTGAAATACATCAAGGTTGGATGCTAAGGCTGCAAAAGGGTTCTGCTAAAGTTAGAGTTGGTAATGAGTCTTTTGTGCTTAAAATTCCACTGGAGTTTTCTTCTTGTAATATTGTTGATACGAACTGATAGGATGTATTTCTATGATGGTTCTTCCTTGTAAATTGTTGAAACAATTTTGTATTTCTAACTAAATTCTGTTTTACAGTATGTTTAATACTCTGGAGCAAAATTCAAGTAATTTCCAGATCACAAGAGACAAAAGCTAGTGATTAAAGATCAGAAAAGGCTCATTTAAGAGCAAAACAAATGTGTATTTTTTTAGACATATCCAACTAGCTAGTGTAAAAAGGAAATAAATTGTCAAATCATGTTCATAACCTGTAAAATATGTTCTGATTCTAGAAATATGTTTACATGTGTTTAACTTTATGCACCTGCATGACTAACGTAATTTGGACTCCCATGTTTTGAGTAAAATGAGTGCAAAAATATTCTGGGCTTTAGTTTAGCAAAAGATGTGAGAAAGTAGCACTCTCTTGGCTGAAATGAAACTGCAGACTTTTGAAAAATAAGTAAGCTGATGAAAAATTGCATAGCTAGAAGACTTGGGTGACTGATTTCAGTTTTCAAAAATTCAGATTAAAAAATAAGTTTTACAAACCTCTGCTTTAGATGGATCATAACATACTGCTGTTTATTTCTAATTCCCTTAGATTGGTGTAGACAAATTATAAAAAAAAAATAAAATAAAATTCAGAAGCACATTTTTAATGCTATTTTGCCTCTTGTCGACTTTAGTATAAAAATCACTTCTGGTTCTCACCTTGTGAGCATGTATACATTGGTAAAGCAGGCTGTATAGTATCACCATAGCAGCTCCAGAAAATTTTGTGACTTCCAGCTGCTAGTCCAAGACAGCAAAAATTCCCTCAAGATTTTATATCATATGTCACAGTCTGGTGCAGATGTCTCAGATACTTGAACGTCTCAGATGGAGCTAGCTGCCTCTGTTTAGGATCTTAAAATCTCACCTGACAAATTGTAGCAGATGAAATCCTAGCTACAGTGTGTGAGATCAGGATTTACACTGTATAACTAAATTTCCCTAACCAATTATAGTCTGAGAGATTTCAAATGGCGAGAAAGGTGTCCAGTTCTTCACAGAGGCAGGAAAAAAACTTGTAATAATGAGAAACAGGACAGCAGATGAGATTTTGCACCAGTTGATATGAAAGAATAAAAGGTTCTGGGGCAGAAGTCAAAACATCAACTGGTTATTAATATTGTTAGATATGGAATGTAACACAAATGTTGTAGTTAGGATTGAATTAGCAAGATCGTTGTCAGGGAAGACAAAAAACTTGGCACAGGAAGAGAATAAGGTTAAAGTGAAAGATCTCTTCATTTCTTTTTCCTATTTTCCAAAAATAAAATTTTAACTTTGAGGGGGGTTTTCTTTGATTTTGGGTTGGTTTGGGTTTTTTTTTTCTTTTTTTTCTTCTTTTTTTTTTTTTTTAAATTTTTTTCTTTTTTTTTTCCCCTTTCTTCTTTTTTCTTTTATCTTTGGTTGATTTTTTAGGTTTTTTTTAATTCTTATTTCATATTTTTTTTTATTTTCTACTGTGATTTTCCCTATACGTTAAATTCCATTTTTGTATGTATATTGAGATAATAGCTCATATATTATATCTTCATTGTTCATATTTCATATATTTGGGCTGTAACAGTTATTTTACAAAAGATGCTAGCATTTCCTTAGTCTCAGCTGTGTGTTTGGCACAGAGTTCTTGCCCAGAGGAGTGTAGAGTCTTGTTTGGCTTAGACAAAACAATTTGAAGATCAAAGTAAAAGAAGTAATTGTAGCAGAAGCTCAGGGACCTGGAAGAATTCTCCTGCATCAGTAATGCAAATGCCTAGGGGCTGATTTAAAGACAAGAAAAGGTTTATGAAAAGGTAGATATACTTTACTCCACCAGAAAAAAAAAAAAAAAAAAGGGCAAAGGATAGAAAAAGCATGTTAAAATGTGCCAGCCTTACTGATTATTTCACATTAGTAACAAGCACATTGATTCACAACCGTCTCCCATCAGCTTAATGCATGCTTGTTGAATTTTCACCATTACATTTTCCATCATGTGTGGAAAAGCACTTCTTTTTTCTTCAGTTCTTCTTTGAAATCTCTTAAAAAAGTTTATAGAAACCTTGACCACCTGTAGATAGAGGTGTGATAATGATTAATGTAGTGCTCCATGGTCTCTGTACTGCCTATAAAATTCTTGCTACGATCATGTGGTCGGCACATCTGGTTTCAGTAGCTATGGGTTGGCTCTACCTCTTTAAGCCAAAATTTGTCATCTTAAAAAAAAACCCAAAAAATCAGTAATTCATTATACAGTCTACCAAGTTTTCTACTCTACAAAGTAGCAGTAATAATAATCAAAAAAGAAATTAAAGCAAAAATTTTTGGGTGCATACTTTTTCCCAGAAAAGAAAGTAACAGAACAGGTAGTATTAAAATAAATTTTAAAAACTAAGAATAATAGTACATAAATAGGATATCAAAAGAATAAAACTGATTATTTTGCTAAAAAATAGGAGGACTTTTTTTAAGAACAGAGGTACAACTTAAAAGTGGCAATACATTTCACAGATGTTTTTATTAATATTATAATCTAGAACAGATAACTCAGGCATGATCTTGAATAATTAAACATCATCCTAGTGGTACAACATTCCTCTTCAATATATTCCTATCTTGAGATATGTTCCTACAATTGGTCCTAGAAACAGTTTTCTCAGAATTTAAATACTACTCAATTCCTTTTCCTAATGTGTAAAAAAATTCTGAAGGAAAGATATATTGCAGTAATATGACTTTCCTTCCATGAGTTTTAAAAAGAGGAAGGAAGGGAAGGGAAGGGAAGGGAAGGGAAGGAAGGAAGGGAAGGGAAGGGAAGGAAGGGAAGGGAAGGAGGGAAGGAAGGAAGGGAAGGGAAAGGAAGGGAAGGGAAGGAAGGGAAGGGAAGGGAAGGGAAGGAAGGGAAGGGAAGGGAGGGAAGGAAGGAAGGGAAGGGATTCTATATTTGTTCAAATGATATATATAAAACAATAGGTAAATAAACAGGGTTTTTTTTTAATTAAATAGTAACTACAATAAATATGATAAATGACGCTTGTTAATGTATCTTTTCTTGCTGTTGCTGGTAACATGATCCAGATTAGATTACTTTAAACCATGCCTAATAAAATCAATATTGAATCTGTGACAAAATAGGGTACATAAGAGTGGACATTATTATCTCTACTTCTATGCATCACTTTTGGGCCAGACACAAATTCAAGCAATCTAACAAGCAGGAAAACGTCAATAATTCAATTTTGCATATTATAATTTGTCTTTCAGTGCAGAGATTTGCTTGAGATCAGTTTCTACTCCAATATACAAATGCAAGTCTGTCCACCTTCCTCTGTGTGGGTATGATCACAAATCTGGGATTATTAGCTATACTGCAAAATCTGTGCCAATTAATGTCTTTTAAGAGATGATCTGTCTTCTAAATACTGTTTGGGAAAAGATCAAGCCAGGTGGCTTTGTTTAATTGGCTAAAGCAAATCTATATACAAGCAGCTGCCGAAGATGCCTTGTATTTTACCATCATTGTTTGATGACTGCATTCTCTGAAAACAAAGAATAGTTCACTGCTCAAGATGACTTCCACACGAAACCACACCAATGGAATCCCAGCTGATTTTCAAAATGATCTTACAAAAACACTCATGCAGGTTAAACATGCCCTCACACAAATTCAGGATATAGAAATTAAATTGCATTGTGTAACAGAGAGAGCATAATGCAGATTTTCAAGGCTTTCTAGCCATTACAAATGAATGCTGAGCTATAGCTATTTTGGGCTGAAGTTTCAAAGGTACCGGCTAAAGGACCTGTATTCCAACATAATCAGCCTATTTTAACAGAGGCTTTCAGATCACTGTGGGCAAATTCATCCTCTGCGCTGCCAAGAGATAACTGAACTGCTTAATTTGTCTTTTTCAGTTTAAAAAACAGTTAAAAACAGTGGCTCAGAGACTTTCACACATTATAAAAAAAAAACAATTCTAGATGAAACTAATAGTAAAATTGACATTTAAAGGTAGTAGATTTAAACAAATATTTGGCCTCTTCTGCCAGGACAAGAGGAAATGGGTTCAAGATGTGGCAGGGAAGGGTCAGGTTGGATATGGGAACAGACTGCCGAAAAAAAAATGGTGGACTCACCATCCCTGGCAGTGTTCAAGAAACAAGTGGATGTGGCACTTAGTGCTGTGGTCCAGTTCAAGGCATTGTTCAGCCAAAGGTTGGACTCTATGAATGGAGGTCTTTTCCAGCCTTAATGATTTAATGATTCTATTTTATGGCTATTGGCAATGTGTCTAACAAGTCATTTGGATGAAATTCTTCTTTCAGTAATACCATTGTGATTCCAATTCTATTGACATCAGCCCAATTGACTCATGCGAGAATTGACTGTCAGACTCAGGCTCACACCGTGTTAAAAATCTGTTTACACCTTTTATGTATCACCATGAAAATGCCACTAGAAATCTGACGTGGTGTAAATTATAAACTGAAGAGTCAGAAAATAAAAGCACAAAAGTTAAAGCAAGTAAAAAAAGGCAGTGTGACTATTTGAATAGTAAAGAGACATATTCTGAATTTAATTGCACTTCCCTGTAAAAGATCAGTATGTACCTGTCCAGTGTAGAATCCATTATACTCATGTGTCAGTAAGGAGGTCAGACTCTGCCGCTCATGAACCTTAAGTGAATGCAATTGTGGTTAATTATGCCCCTTTTCAGAGCCTCTCTGCAGAATTTTGTGGTATTTTTGTTTTGTCTAATGCACAAGGTATAAAGTGCCAATGTGTTTGCTTTTCCTTTCAAGTGCTGCTTTAGGCAGCAAAAAATACTTTTTTTTTGCTTTTGCACATATTACTAACTTACATTTATGATAACTGAGTCACTCGTTCTCCACCCTTGCTCTTCTCTGTTGTCACATCTCATGCTTGCTCAGTGGCCCAGAAAATCCATTGCCATGTGTTATACAAGAGAAATGTTAATGGGGAGAACCACAGATTTTAAAGTAACCACATGTCAGTTTGGAAAATGGGATAAATTCAGAACTGCACTTTTGAGTTCTGCAGTTGCCTTCTCTGGGCTATGAGGACATGAAAAAGCTGCACCAGAGCAGTGCTGGCAGCGTCTGCTATTTTTACCTGGAGTCAATAGAACATGTGACCTTTCTTTTTAAGAAAATACCATTTTTATGATGTGTTCCAGCTACTACCACACATCTCCAAGGTGACTTTTAATGCAGTCCCTCACAGAGTTAGGTTATGCTCTGTAAAAAGTAGCTCCTTACAATATTTGTCATGATTGGGGCAGCATTTTCTCTCCTGACAGGGAGGCTACATATCATTGTTTTTAACTTACAGACGTAAAATAAGGAATCTTCTATACCAGAACTCATGGTATGTGTGAATCTGGTTAGCAGAATCACTTTTCTGTCTTATTTTTGCACTCAGGATGAAAAGTGAAAGGTGAGCTAATAAAACCTAGTGGTAGCTCAACTGGAAAGTCTGAGGGCTGATTTAGGTCAGGAATCAGGATTCATCACCAGAGAGTTTGCAGTTCAGCAGAGTCTGAAGTTTTGATTCAGATACAGATTTAACCAAGTTTATGTGCTGCTTTGATAAATGTATAATAGCTGAAGAAACTAAGTAATGGGTGTGGGAGTAATTTTTTTTTTTTTTAAATTGTCTACTTTTGTGGTTGTATGTAGCACTTTAAAATAGAAGATACATCTGAAGTGTATGAATTTCACTTGGACATAATACCAAAAGAAAAAGTAATAAAATAATATCATGCTGTTGGCTCATATTTTTTTATTCATCTTTTCTTCTAGTTCCAGAACATTAGGATTTTATATTCATGTTGTCATATCAGGAAGCATTTGCACAGTGGCATACTATTATAAGCTACATTCCTGAGGAAATGAGGTATGTTATTAAGATAATTATGTTTTGGTGGAGCAAGTAAATAAGAAATATAGATTTAATGACCTCAAGTAAAGAAGCTTCTCATTTCACTGGAATCCCCAACCATTTTTCTCTACTGATCCCCTCTAATCCTCTACCCCAATATCAGACACTCCAATTTGGATTTATCCAGAGACAAGAGAGAGGTATATCCAGAGATAGATTGTGGACAGTAGGAAATAGCTTATTGAGTCATCATGAAAGGGCAGTGGGGGAGGAGAAAAAGAAACAACAAAAGCCCGGAATATATTAAGTCATAATTCTTTCCATCAGTAGATTCCAAAATAATTTACAACAAAGAGACAAATGGGAAACTGATGAAGCACAATAATTACTGCCAACCACCTTTTCTGTACTTTAGTCTCTTGCTCCAACTGTTAGTTTGCAAGTACTTCATTAGGAGTAGAAAATGAAGGAAAACCAGAACTGAAAACCCAGACAAATACCTGAAGAATGAAAGAGAAAAGAAGATCCCAGAGGGAAAATTGTGACGCTGGAGGTTTACGGTGAACTCTTATAAACTGTGGAGCAATGAGTTAGGCCAGTGTAACTGCTCTTAATTATGCAGAAGAAGCAGGGTTTGGGAAAGTAAATGGGAAATAAAAATTTCCATTACATGGAAAAAAAGTAAAAGTGTGTTTGTCATGATGGAAGAACTAGTGGAATCTTAGAGAAGAAAATTAGGGAAAGGCATCTGAAATGAAAATAACATCAAAGTTTACAATAAAAGAGACAGTGAATTTATTTAATTTGTCTTCATTTCTTTCCTGAAACTGTCAAATTTAAGTATCTTTTGAATTAGCTTTAGAAGGGATTTCTATTCTGCCATTACCTGTCATTACTGACTCATTACTTGTAGATTCGGTCATTAGCAGGCAAGAAAAAGGTCGGGTAGAGGGGAAACTTTATTAATAGCTAAACATTCCAACTTCCTAATAAACATAGTGTTTCCATGCTTTGAATCCTGTGAATATTTGGTGCCTTCCATCTCAACTGACTGGAAAGGTGGAACTGGCTGCCTAGGACTCCCTTTTGACTTCAGTGGACAGTAAGATTATCAACATTCAAATTAATCACAGACCCCAAAGACAAACTGATCCCCTAAAAACTATGGTACCATTGAAAAGTTCTCCAAGTAATGCAACTTCTCTTATGAATTAGGAAAGAAGAACAACTCCCAGTTAATGAAAAATTTTGAGGTAGGTGGCATATAAAGCTAAAACCAGTCATAAAGACACTATGTCTGTTGTAAATCATAAAAAGCTATTAGTCATGATGCTGTCAAAAACCTGAAATGTTACTGTTAAAAGGTTTTCCCCATTAGCATCCTAAAAACCAATGGAATGTGAAAGATCAAGGATTATATGATCCTTTCTGTAAGCGATTACTTGTTTTGCCCTGGTATCTATTTTTTCTGGGCAAGATAGAAACAGTTTTGGTTTTCTTCTGTGAAATAGTCTAAGAACTTATATTATTATATATACTATAATAGTATTATATTATATACTTATTCTGAGGCTATTATGTATCTCCTTGGGATAACTGATGCTAGCACTCAGACTTTCTTTCAGTTGCTTCAAGTAGATTTTTGTCTGCTGCGACCAAGTTTTCCCAGTGTATATATTTGATAACTGCCATGCACATAACAAAACAAAACAAATAAAGCAAAACAAAACAAAATGAAAATAATTAAAAGAAAAAGTTAAAACACCAAACCATTTACATATGCTTAAAAAGACATTTAAAACTTACAAATATTTTGAAACGGTAGTTTTCTTTAGTTTTGAAATAGTAATTGATACCATATAAATTTTTATTGACTCTGCTTTAAGATATAGCTTAACTTAATGGAAAAATGACTGTGAAAAAAAATGAATCTATCTCAGATGAATTACCCCAACTAATGCAAACTAGGTGGTGTGCACGTGTAGCAAATTAGCCATGAAATCAAAAAGCTCTTTTCAGGCTAATGCTCTGCTTCTTCCTAACCCTGTAAAATACTAGATCTTGGGACAAGAAACCACTTTACACCTCTGTGTTTGGACAGGAGTGTGGCTAAAGATTGATGTTAAGAGAGTGTAAATAAGAAGTCCTACAGCTATTACTGTCTGTTGTATTTACTCTGCAAGCACTGAACTTGGTGCTGCTAGTTCAGAACTTGTAAGAATACAAACAAAGCCGAATTTTGCTGCCAGAAAGTTGGAAAATGAGAGATTTGGATACTGGAGGGAAAATGACCTGGGGAAATTGTTATTTTGACTTCTGTTTAACTGTGGATAGAAGGAAACTTCTGTATATTAGCACGCCTCCAAAAACATCAATAATCCAAAGTCTCTTCTTTGATGGTACAAAACTTTGCACAAATCTGATATAAGGCTGGGAGGGCGGGGAGGAAAAGGACCATTGATGTCTTGATGTGTCTTTAGGCATCTGCTTTTTCAATAGTTTCCTACTGTGCCTCAGATCAGACCTGACTGATTGTCCAGGTGTCTGTGGATAGTAAAGAAAAGAAACATAATAGGAAAATCGGCAGTGTCTCTGGCTTCCCTCTAAAGACAGCCTGCTAGGCGTCTATTAAATGTGCAAAATTGCTTAGTGCTTTTTCAGCAATCAGCCTAAATGTCTGGGCTGTGACAAAGAACAGGTTGAAGAAACTGCACTAGAGTCTTTTAGATCATCTAAATATAATGGATTTGTAAATAATTGTTGTTCACCCAACACTTCTTAGAATCTTTCTAAAGCAATTTAAGAATTTACTGCATTGGCTTTTCAGTCTAATTGAAAGCTTTTATAATTTTCAATATTCACTCCGAAAACTTTCTTGCGACACATAGCCTAATAAGAACAGAAAAAGACCCCGCAGTTTGTTCATTTCAACAAACCTTCTACAGTTTGAATACTTGAAATGAAAGGTGAGTCACAAGCCAGGAGTTTTAGGAAGAAAGACTTTTAGTTTTTGTTGTTGTTTTTGTGGGAGATTTTTTGATAATGCAATAGCAATAAAAATAGCAATGGAGACATGGTATACTAATATCTTCCGCTAACTAACTACTGATAGATTTGAGCAAGTTATTAAAGACAGACAGTCTGGGAAAAGTACTGTGCACATTTACTTGACTTAGCAGGGGAGTGGTGTCTGCATGCTTAGTGGAATAGGCATGAAACCAGCTCTGTAAAGTTGTTCTTAACTGATGCAGTCCTACTCAAATCACTGTACTTGTTTTAGTTTTTGCAGCCAATCTCCCCTTTTCTGTATTTCACAGGAGTAATGTGAGGGTTACATTATCAGCCTCAAGTGTGCAGATATGACAGGAGGAGAGTCCTAACTTAGGACTCAATTAGCCCTGCAATTAAGTAGACAATTTGTTTTGCCACAAAGTATTGCTCAATATTTTCAGATTCTTGTCTGCTTTTTCTATCCAAACCATGTTACCAGGTCTAACTCACCTCATAGATCTTACAGCCAAAGGAACCAAACACTTGTTTTTCCCTATCTAGTCTGCTTTTTCTTTGTATTTTAGCTTATTTTCTTCCTACAGAGTAAACTAAGGCTCAAGTCTTCAGCAAGATACTCATACATCTCTTAAATTAAATCCCAAACCTTAGGCTCTCTACACTTTTTTACGAAACTAATATATATTTTGAACTGCAAGAACATGCATTATAGGATAATGAGAGTAAAGTTTTAGTTTGAAATCTGTTCCTGCTTAAGAAAGTTATTTCATGTGAGTCAATAAAGTGATCTATGACATATGTGCAATTGTTCGACTTAATCTAATGGTTTTACAATCTCTACCAAACACTAAAACAATACTGAAGATTTCAGGATGCAATAACATGCCGATCATCTTACGATTCACCAAGAATTAATGTCATATTTACTTACAGTAACAGAATCATGGAGTTGTTAAAGTTGCAAAATACCTCTAAGGTCATTAAGTTCAACTGTTCATCAAGTTAACCCTGCACCACCACATTTGCCACTAAACCATATTCCCAAGTGTCACATCCACAGGTTGTATGGACATTTCCAGGGATGTGACTCTACCATTTCCCTGGGAAACCTGTTACAATGTCCAATAACTATTTCAATGTGAAAAGTTTTCCTAATATCAAGTCTAAAACTCCCCAGTTTCAACCTGTGAATATTTCACCTCATCCCATTGCTTGGTTATTTCAGAGAACAGAGTGCATCCTCCCTCCTCCACTTGTAGTTGTTGAGAGCGATAAGTTCACCCCTGAGCCGCTTTTTCTCCAGGCTAAACCACCCCAACTCCTTCAGCTGCTTCTCACAGGACTTGTGTTCCAAACCCTTCCCAATCTCCATTGTCCTCCTCCAGACTCACTTCAGCAGCTCAGTGTCTCTCTCAGTGAAGGGCCCAGAAACAAACCAAAATTCAATGTACAACCTTACCAGAGCATACAGGGATTTTATCTGTAGAAACGCTTCAAGGCTTAGCTTTCTACAAGATGTAACTCTAGATATCATTCTGAACCACAATATGTTTTGTTCAGATAGATCAGATTAGACTAAACAGCATCCAATTACTACTTTTTTCCTTGTCTAGTTGTATGGAGAGTCATACTAAAATTGCTGCTTCATACAATGGAATTTTTTTATGCAGAACCCAAAAAGTTATGATCTTTATTGCAAAACATAATGTTTACCTTCAGCATTGCTTGACAAAAAGTGTGACAGAATATCATTAGTGGGACTTCTTAGGAGAGCTATTAGCAAAGGAACAATGTTTCTTATACCTCTTTTATCTGTTTTTTAAGTTTATCTTCTAAATGTTCCCCAGTTTTATGACGGCTGATTTGTGTTGCTTGCAGCAGGAAAATTTCTTAAACTGATGTCAAAAGTTAGTGTTTTACTTGCATAGAAACCAACAATACCATATTTAACTGACATGATTCTGCATTATCAAGCAAAACAATGCTAGAGAACACTGAAAAACCTGAAAAAGAATATCATTTAAAATAATATGCTTTTACTTTTATTCCACATTAATAAATAAAATCATTCTAGTTTTATAAAAGATATCAATATATCAACGTGTCGAGTTTAATTTCTCCCCCCTTCATTTTTCTGATTGATTTTTTTAAGAATTGTATTATGTCCCGTGACAATACTATATTTTCAAAAAAGTATGGTTTCTGTCTGATAAAACCCCTGAAATATCTAAAGCCCACAAGGATCCTAAATTCTCTATGTGAAGTTTTTGTCTCTACCTTTAGATATCTATTCAAGTGATTGATCTTTCCTACACAGGAGAACTCCTGGCTATTCTTTTCAAAATTAGTCTCCAACGTATGGCCTACAAATGGAAAATCTATTTTAAAAAAGTCTGTTATTAGATACCACTGCTCTTTAGCCAGCCTCCCTTCTGTTTTCTGTGGACCCATTCAAATGTGATATTAATCATCTAAGTACCTTTGTGTCTACAAACGTAGACAGTTCATTGCTGTAAATACATGTTAATGTCATTCTTGGTTGGTGACCTTTCAGTTACCATGAAGATAAATAAAACGTCTGAAAATCTTTCAGTAGAGTCCTTTTATTATATGAACTGCACACCCCCACACAATTATATCTTTAGTGCATATTTTTAGCATTACTAAGAGCATTGTAATTGCTAACAGTAATGCTTTACTGCAGAATGACTTGACTTTATGAAAATAAACCAAAGGAAAACCCTCAGTTTCACATGAAATAGAGATTGATGGTTTTGAAGAGGAAGACATTGTAAAGCTTTTGTAGTTCTCTGCGAAGTTGCAGTGAATTAACTGAAACTCTATGTTTTGTGATTTGCATCATGAAAGATGAAAATGTGAGAGACATTGACACACGCCATCTTTGCTTGAGGCATTTTTCTTCCAACTTATTCATAGTTATGGGCATATATTAGGCAAGTATATTTTACCATGTTCCTTGAAAGTAGTACAACTTCATACTAACTTTTGTTTACAGGGAAGTATATATATCTGCAGAAATAAATACTTATCCATTTTAAAAGTTCCTTCAAACACTAAGGCCTGGTACTTCATCAAAGTCTCAGGTTTTTATTAGAATATTTTCAGAACAAGTTTGTCCTGTATCCCATGATTTTGTTGTTCGAGGTTTTTTTAATGTTTCATTGCTGTATTATTTGGGTTTTTTTTTGTTTTGTTTTGTTTTTTTTTTTTGTTTTTTTTTTTTTTTTTTTTTTTTTGTAAAACTAAAGGGTAAAAGTTACAGCTAAATTTTACTCTTATTGTTTTCCAGATTTTTTTCAGAGAATTTCTCTTCACAAAAAGACTAGGTCCAATCTAAATCTACAAATATGTACTTAAGGTTAAGTGTTGGGTTAATTTCTAAATTACTAAAGATAATGGGAATATTGACATGCTTGGGTAAGAATGAAGAAAAATGCCACACAGTTTTTAAGTGTAAAAGAGTTAACATCATACATTATCTTTGGGTGTAAAAATGGCTTTGTTTGTACTTAACACACAGACTATTTCAATGTTAGAATTATTTTAAACTTGCATCATTTTTATGAAACCTATACAGTGTGGGTTCTCAAAGAGCTTTTTCATCACCAGTGGTAAGGTCAGGAGCCTTTAATTAGTATTGCAGGGGCATGAACAAATGCCTGGGGAGTTTGGAATGGGTGTTAAACTGGCTTTGCCTCCAAAACCAAGATAATGTATTACTCTCAGAAGAATAAGTGTGGATGTATTGTGAAAGCTAATATTTTTCTTTTTGCATTTTTATTGTAGAGCCAGCATCAGCAATCAAATTTACCTGTTGTGAGTTGCTCTAAGAGCAATAAAAAGAAAGGAAATGCAAAGTCTATTGTTAGTTGTTGATCAGCTCATACACAACTTTATATTCCTAGATTAAGATAAATAGATTTTAATACATATGGATTTGATATTTTCTTTCATCTCTTTCGATTGTGTCTTTGTAGCCTCTCTAAATGCTCAAGTCAAATTGTCATTGTCATCTCCTTATCTCATGACAACACTGTTGAACACAGTCCATCGCATGGCAAGGAAAGAAAAGAAACGTCTTAACATTTTTGGGTGACCACACAACTTCAAACATTTGCAATTTCAACACTGCTTAGTGACTTCTCTGTCATAAAAGTTCAAACAAAAAGCACTGCTGCTGTAACACAAGTAGAGACTCTCTGCCCACATTTTCAACCTAAAGATATTAAATAACACTGGTTTCATTACAGGTCTCCAAGGGACACCACTTGTCAATGATGTCCACAAGGATTAAGGTTAATCAACAAAGATGTGTTTGCAATTGTAATTTTATGGCTGGTATGACTGACTGAACTATTTTTATGTTTTTATCTTTTGCTTTTACATTTCCATGTAGCTAATCAGTAATTTCTTAAAATATGCTGAGCATTAGTCACTTAAGCCTTGTTTTAGACCAATAAGAAAATTGACTTTAAAGAAAAGCTGTACAAATACATGGTCATCTTACTGTAGAAGGGGAATGAAGAAGTATGATTAACCTAAGCCTTAAATGTATGATTTACATATCAGTAAAAAGCACTTTCAAACATTTATTGATTAGATATTAATAACATTCTCAAAAGCCTATGTTCTTCTTTATGCCTCAGACCTTTAGAAATGTCATTTTCTAATCTGAAACAGCAGCTACACACTTTAATTTTCAACTATATACAGTTTAGGGAAGCTAAAACTCAGGCTTATGGCTTCACCATACTTTTTTACAGGAAAAGACATGAAATTCAGTGTTTGGAAAACGGTAGCACATTGGTAAATACATGTCAAGAGCCTCAACTCAATGTCTCTCCTAAGCTTATAATGCTGCCTTAAAACCACTCATTTCCTCTTTTCTTACAACAAAACTTTGGAAGACATGTTATGAAGTATGGTCATGTCTTGCACAAATAAAACAATATGGGACTAGAGGAAAATGATTAGGAGGAAAAAGAAGCCATACAGCAGCTGCAGTGGCTGATGTGTTGATATACATACTTAATGAGGGGCAACATATGGCACAGGTTGTGCTGCTTTTATGATGTGCACAACTGCTTTATTCCCTAGCTCTATTTTTTTTTTCCTAAAACAAACTTAAAAATACAAAACCTAATGAATATCCTTACCTTTTTGCCATAAAGGAAATTTCTTGAATGGGAGTTAAAGTAAAACTGAAAAGCAGTAACAGTTGTTTATCGTTATAAAATAACTTGCTCAACTCATCTAATTCAATGTGTCATATGAATTGTGGTTAAATAACCATAGCTTATTTTGAAACACAAATTAATTATCTATTACAAGCATGCTATTGCTTATCTCTTTCAAAGTCTCATTAGTATGCAAATGACTCTAATTAGGTCACTGTCAGACAATATTTGTGTAGAGTCACTTTCCAAGGTTTAATGTGATGGTTTTGGTTCCTAAATATTCATAAACAGTGCTCCTAAAATCAGCTTTACTTAATAGGGATCATTCTGAAAGTCTCATTTAGTTCAGTGGAATTAATCTCAGATGGCAAAGAAGAAAAAAATAAGATTTGCTGCTTTTTTTTTTTCCCCAGAAGATGATATCTTCCGATTTCCACACGCAGTATTAACAGATTAGAGAAACAGTATTGTATTTTTAATAGGAATTAAATTTTAAAAGTCTTGCCATAAAAACTGGGTATGTTGTCTTTGATCTCTTGCTTTGCCTTGATAAGGAGGTGAAGACAAGAAATAGAAAACTTTGTGAGTCATGAAGAAAGTCTGATGCACTGAAAAATAGGTACCGTGGACCGGAATTAGCATGTGCAGTTATAAATATATACTTATTCATTGCTTTAATGTGTATAAACTTAAGCATATAGCACTTTGATGACTTTTCAAAATCTTGTGCAAAGACAGGGAGACAGAATAATAAAAATAATCTACAAATCATAGGAAATCATTCCCAGAATACAGAGTTTTTTAAGTTAAAGCTTTGTGATAATACCTTGAAAAAAACAGAAAGCAGACATTTTCTTGTCCTTGAGGAAAGGGAGGGGAGGAGACAATGGGAAGAGAGAGAAGTATTTTTTTTATGCCTCAGTATGCCTGGGGTAGAGCTAATACTCTTTGCAGAATCTGGAGTGGAGCTGTGTGCTTTGGATTTGTGCTGAACCTACAGTTGATGATAAAAAGATGTTTTTGTCATTGCTGAGCAGGGCTTGCACACATCCAAGGCCTTTTTAACTTTCTGTACTGTAGAGAAATTAGAAGTGCCTGGGAGGGTGGGAGGAGACACAGCCAGGACAGGTGACCCCAAGGACCAAAGGGATTTCCCAGACCATGTGACATCAGGCTCAGTATATAAAGTGGGAGGGAAGAAAGAGGAAATGGGGGATGCTTGGAGTAATCACATTTGTCTTCCTAAGTCGTTGTTATTTGAGATGGGGCCCTGCTCCCCTGGAGATGGCTGAACACCTGCCAATGGGAAGCAGTGATTTAATTCCTTGTTTTTCTTTGCTTGTCTGAGGCTTTTGTTTTCCCTATTAAACTGTCCTTATCTCAACCCTTGAGTTTTCCAGCTTTTATCCTTCCAAATCACTCCCTGATCCTGCTGGTGGACTGAGTGAGCGGCTGCGATGAGCTTGGTTGCTGACAGGGGTGAAATGACAACAAAAAAGAAATAATAATAAATTCACTGGTACTATGAGAAGCCTAATGAAATATCCTAGTTCAGCTTAGTTCTACAAATATTTTGGATCCAGTGTCATCTGGAAGTAAATTCCTTCTTTCTATAAAATATGTGGACAGGCTACCATCCCTGCAGAGTTCACAACAGGATTAGGTTCATAGAGAGAGAATTTGAATTGAAATAGTATACTGCTATACTTCACTTAATTTTTAAAATAATTTGAAGACACTTAGTTAAAATTACCTTTGAAGTTAAGTGCCATGATAAAATAAAACATATAA
The DNA here is from genome assembly GCA_009741485.1 of Malurus cyaneus samueli. Lineage (NCBI taxonomy): Eukaryota > Metazoa > Chordata > Aves > Passeriformes > Maluridae > Malurus > Malurus cyaneus. Next base: position 40,170,834 of record CM019214.1, on the reverse strand, counting down.
AATACCAGTTGAAGGTGAATACTTTTCCCATAGAAATTTGAAAAACATCAATTATAAGTTATTATTTGAAAAACCTTGCAGTGTAAATCATAATATTTGTAATTTAGACTCTATAGCAAAAGAATCACAAGATAGGTCCAGTTGTGTCATAATTTGCATGATACTTTCTTGTTTCTCAGTAATGTAATTTTCTTTTTCTGTTTTATGGTTTTTCTCTGTGGTCTACCAGTGATTGTTAAACAAAGTGAAAATGTTCTGCCTAACTTGTTCACAGTCATGCAGCGGTGAAGGGTCATATCTCTCTCTCTCTCTCTCTCTCTCTCTCTCTTTCCTAGATAGTAATTTGGTGTTTCTCTTAGAGATGGATCTTCCTCATTGAAAATATAACCAGTCTTTAGACAGTTAAGTGAGAATTGGGCAACACTGCATTTGTGCCTCATTATTAGAAAAATAGACATTGGACACTGTGAATGAACAGTTTGTCATTGAAGTTAAGATTCCAAAAGGAAAAGCTGAGAGGATTAACACAGAAATAAATTTAATCTTAAAACCCTTCTAGAAATCTTATATCCAGTCCCAGAAGAGAGAATGAAAGATAGAGGCAATGAAACCATGAAGGAGATGTGGACAACAGAACTACTTCATTCCACTGTTGAGGTTTCTTGTCTTGCTTCTTTGTTTGTTTAAACCATATTTTGCCATGTTTTGATTCTTATGTCAGGAAAATAATTACTTTTTTGTGTGTTACATGTCCATGGACTCTGGGAAGCAGCAGCCCTTAATGATATGTGACATTTAGAAATATTTATGTGATATTCCTACAATATCCGTAGTCCAGATTTTCTCTTGAAATGACAAATTGACTGCAAGTTTTATTTGGTCCATTTATTAAATACTTCTGAATTTTGTCATGTTGGAAAGATGTTACAATTATATTTTTCCAGTGTCAGTGTTTTTACATGTGAAAGGTACACGCACATTGAATATGTGTCTTGTGACTTCCCATATTAACTCCATATTTGGGATTGGGATATAATAGTCATTCATACCCCTCATTCAATATTTTATGCTCTTTTGATATCCCACTTTCTTTGAAATCTTGCCTGGATTATGTGATTTGCTTTCTGAATCCCAGTATTCCTGAAGAGATGTTTTGGAAGTCCCATAGTCTTTTTGTTTTCTTTAGGCTAAAAATATGGATGTTAGCAGGTAATTGCATCTTAGAAAGATGTAAAGAAAGCTTTGCATCATACAAGTCTTCATACAAGAACTTATTTCAAATTACAACAGATTTAACCTCTTTTTTTGTTTCCTTTCTTTTTTTCCTTTTTTCTTTTTTTCTTTTTTTCTTTTCTTTTCCCATAGTGGCGTGTATTTCAGTCTGTGCTCCAGTCTAAACAGTCTAAGTATTATTGTGGGAATGAACAGTCATTTATCTAGCTGCCTATTTTTAAGGCAAAAATGGGATTTGAAGAGATTATTAATCATTATTATAAATACAAGCAATTAAGTTGGGAGATTTTCAAAGTTAGACAACACCCTATTTTGGCATGGCATGAAACTATGAAGTATTTCTGTCTTTCATCTGAATTAAATGAGTCTATAACCAGAAATCTCATTCCAAACTTACAGTGTTGATTGCAGAAATAAATTTTTATGCCTGAATTGCCTTCCTATCTTTCATCCTTTCTTTACCCCTGTCATTCCTCCTCCCTTTACCCTTATTTCCTCCTTGAGGTACTTCCACAGAGCACAATATTTCCAGATTGGGACTCATGAAAAAGCTTTAGGAATGTGGAAATGCTTTCCAGTTCTCCCTAAATGACATTTTAATGAAACATTCTCATTCATTAAAAGATATAGATTGAAAACACAGCCCAATGAGTACTAAACTGTACATTTGCAAACTATGTGGTTTTGATGCTGAGTTTGAAAGGTTCAGGATTCACAGCTGCCTTCTCAGACATTTTGATGATACTTGGCATTGTCATGCAACTTCTCTTGGAAATGGTGATATTGCGGACTTTGTTATTTATTAATAGCTATTGTATATTAGCTGTTTGTATTACAAATTAATTCTTGTTTTCTTACAGAAAATATATTCCACATGAGAATTCCGTAAAAAGTTACAGGCACCTAAAATTTATTTCCTTTGTTTTTTGTTTTTTTTTTTTTTTGTTTGTTGGTTTTTTTTTTTGTTTGGTTTTTTTTTTTTTATATATAATTTCAGTATTTACTTATAGTGCATTTACTTTGTTAATATTAAATCAGGAAAAAGTGTGACTCACTTTACATTTCACTTGGACCTGAAGAAAGGCAGGAGGACAGAGAAGGAAGAGTATATGAGTAAGTAGAAGTAAGAAAGTACATTTAAGAATGTAACTAAGTCTTTACAAAGTCTCTGACCCTAATTAGAAGTGGCCTCTAATTTGATTTAAATATTAAGTAATAATAAAAAGAAAATTGCAAATTTACATCTTGTTGGGGATTTTTGTGGTTTTATTTTGCTATTTTTTGTTGTTTGTTTTTTGTTTTTGTAGTTGGGGGGTTGTTTTGTTTTGATTTATGTTTTCTTTACATTTGATGCCTGGCTTTTATAGCTTTTAGAAAAAAAATTATGCTAATAAGCAGAATGCAAGTAGGAAAGACCTTTATACTGAGAGTGCAAAGAAATTTTAATGTTCATAATATATGAGTGATCCAACCTCAAGAAAGATTAGAGTGTTATTCTGCATTTTGGCTACTGCAACACCTCTGTCTCTGCTTGTACATTTTTCTGTCACTTTTTGCTCACAATTATTATTAAGGAGTATCTTCTTTGACATGGAGGAGAATAGTGCTCAAAGTCAAGAAACCTTGACCTCTCGTCAAGAAATCCTCAGTAGCTATTGCTTCTAATCATACAAAGACCATATTATTTAATATTTGTATTAGGTAGTTAATATTCTTTTAGATTGTTATTTAAAAAAAATAGTTTTAAATAAGCAAGATTTATTCAATATAACTAATGTAAGGACTACCGTGCAGCTATAGACTGGTTTTGGTGTTTGACACAAAAATTCTCATTTCCTTAAAATTTAATTGGGAGAACATTTTAATCTCTGTAGCTAATTGACTTATCTGTTCAGACTGCCATACTTGTTCTTTCAAAAATAAATAAATCTTCCTACTTTCCCTCTGTCTGCAAACCACAGTCCCGTATTCTTGCCCACCTATTTTGTGCCAGGTAATGAGCTCACCATGAGATGTCAACAGGCTTTTGAACCTCTCCATTGTTCACTTGCTTATCAGACATTACTTACATTCACTTGCTGCCTGTCCATTACGTCTGATTTGGAGTTGTTGCTCGGCCAAAGTCAGGGTTGGATACATCTTACAAGAGGAGAAAAGACAAGGAAATATGTCCCATTTCACTTTCAGAAAAGGTTTTTACCAATGCAAATTAAATCACCACAAAGATCTCGGTTGTTGAGAAAAATATATGCTCCAGTAGGTATTAACATCTGGAAAAACATCTCTGTGGATATGTAAAACAGTGGAAAATACTTATAAGTGGCAAAAAATAACAGCAACATTTTGTATGTTGGTTCTAGAAACGTTTTTTCTAGTTTTTGTTAGCAATTTTATTGTGATTTTAATTGTTTTATACTTAAATTCACTTTGAAAGAGAGCATATTCCTTTTTAAAATAGCTACTATATGTGGAGTATGACAGTGTGATGTTGTGTACAAGTGCACAATAAAGACTGCCTAATTTTAGACTATAACATGCACCTAAATTTTGGTTGCCTCTTGAGAGACTGATTGCTTGCATTTTATTGCTTGTCAATGAAGACCAGTGGAAGCCACACAAAGCCTCCAGCAGGAGACAGTGTCTGTAAATGAGGTTTTTATGAGAGCTGGGTTAGAAGCATTTTGGTTTGGCTTGCTCAGACCAGGTATTACAAAAGCATGGCTTGTGTTCACTATTCATCATCACCTGCTCTCTCCACCAGCAAAAAGTGCTTGGCTTTGCTGGGCTTGGCTTGGAGGACTGCTCTTCATTCTCTTCCCCTGCCTGCTTAGCTTGGATTCAGAAAAGATTTCTGGAAAAGCCATTTTGGGAATGTTATAAAAGAGAAGGAGAAAAATCCCTTTTCAGAAGCTATATTTTAGCTGATAATGTAGAGCCAACACCTAGCTCCATACAAGAGCTAAACAAAACAAAATACTCACATTCCTACATCGTGCAATATTTTATACAATGGAGGAAAACAAAGTTAATATTTTAGACTACCCAGGGTTTTTATTTGGAATTATTTTGCTTTTGTGTAGGATACGAAATTCTTTACTTTCACAGCAATTCTTTGAGCTTCATGGAAGAGGACTCAGAGAGAACTATAAAAACCTGTTAAAATTAGAGATACTTTTTCAGTACATAAAAATGTCACAACATTACAGTTCATTATCTCTAGTCCTCTAGGAGTAGAAGTGAGAGCTAGCTCCTATTTGGAACCTGTTTTTCCTTCTACAGTGAAATTGCTCCCCATAGGTGAGAAAATCAAAAATGTCTTTTTGAATATACTGTACCTATATTTTTATATAATATTTGAAGCCAACAAACAAACAATAATAAAATATCTCATATGTATTACACCAAAATAATTTATAATGATTTGCTTTTGTACAAAGTATCATGAAACTCCACCATTTTGTTGTCTTTTACAGCCATTTTTTCAATCTTGAAACAATACATGATTATACATAGAGCCATTTAGAAATGTGCACTAGTGGCTGAACAGGAGAGTTTGGGACTTGACCATGTGGAAGTCATGAAATTTTATTCTGGAAAAAAAGAAAGATATATTTCATAACCAAAACATGGTTTAGAAAAAAAACCCTTTGGAAATGGTCACCTGATACCAAAAGGAAAAAGAAAACTAAATTATGGATGTTGGAGGAAGTAAAAGCAAATTATTCAAAATAATAAAAATAATTAGATAAAGCTAAATATTAGGTAAATAAAATGAGGATGAGCTATATTTCCCAAAGGAATAAAATGTCAGTGATAATTCATGAACACCCTAAAATCAGGTGTACATGACAGGGTTATCTAAATTATCAATCAATTCTTCAATAACAGTAAAATGAATCAGTGATTTAATAGGCATTTTCCATCACCCGTTTTTATATTATGAAAAGTCACTTAAGTAATGGAGCCACTTTGCATTATAAGATAAGCTTTATGATACTTTATTTTTCAGTGATTACTGGAGAGTCATTGCACTCCGTTAGGAGGGTTGAAGGTATGTGCATGTGGTAGAGTCATGTTCATCTTACATCTTACCAAAATTACGTTAAATATCAACATTCATATTGACTGTCTTTTCTATTTTACCACTTCATCTCCTGCCTTTTCTGGTTGCCTTGATATTTCTGAAAGCTTTGTATTGAAGATGTCCTTTCCTACTATTTCTTCCTTTTTTTTTTTTTTTCTTTTTTTTTTTTTTTTTTTTTTTGATCCAGCTGGCTTTGGAAGGAGGCCCTCCCGCTGAACATGGAAACTGTACCATCTGGCTGGGAAAAGACAATGACTTTTGGTCTCCAACAGAAACCACTGAAGCTATAAAATCAATCAAAAGCAAAGAACCAACAAAAAGAAAAGTACCAGGGATACCTTCTACTATGATCCATGATTAATTAAGGAAAATATTAAAAAAAAAAAAATCCATACTATTTTCCATAACGATTTGTCACAAGATGGTTTCAAAATTCTTTACTTTCTCAGCCTAGCTAGGTTGGGTTTTTTTTCAAGTTTGAATAGAAGAATGGGAGGAGAGTAGTTGCAACAAGTTTACATTTTGGGACAGATTTTTTACTGAAGAGTTAAAATTTTGTATAAATGTATTTAATTTTAAGAGATACATATCCCTAAGCAATATATTTTTGAGTTAGGAAAGTACTAGAGGTAGGCAATCTTAATGTTGTATTTCATAGAACTTCTAGGTTTCGTGTGTATAGTTACAGATATTTGATGTGTAATTTAGAATGTGACTATATAGAGACATGTATGAGTAAAGTTATTCTGGTCAGATGAGCTGTTAACAGTAAATTTCTGTATATCTGTTTCCTTGCTTTCTATGTTTGGTATAAGTTTTTAGTGTGGCGTTTTGTTTTTTCTTTTCTCACAAAATTTTCACAGAGTATCTTAATTGCATACTTCCACTTTCATAATGTCTTCATTAACAGCTTTTAGATAATTTTGATCTGATTGGATGAGTTGTTTTTTAAGTTGAAAGAAGGAATTCCCAATGAATTAGCCATTGCATTCTTTCAGAAAAAAAAATATTACTCTTTTGTTCTTTAAAAATGAGAAAGACACAAAGCTGATGAGAATCAAATCTCTCACTCATTTACTCATGTATATGTAGATGTCTGGATGATCTACACATTAAGTCTCCTCCAGCTTTTAATGGAAAATACTACTTCTGTCATAGAGTTCTCTAGGAATTTAATGGACCACATTAGGGAGGAAGAAAGTTGCATTGTTTCAATAGGAACTATTATTCAAGAATTCAAGTACTTGGGTATGCTGAACGCTTCATTTGTCATTACTTTTCACAAATACTGTCTGTAGGATCTGCTGAATTCTGTTTGCAATTCTTTTGCTATCCATTAAGTTTTACTAGACTCTGTAGGGTTATACTTTACCTGTGCAAATCTCCAAAATGCTTTTCTTACCCCATGACTCCTGTAAAGGAGTTCAGGGTTGTTATATTTCACCCTTTGACAAGTATTTATATTTTATTCATGCAAATAGATACAGAAAGTTGTGTAGAAGTTTTAAAGAAAATTTATGAAAGCCTGAGAAACATAAGCATTTAAGTGAATCAGCTGATGGTTAGCTGGTTTTAAAGGTGAGTCTACATATTTATTGCAATTTTTACAGACATAGAATATAAACTATCAACCCGATGTATAAACATGATAAATCTTTCCACTTGAACATGTGTCTCTCACCACAGCTATATGGTTAGCTAAAGTGTGGTACCTCCTTCCTGTGACAGAGTAATCAGAGCTGAACTAATTTAAACAAATTTGACCTTGAAAAATATAAAGCTCATTTATTCCAGGGAGCGAATGGACCATATTTAGTTTAAGTTAGTTGACAGATGCATATGGATTATCTTCAGCGACAGAAATCCTGGTTGTGCTGAAGTCAGTGTAAAATTCAGTGACTTCAGTGGAACCAGGATTTTGTCCAAAGTGTTGTAGGCAACTGGTCTGGTGGCACCCAGCTTTGTGATGCACTTGTGAAGATTTGCGAGTATATTTGATTTTGGTTGCCCTTGCAGTGCCACAGACAATCTGTCATCTACTCAGTTAACATTCTTTCGATAAACAGTTTCTACAGCAATTATTGTAAAGGAGTGTCTTCTTTGACATGGAGGAGAATAGTGCTCAAAGTATACTTTGATAGTTAATTAGGCACCTTTTTTTCTCCAAGATGTATTTGTCCTTCCTTGCCTCAAAAGAATTAAAAAGCATTCCAGCACCACAGAAAATAACAGGGAGATATGATTCAGTTTTTCTTGTCAACCTCCAATTTTTACTGATGGGCATATTGTCCTGGGGTTTCTTTCATGTATGATGTAACAGCAAAATATATTTTAGCAGTAATTTCTAACTGAGAACAAGATTCTGCTGTGTCTGACATCCAACCAGCCATGAAGAGAGCTAAATACAGTGGCTGCCCTGGAGACAATCCAGCAGCCACCCCACATGAGAGCAGTATATAACAGATGGGACTAGGATGACTGATTTAATTAGAATATTTTAATAGAAGAATGGAGAAACATTACACAGCTCTATCAGTTAGTGAAAAACTCCATTAAATTCCCTAAATTAATTGTTCCATAGGGAGAATATGTCAAATAAAGCATATCTCACTGTAATCTCTCTCTCTTTTTTTCCTTTCTCTTTCTCTCTCCATCTCCCCACCCCCTACACGGTTTTGGTCAGGATTTTTTTGCTCATTTGGGGAAATTCCAGCTGATCATCATGGAAATGAGTGTGTTATGTTCCAATTTCAACACATGTAAAACTCTGAAGGAGAAATAAGCATTTGAATATACTTATTTATTTATCTAGATCTATTAAATAAAATGCTGAATAACTTAATGCATTTTAATTTTCTGATACTTCCAGTTCTAAAGATTTTTTTGTTAAAGAAATATTAATTTAATGTATATCCTTTCAAATCTCCCAGTAACATGTTATTATATTGTGGCAGGACAGATTTATTTAAACTATCTTTCCAGCTCATAATATAATCTGAATTTAATAATTTTAGTCAGATAATAATTTCATTTGGGGTTTTGAAAAAAGAAGCTATATATTAGGAAAAAAAGCAAACCTCCTGTTGTTAATGAAAGAATGACATACCATAAAGCTTAGCAACACAATGCTTAATGATAATTTGGTTGTTGGAATAATAGAATCTATATCAATTTGGCATGACCGAATCTCCTATTCAGTAATTGTTCAAGTGCTAAGAAGAACAAATAATCTTGCTAACAGCACAAGAGGAGAATCTCAGTATTGTTTTATAGGACCTTCTTATTAAAACAAATTATAAGGGTCGCTAACTACTTTAAAGAACATTTAAATGGGACAGAATACTTAATAATAATCATCATTATCTTCTTTAGTGGGGACAGGGTTCTTTTTATTTAAAGTAAAGGTTTACTTGATAAAAATGAAAGTCACCACCGGTCATATTTTTATATTTTGTATTGCAAAATGAGGATGTTACATTACTTGAACATCATTTATGTAAATTAAGACCTTTGAAAGAAAATAAGGATGACATGTTTGGTTGTGGGCTTCTTTTTGCTTGTGCTACACAGTCATTTTAATTTTCATTATGATTTCACTGAAACAACCCATTTAGGTTGGGTTTTTCTTTTTTAGTTTCCTTGAAGATTTTATATAAGAATTTAATTCCACAGTTTTGTAGCTTATTAGTCTATATTACTCTTAGGCTTTAAGAATGGTATCTGACAAAAGCACAGGTAGTCACTTCTCATCCAGGAGCAGCTTAAAACTGACCTTGAATTTGTTTTCCTGTAGAATATTTGGAAGGTTAACTATTAAACAAAAAAAAAAAAAAAAAAAAAAAAAAACAAAAAAACAAAAAAAACAAAAACAAAACAAAAAAAAAAACAAGATCCCTCCCCCCCCCAAAAAAAAAAAAAAAAAGAAAATATACACATTTCTTCTTATTATTTGGCCTTAAATTTGAGCTCCTTTTGAGCTCCTATGTTTTTCATTGCTGAGTGATTCAATATGACATGTATCAGTTTACTTTCTCTTCTCTGTAGTTACTATTTCAGCAGCAGCCTTGATCAGAATCCTGGTACCCTTAAAACCAGCACGTCTGCCGTGTCATTCTGACATTGAGTGTGTCCTAATAAAGAAATTATTGTAACACGGAAAATGCAATTATGTTAAAATTAATGCCTTGGTAAGATTAGCAGTTCAGGTTAGAATTTGCAGCTTCTTATACCTCACTAAGTCCAACTTATTCCTTCCTTGAATTCTCTAAATTTTGGGAAAAAATAACTTTGCCTTAGTTATATACTAGTAACACCATGATCTGGCTCTTCTTGTGCACATCCAAACTCAGCAACAGTGCTCTGGTTACATTCAAAGTTCCCCTGTTAAATTTGATAAAACCACTGAGCATAGGTCCTTTACTCCTTTGGGGTATATTGTTCTTCTTGGGAAAGATAATTTTTCTCTTAATATGCCTATGACTTCAGGATTAATCCATTGCTGCCCGCCTGCTCTTGGACTTGGAAGGCCAACATTGCTCACAGCTCAAGGAGAATGGGAGGAAACCTAAATGTGAAGTATAAGATAAATGAGATGACCTTCAGAAAATTTGGAATAGATTGTTATTGAGATCAAGTGAAATGGGCTCATGAAGAACTGTCAAACACAGAATGGGTGAGAAATGATAACACAAAGGGTGACATTGGTTGACTAGTCAGTTGGAGTTAATTTTTGATTGCCACTTCAACGTCATCTTTTTACACTATGTAGAAATATTGTGAAGCTAAATTGTACAGAATAATCAGTGAAAGATAAATTTCATCACAGATTTGAAACTATAGAAATATGCTATTAAGAAAATGCATTTGAGAACCTCTAAAATCTCCTAAACCACTTATTGTTTAGATTACTTTCCTTCACAGCTTTTCCATCACTTCTCACCATTTGAAGACCAAAAAAAAAAAAAAAAAAACCCCTGATTTGATAGAAGAAGAGAAAGAAATCAGAGGGCAGGTTTTTTTTTTTCTTTTTCATTTTGTTGGTTTTGGGGGGATTTTAATGTCTCTAGAGCAGAACTAGGGCACAGCTGTGATTACAGATTTTGGGAATGTTTTAATATACTTGAAATCATGCCTTTCTAACAAAAACTAATATTCTTTTTTAGAATGCAAAATTAAAATACAATTTTGTTGAATTATGAAAATTTAAGGAAAGGAATAATGTGTAATTTCAGAAAGGAAAACAAATATTGGGGTTTTCTTTGAACTCCTCACATCTTGCTATAATTTCTGTGATTTTTCAGCTCTTGCTGTCGTTCTGATTACTGAAAACTAGGGAAAAATATAAAAATAGAATTAGAATTTTGCTCAAATTGCACAAAAATGCTTGCTATTTTTAAATAAAAGACAAGTATTTCATGTCTAGAACTACCTTTATATGGAATATATAAATGAACCTACACAAAATATATAAACTATCTCTTATAAACACAAAACTCGATCACTGATAAGCAAGGATACATGTTGGATGGAACCCTCAAAACATTTAATGCTGAATTTTAATATTTAGCATCAGCATAGGATCACAGGATCATTCACATGTGAAGGGACTTTGAGAGTCCAAACTTACGTACAAACAGGATCAGCTGGGAGATCAGGTTGCTCAGGGCTTTTTTGAAACACATTATGAGAAACTCTGGGAATGGAGACTGCTCAACGTCTATACATAAATCTGTTCCACTGCGTGACTTTCCTCATGGTGGTAAAACTCTCTTCAGCTTATATCCATTGTCTTTTCTAGTCCCATTTGTCCCAATTCATGTTCCACTGTGAAAAGCACACCTCTGTTCTCCTTTTTCAGAATCTCTTAAGTGCTCCAGATGCCATTTCTACTTCTAGTTGGACAAGTCCCTCTCTCCCACTCTTTCCTCATGGACCTCAGAACAATTTTCTCTGGCAATCTTAAGATAAAATTTGCTAAGGAAAAAAAAACAAAAAAACCAAAAAAACCAAACCTCTCAATGAATAGCTTGTTTAGAAAATTTCACATGAGCCTGGCCAATATATAAATGGTAAGATCTCCTGTGAAGCAGCTGTTTAGGTTGATTACCATTTTAAATAAGGTATACCCATTCACCATAATCTGTACATGTGTTGTAAACCTCTCTTAGTACAAGATGATCTACAACTGGGGAGGAGGGAGGGTGAACTGTTGGTAATCTTGCAGGCAGCTCTTCTAATACCTGGACATTCTGTTATTCTGCATCTCTCTCCATGCTGAACTTCCCATGAATACACAGAGGTGAGGTTTAGGCATTCAGTAAACTTAAACCAAGGTTATTTATTACTCATCATGATTTAAATTTTTGTAATAAATGTAAAAATGCATGCAAGTCTACTGAAGGTAATTAAACAGAAGCAGTGAGAAAGAATATTAACTGGTTCACTCAAATTTTCAGTAATCTCCTTACTACTCTACACAGTTTCTGAGGAAAGTAGGTAACAGTCTGATTTCTAAGATTTGGCAATTGGAGGGTTCATAGCTTTGTTCTTGGCTTCTATGCCGTATAGAAAAATAAATTAGTGAAGACCTGTTCCTGTAACATGGAATTTGCAGGATGTCGTATTGAAAAATACTTTCTTTTGCTTTTCCTTTGAGATTGATTGTTCATTTATGCACACTATTTCTTAACTGGCAGTAAATTAACTGGCAGGATATGTCCAAGTGTGTTTAGTCTGAGGCACTGGAAGAAGTTCAAGACCACAGTATCATATAAAAATCTTTCCTCATCTTCTATTAATCAAAAGACAAATAACTTTCTCAGCAATATGTGGCAGCAGGAAACACACACATTAGACAATACATCTCTCACAATCTTTCTTAAATTCTTTGTTAATATACCTTCCTAATCCACCAGACACCCTTTCTAAGATGATCACTACATATATCTATACACAGATCACTCCAAGAAAAACATAACTTTTTTTTCTTCAGTTGTATCATACAAAATCAATTCCATTTCATGTTTTACACATTACACTGTAAAATATCTCATAATTCAATTTATGAACATTTTAATGCTCAGCTTCCATTTCCATATCTGCTCAAAATAAATGACAAAGGTTTACCTCTTCACAACAGGGTCAGAAAATTCATAATAGCAAAATCTATATAGTGGCCTAATTTAAAGTTTAAATTTTTCAAGGTTCCTAATGTCTGGTGTGGTCATTGCTGTAGAAGTCTAAAGAAGAAAGGGTTTATTGTGTCTGTGTAGACTATGAAGTACTTGCATACTTATAAGTGGGGAATGCAGAATTATTATAATTAATTTATCTGGTGATTTATAATTTAGCCTTTGTTCTCATGTTTGAATTTTATTGTATGAGCCATGAAATTTTGAAAAAAGAAAAAAAAAGAGTTTATTTGTAACTTTGCTAATTTTAACTACAGTTAATTCAGTCACTGGTAGCTACATTTGCCTTTCCCTGCTTATAAAGTGGGAAAATAACTCTGTAGAAAAGCTTTCCTGATGTATTTTACTATTATTTTTTCCTGGTATAGAAGTTCATTTTGAGAGTGATTTTACATTGTCAGAGCTGTTCAATGAGAATGGAATTATTAACTGACAGTGACAATCTTGTCATCAAACCATGCAGCGCTTTTCAAACCCCTAGCAAGGAGCAGCTTCCTTCATTATTAGGTATTTTAAATCACAAAAGTGACTTTATACAATTAATGAAGAACATATTGCCTTTAGTGCATAAAATGAAACATTCCTGACCACCCTGTGGCTTGTTGCATTTCTTATGTGCACTGTGATATCCTGCATTAATGGCTTCTGAAGCTTTTTCTTCTGGGTTCACAGAGTTAATAACATTCAACGATAACAGTCAAAAAGTGGAACGTATTTGAAAACCAGATATAATTTAGTGCTAGTATATGAGCTATTTCTGATTAGAACACTTTTTTTTTCAATCAGAGTACAATACACAAAAATATCAGTGTTTGAAAAGTGTGAATTTGTGGTTTAATGGAGGCTTTTTGTTTTATTTTTTAATTTTACATCTCAGCTTACACACCCATTCAGCAATATGCTAAAGTCTGTTTTTAAAACTAAATATTTGATAAATCTCACTCAAGTCAATCCCAAATTTGCTGTGCTTTCTCACTAATTATACCTTAGACCTCAAAGCAGTTATGTCAGCTCGACAAGTGCTGTGTGACATTATAAGCTGCTAAAATTACTGTAAAACATTTCATTTAAAAATAAGCATTCTCATAATGAATAAAATTACATCCCTGAGCTTTCTCATTTGAATGTTCAGGTAAGTGATGTGAATAGTGAGTTGACAATGTTTGGCACAGTTACAAATTGCTAAAGATGGTTCAATAAAGCAAGCCTAGTCACACAAGACTTGGACCGTACTAAAAGAGCAGGCAAAAATTCTGGATGAAATTTAAGGTTCATAAACTCTAAATAATCTAAACAAGAAAATATACTTATATTTTTTTTTATATAATCTAAATTAGTTATTGCTGCTCAGAAAGTAAATCTTAACAATACTATGAATATGAGAGGCAATATAACATATTAGAATTTACCAGGGGAGCAGTAGAAAATAAAGCAGTAAGTTGATTATGCCAGTAAATGACTCTGAATTTGTCTTGGGGACAGTGAGGAAACCAAGGCTGTGAGCTGATGAGACAGACAAAGACCATCCAGAGTTTGAGTGTTCTTCCTGTCCCTCCTATAAACTAAAGTAAAGATGTACTTCTGGGGACAGGGTCATGGTTTAAATGAAATTTTGTACTGAGGAACTTCAGCTGTTCTGACATTCTTGTGCCTGCTGGTGGCACAGAATGGGAGTTTAAATGTGAAGGAAAATGTCAACCAATACTGTGCACCTTTTTAGATTACCTTCTAGAGGAGAGTTTTGATAGCATATATGTTGTGATTAAAAATCTATGCGGAGAAAGTATCTTTTTTGCAGTCAGAGATATTTTTAGATTCCACTTTGAACAAAGAGCTCTTTTGACTGATCTTTTGGGAGTTAAGGTCTTTTTGCATAAATGTATTGCTTTGAAGAACAGGTTGAAAGGACAGATGAGAGGTCTACCAGGGATGGGTACAATCAGATTGGTTTGGATGCATTTCTAGTGATTTTTAGGGCTTTATCTTGTATCAGAAGCAGACAAAGGTGATGGACCAAGAATCAAAGCATCCATCCCTTTCGTGTTCTCCTGGGTCAGTCAAAGGGAGCCCTTAGCTGGATTGTAGCAGGGAAAAAAGCAGCAACATTCAGCTTGTGCTTTGATATCTTGCTTTGATAGTCAGGCTGCTCAAAGCCACTTTTTGTGACATTCAAGGCCCACAACAGAGCCTGTGGGGAAGTGGCATTCCCCAGCTGGTCTGTGGGATAGATGCCCTCAATAGCAAAAACAGAGAAGTAGATGTGATCACAAGCAAGTAAAGGTGTTCATTTCCCTTTCAGAGCGCTCTTCCACTACCCCTTAAAGCTTGATGGAATTTAGAGCAACCTTCAGAGTGTTGTAATGCTATGCAGAGGAACATCAAAATGATCTTGTAATGTGGTGAAGTTTTTTCCTTCCTTATGTACCAGTCTTTCAATTTTTAGTTTATTTCCAAATTAATTTTTTAATGTATTCATTGTATTTTAATGGTCTTTCAGCTAATGAAAAAGAGAGGAATAGACATGGTTTCCAGCAGTTACAAAAGCTTAATTAGACATGGTGCTGATAAGAAAATGGATAACAGCACTATCTGGATTTATGTTTTACTTGGTATTTTGCTCCAGAGACAGGCTGCTCTGAAAGCCTGTAAATTTCAGAAGAAAGAGCAGTGCAAGAGTTTCACTGGAAGAAGGCTAAAGTGCATTGGCATTTACTTTTAAATTTTTAATAATAATTTTAATAACTTTTTTTTTTTTTTTTTTTTTTTTTTTTTTAATTCCAGACAGTCCATGAGATTACTGGTTGGTAAAGTTAATGCAGAATGTTGCAAATACCAGTTTTTGGTTTTGCAGGATGTGAATGATTTTTGCCTTTCTGGCTTTGCTGTATTAAGGACAACTGAGAAAGTTGCAGATAAAAGTAGAATTGCAGTGTATATTTCAAACTAAGAACAGATTGAGGACTCTCGCTGCTTTGTCAGAATCAAAGACTTTTTTTCGGTATATTTTTCGATTTTATCACCTTTTTTGAAATATGCTGTTGAATTTGTAACATTGGTTTCTTTTGCAGCATCTTGTTACCTTTCCAGTGCTTCAAATAAGACATTTTTTTTCCCACTTCTAATTTGAGTTTTTAAATGGAGGCTTTAGTAATTCCTGAGGTCAACCATTCAAACCAATTTTCTGTCTTATTATATTCTGCCTAAATGAACATCAGTGATTTGTGCATTCACTGTAATTAAAGAAATCCCCATAATTACAAGTGAATAAATCTTCAGTTTCTCCAGGTCCCTGCTTCTCACCTGGACTGGAACTGCTTCCAGTAAAAATATCATAAATTTAGGAAAATTTAATATTAGTCTTGTGGATCAAGTACATGTCTAAAAGTCAGTTTATCTGGTTTAAAAAAAATGCACATTTTTATCCTGCTGTATCTCCTTTGCCTTATGCTTCTGTTTGTTCAAATTTTTATTCCTTCATGATGGTCAGTGAATAATTTTTTCTACTGTTTATGCTATCTGTGAGTTTTTTTTCTGTAATAACAATCTTCACAACCTAAAACAAATTCAATTTCTATTCAAAATAAGAATTTTACCCACACTTTACAACTAGTAATTTTATAGACATAATTAAATAATTTTAATAATTTTTTAACCTCACCCTTCCTACAGGTTTAAAAGTTAGCTCAATTCTTCAAGAGTTAAACTGGAGATCCTTTCTACGCCAGAGTTACCAGAGTACTTCTCCCATTGTGTACAGTAATAATTCAGGGCAGACTGCTTCAAATCAGAGGAAATCTGGTTCATAAATTGAACAAGGAAGTCAGTTAATAGAAAAAATACCAGAACTAGAAGACAATGGAAAATTTCAGAGATTGACTGACAGCTCCTATAAAGCATCTTTGAATTTTCAGAGAACATTTAATCCCTGGATGTAACTGAATGCACAAATATGCCAAAACTTCCAGTTCTCAGCTTTAAATATGGATTATTGTACTAAAAATATTTTTGACAGATTAAAATGTGTGCATACTGTCCATTTGGATATTAAAAATAAGCATTATTATATTTTTAAAGATTTTTTGAGTCTGTTTCTTAAATTTCTATTATTACTTGTTCAATTTAACAAATTAAGCATATTAATAACATAGTAGACCATATTTTCTAGTCCTATACATTGTTATCAATTTTGTCTTATGTATCGTCAACTGTCTTGAATTGCAGAACCATCTGAATTTTTCACAAGACAAAATCTTATAGATTCTCAATTTCCTGTCTAAAAGCAGAGTGAAAACAATCAGGAAACTTAACATGTGGAAGCACATGCTATCTATTGAAAAAAAACAGTTCCCAGACCATCTAAACAGAAGTCCCACTGGGATTTCAATAACAGTCTTTTCTCTAGTTAAACAGTTTAATGGATTTGGCAGCTTAACAAAATCCATTGCTTTCTAATAGTCATGATTTTGGGGTTTTTTTGTTGTTTTTTTTTTTTTAAAGTCCATGATGTAGCTCACATTCTCCTCACATAGAGGGCAGCTTATACTTCTCTATAGCAGATCCATATGCTGCTTTAAACAACCTTTCCCCAGACAGAAAAAACTGACTAATGTCCAAAACATTATAATAACATTTGTAGCTGTAGCTGAGAAGGGTCAGCAATATTAATTCGTCATTTGGTGCATATTTATCGATGTGATTGTGCACAGTTGCCATACTCAGGCTGTTAAAAACCAAAGTTTTTATTAAAGTTTGTGCTGCTGAAATCAAATGGCCTTCATTAGTTTTATTCTAAGTATACACTTATTGTTATGAAAAGTTCATTATATATATTATATTGTGAGTCTTTCTAAAAGACAACAGGTATCTAAAAGCTAATAAAAAAATTCATCACTGTGTGATCAAGGAAGTGTTTTCCTTTTCTTTGTTGCACTACTGCTCTAGCATATCCTTAATGAAATTGCATCACTGGTGGAACTGGTACAACAGCTGCTGGTAGTTACCATGACAATCATAATTTTAAAATATTTTTGCCAATATTCTTTCTGATACTGCATCTATTGAAGTAAATGTATTCAACATCAGGCAGGCTTATAGTTTAATAAACATTTTCATATTTCTTTGCAATGGATTACATCTAGAAAAATAGAGGAAACATATATGTTGGATTATCTTCATCTTTGTGACAGTTCTTACTTGATGAGAATGAGTTGATACCCCTTTATAGAATAAATGTGCCTATGGGAAAAAAATTTAGTATAAATGTTAAACGGCCTACTCTGCTTTAGATTCATACGCACCCACTGCATTTTATCACATTTACTTTTCCCTACAATTCGGGTACCTTGTCTTAAAAGTATTGTTAGGGAATGTATAAGGATTTTTAAAAGACAAACAAAAATGTTATATGTATGATCCAGATTGTTGCATATGAATTTCTATTTCACAGTACAATGTGCTTCTTCATTTTACCTCACCCAAAATAGTTCTGGATTAAAATACAAATTTGGTAAATATTAGAAAAGGTTTGTTTACAAATCAGATTAACTATTTTTTTTTCCTTTTCCTGTTCGTCTTTATTCAAGAAGATACTTTAGAGCAGAAAAAAAAAAAATGTATCCATGCTCTAATTTCCGCAAAAGTTTTCAGTGAAGATTCTAGAAAAATAAATTATGGGTTTGTCTATTTAAATTAGCTGTGTGTATTGAATACAAATCTCCTCAACCTGTAGCAGTCAGTAAATCACAGGAAAGCATATTCTTATGAATGGTTCTACTTATTAAGTATACAACCAGTTTTTCAGGTGGGTGCAATTTTATTATATAACTATTTTTTCTCCATAAAAAATAATAATTATAAAATGCTGTAATGATTTAAAAGATACTATTTTTATTTAAAGAAATCTTGGCATACATGGATAAATTAAACTACTTGTGAATATATTATTTGAAATTATAAGATAAAATTTTTATGTCAGATTTTAAGATCTGAAAACCTCTCAAACTGTGCTGTGGCAAGTGCTTTGAGAGTGAGTGGCAGATACTGCATGATGAGTGACCTAAGCAAGAGACTTTTGTGCTACCAAATTGTCTGGAAGACTAAGATAAAGTATGACAGCATTGGCAGGTTGAATGTAGTTTTCACGAACATTTTTTTCAGAAATGTTGTCAAAGAACCAAGTACAACTCTTCCCTGCTAAAAGGAATTCATACCTTTTTGACCAAATGACATATTGAATAATTTTGCATCTATTCATTGCTAGGAAAAGCATGCTTTTCTTGTATAGGTTCACAAAGCTATTCCAGATAAATTACCTTTGGAAATTTTATCAGTTAATTTCAGCTATTCAAGTCTCTCAGCACTGCATATCATCCTCCTTGATAGTCACTGAAAATTAAAAAAATGAACAGTAGTTTCAGTGAGGGATAGGCTCAGATATGAATAGCTCCTATGACAAACTTATTTTCTAAGTGAAGAAAGTTCATTTCTAGCTTTTTCTACAGGATGAGTATTTTACTTAAGCTCTCACACAGCCTCAAATCATGAGGAGAGTTTGAAAATGCTTATAAAATACATTTAGTGTCCTTTTTGCACACTCATTTGAGATTTTCCTGTAGATTGTGTCTGATAAAAGGGAATTCCCAACAGCAAGGGAAAGAAGTACAGTATACATATAGTGCCAGAGTACTAGAATAAAGTAGGATTGAAGTGATCTCTGAGATCTTATCCATCCTCCTGCTGAAATAAGTTAGACCTTATAGCTCAGGACCTCGCCCAGTCACATTTCATCTTCAAGGGTGAAAACTCCACAGCCTCTTTGGGCAACCTATAGCAGTACTTCATTAGCCTATGTCGAAAAATTAGATGATGGATGGATGTATGGATGGATGGATGGATGGATGGATGGATAGATAGATAGATAGATAGATAGATAGATAGATAGATAGATAGATAGATAGATAGATAGATAGATAGACAGATAGACAGACAGATATAGATAGAGACATAGATGGTAGACAGACAAATAGACAATACATCTAGTACCTTTGTTTCCTTAATTTCTTTTACATGTATGAGAGAAATTATTTATCAAGTATCAGGCAGTGATTTTAGAACTACAATATTCTTACTATTCAAGCACTGCCTGAGAAGGTGACAGGTTAGATTACTCCTCTGCTTGCCTGCAGGTGTTTTAGATGTGGCTCTGAAATAACTGTTACCATGACTGCTATCTGACACCTGACATTAAATGTACCCTCTAGCTGGAAACTCCTTATTTTAGACTGATGTGAACTTTTTCTTTCTTTATAGCCAAAGTATTCCTCAAGGAAACAGGTAGTACTCGACACACTGAAGAATTTTAAAGACTTCATTCTTGTTTCATCTGGGACACATGTATCAAAGATCTCAAGCAGGAACCAAAACCACCAAATGAACTTCTGATAAAAAAAAAAAAAAAAAAAAAAAGAATTTCTTTCTTGAAGACAAAATGTGATATGAAAAGTTTATTCCATACCTGATTAAACATAAATAAGTTATGGGTTTCAAAATTAAACCATTGGTCATCCTGTTCATGAAGAGAAAATGTAAGTGGAGCACTCTCTCAGCCAGTAATGTATATATTTGGTGCTTCTGCAAGTGTAAATTTGATACAACCAAGGTAGTTACCAGAAAAGTAAGTGAAAAATATAATGATTATTGCTCAGGAGGAGAGAACTGAATATCATACCATTTCACATTAAAGACAAAAATTTTTTTGAATTTTCATATATGCATAGTGCAAAAAGTAAAGACAGCAATTAGGTGTCAAAACCACATTTTTCCATTTTGCCTTCCAAAGAATAAAAATATTTACGAAACAATGTTATTTTGTCTGTGTACTGGGGATAATTTCATTATATTCACACTGGTGAAATAAAGAGAGGAACCCCATGAATTTCCATAAGAGTAAGGGCAAGTTCTGCACTGAGGGGAACAGCCCCATGCAACCCCATGCTGGGGGTCACACTGGAAAGCAAAAAGTCCTGGTGGCCAAGGACCCATCAGCCAACATTGTCCCCTTGCCACAAAGTGGTCTGGGACTGTGTTAGGAAGTACTTTGGGTCAAGGCAGATTCTTTTGGAGGCTTTAATTAACTAAAATTAATTTACTTTAATTTCCTGAAAAAAGAGAAGTTCAATTTGTTTTCTTCTGTGGAAGAAACATTAAGAAAACTGTTCATTAACTGTTTAAAAAAGTGACAGTAGGAAATTTTTTCAGCTTTCTACCACACAGCACTTAGGCACTTTGGAATTTTATTTTAGAATGATTTCCAGGAATATAGATTCAACTAAATCTGATTTAATTTTTCTCTACTCTCAGTCAAGCATTTCAGAGAATACAGCTTCATGTGTCCGCTCTGTACATTCTCATAATTCAAGAAGCATTTCTTATTGAGAAACTCTTGAAAACTTTCTATTTGAGTTTATGGTAGATTTTTAAAGATACTTTAAAGAAAGCTTCCTTTTTTTTGTAGCTAGGTTATGACTGCTTATTTTCATTACATTTTTGTATGTATAGAAATTTTCCATCCCCTGCAGTGATGAATATTTCACAAACACTTACTTAATCAATCTGCTGGCTACATAGCTTCCTATACACACTACACTGAGATCTCTGAATTGTTTAATAACCTCTGAGGTGCAATACATGCATTTTCTAGGATCTTCTATGTCTGCAAAAATATAAATGAAAAAAAGAATGAAGAGCTTATTAAAGTAGAGGGTGGTTGTTTTTTTTTTCATATTTTTACAGACAGGGACAAGTGTGGTGGTTTACCAGGTGGGAAATAAAATCTAACACACAGTTTTGTTAAACTGAGAAAGGATTGTAAGGTATCAAAATGGCCAGTGAAGTAATATTTAGCTCAGCTAATAGGACAGGCTTTTACAATGATCACTTAGCATGCAGGAGATGACAGTCAAGCATCCAGCTGAGGTCTCCTACAGCCTATATCCCTCACCTACAACCTTTATCTCCTGATGTAGAGATATAGGCATTATAGAAAGTATCATGATCTTTTAATGCATATAACTGAGAAAAAAATTCCCTTAAGACTCAAAATAATTTCCTGCAGAAGTTGAAATTTATGTTCCTCTGGAAAATTTGATTTTGTGCAGGTGACACTTTCTACATGAGTGGCACACCAGCTAAATAACTAATGAGAAAGATCATAGGAAAACACTGGCTGGAAAGAATAACTGGGAAAGATGATTGTAGTAGTGTGTCCTAATTCATAAACTATTCTCTCTACTCTTATCATCACCTACATTTTATTATAATAGACATAGGGTTAAACAGTATGCATTTCGAGCAGATCTTGAGCAGTCTCCTAGTGGCACTTCACCAAGATTTTTACAGTAAAGTAAGAGCCTATTACAGCTAAAATGACAGTAGGTTTTTGCATTGCTTTCATCTTAGGCATAATGTTATGGAGTAAAAAAGAATTTTAATGCAAAATGACTCTTCAGTGTAAGTTGCACAGCACAGAATGATGCTAAGAGCTTTACTGTTGCTTAAGGGGACCCATAGTGATTTCCAAAGCTTTTTGGAAGTATTTAGCATATATCCTCAGAAAGGCTTTCTGTATTTATTGAACATAAATTTCTGGGCCAGAAACTCAGAGGATAAGCCCGTGTGGATCAGATCTTCCTTTATTTGTCAAAGCCCAAGTTGTTTCTACTCTGCATTTCAATCTTAGGCATGTTAAATAGCTTTCTTCTGTGTAGAAATCAAACATGAAAGATCAGAGATATTTGCCTTGACTTCTGAGAGGTCAGTGTACCATTTCCTTTTGGAAGAGAAATGAAAGGGTGAAGATGTGTATGCTTTACTGAGTCTGCTTTTATGTGCAATGTACACAATCTCCCTGATGATTGTGTTTTTGAAAAGAGGTACAGAATAATCAGAACAGACTTCAGAAACAATTTGTGTTCGAATTCCCAGTGAGGCTTTCTGTTGAGTAACTGCTACAAAACAAAATTCTATGGCCTAATGTACTGAGCCTTTTTTTAATAACTACATCCTTTTGTTATAAATAAATAACCATAGAGCTGGTGAGCCTGATGGACTCGATTAAAACTCATGTTCATGGATTTGGAATTGCACTGCTAGATCTCTTTGCATCTTCTATAACTACAGCAGTTTTCAGTAAATAATTGGCAATATATATTTCCAGATTAATATGAGAACCTTCTCTTCTATGGACATAAAACTGATGTTATTTATATGCCATTGTGATCTTCCAAAGTGTATTCTGTGTAAGAGTATTACCTACAACTTGGTGAATAGAAAACTTAATTATTCAAATAACAAAGTATTTCCTAAGAATTTGTGTATGAACTATAATATCTATAGAGGATTTGAGTTAAACATTTTTCTCAAATATTTGTTAGACTCACTAAATAAAAGTATTTTGATTGTGGTTTTATGCTGATTATTGAATAAATAATAGGAAGTATAGTTTAGACAATTGGAATATTTGCTGTAAGATTGAATTTCAAATACTTAAATATTTTTGTACTAGGAGGTAGGTGCTAAATATATGCTGATCTTAACTGGCAGCTAAATCATACAGGATGATTTATTCCTTTAATCAAAAGAGATTGAATTCCAAATACGAAATGTTTATTATGAAACCACAAAAGCTCCACACCATAAGTTTTATTAAATTTTGTAACAAATTATATGAAGAATAAATAAATTTAAAAGTTTCATTTATTGACAATATATGTCTAAAAATATTTTTTGGTCATAATTATTTCTACAGTTCTATTCTATGCTATATTTAATACATTTCATATGTATTAGTAAAAGTTTAACATTTTATGTTATGAAACAACCTGGATACTTGCAGCCACACTTAGAGGAAAAAAAAAGTATTTTTCACTTGGTGGGATTTTTTTCACAAACATCAGAAGAGAAATATGTTGCATATATCACTGAATTAACGTGATTATACTTAAACTGTGTGTCCTGGCTTTAAGTGACATTTTGCTTTGCTTTAGTACTCCCATCGCTACCATGTAGATCTTAGAATTACATTAACACAAGCATATGGATCTACTTAACATGGTTTCACACTAAATTTGTACAGTGCTTGATCTTCCCGCTATATAATGGCACTTTTTTTTGTTATCAACACATTCATGGCCTACAGCTGACTGCTTTTATACTTTTAATTAAAATCTGAAGTGGAAAGTGTCTATTAGTTGGTGTGTGAGCCCAGTCATAAAGAAGAGGTTGTACAAACCCTATATAACATGGATAGCATTTACATCACTTCTCCCACCTTTGTCTTCATGATAAAGAGAAGCTCATTCAAGTTAATGATATCAAAGTGGGAGGTCTGGGAGGCAGAGCCTATTTTGTCAAGGGCCCTCAATTACTAAGGACTTACAAATAAATTTGCAAGCCAGAAGTCTTATCAATATTTTATTTGGTTTTGCAGACCTGATAGAGAATCTCTCCTACAGTTTGTGGACTCATTTTTATTCATGTGGTTCATTTTCTTTTAGATTGGCAGCTGACCTTGCATATCATGTTGCATCTTTGGATATTAAATTTTTCTCTAAAAGGTATGTTTTCAAAATGCCTGGAATCTACACACGCATTTCCACTTATGAAATTGAAGAATGTTCATTTGTCACACACTCTGCAATTCATTTCCATGAGTTTCTTTACTTTATATGCATGTTTGACCACTACTCAGCCAGTTTCAGAGTCTCTTCACATGAGCAGCTCTGCTGCTTCATTGATTAAGCAAATGATTCTGAAAGTTATCTGCTCTTCCTATTCATAAGCACGTAAAATTCCCACAACAAATTATTTAAGAAAAATCTTAATGTTCTGCCTTTCCTAAGTACAGTTTTTATTTCTTTTTGGAAAGAAAAAACCCCAGCAAAACAAAACTCAAACCCCTAAGACTAAGAAAACCAATTGTCTGTTCAAAATCTGTTTTGCCTTTCAGATTAACACCTCTCTCCTTCCTTCTCCTTAGTCTGAAAACAACTTTCTGCTTTCTAAATGCCTTTCTCCAGAAATTTCTTCCAGAAATATTCTTTGCTGCCTCCCCTCTGCTATGTTGCTTCTCTTGAATGTCCTTACACCTTTGACAATATTTTGTTACCTTTTTTTCTCTTTCTTCTCTCAATGTATTTGTCATTAATGTAGTTATTGGTTTTGGTGTCACTGGCAATAGACTGATTTATTTTAAAGTTTTTTGATTGCTTATAGAATCTGATTTTATTCTTTGTAGTAAAAGAAGTGGATGTCAAGGAAAAAAATCAATATTATGTGATGAATTCCTCATGAAAGATGGAATATTTTTTAAAAGTCTTCAAAAAGAGGTTCATATAAACTGAAGAGGTTTCATTACAATGTTCACAACTTTAGATATCATATTTAAATCAACATCTGAACATATTATGTATATATTATCATTTTTATATAATGCATGTGTTGATAAAACAATTTAATTTTCCTATGAATTTGTATATCTATGACAATATATGTACATATATTTATATCTATGAAATTAAACGACATATTAATATAAATATATGAATAATGTCATAAATATATGACATTATTTTACTAATTTTAATTGCTTAAAACATAAATCTGATTTGTCTTTTTTTTTTTTTTCCAATAAAAGGTTCATCTCTTATTCTTTTGAATTTATCAAACCAGAGCCCAACTTAAGGATTTCAGGCAATAGGCACAGTTTTGTGTTAGTAAGTACAGAAGACTGGCAAAGTAAGATGTGGAGAGTTCATTACACTACAAAGGTCACATGATATTCAACTTGATTGTTTTCAACTTGGCATAGAAGTTGAACTTTCTGTTACCTAATTCTGAGTAACAGAGAAAACTTGACTGCTGCACTTTTAAACAAAAGTGAATATTTAATTTCTTTTATTTTTTCTTCATTCTTATTGCTAAGATTTAGTTTTTTTCCATCTTCAGGTAAGGAATTAAAAAAAAAATATGGAAATGCATAAACCTCTCCACTGTTCTGCATCTGGCACAAAAGCAGATATCAGTGTCCGTCTTGGGGAATGAGAATATATTTATAGCAGGAGTTAAGCAGAATTAATCCATCTGGGAGGACAACATGGGTGTGTTTAAAACATCTTAGAGCCTGAAGATTCAGCACAGACCAAGACTGTCACAGAAGGTTATTATCAAGATAAACCTATTGTGTTTGTGAGTACAAAGAGGCAACTGTACGGGTAACTCAAGTGGCATTTGAGGATTGCACCTTTTCAAATAGCTGGGGCTTTTTTATTGACTTCCTTCCATACACTACGTATTTCAAAGGAGTGTGTTTTGTAGAAGGTGCTACAATGACTGAAAAGTGAGTACTTTGTCCATTCTCACAGAATTCAGTCTTAAAACAAGCAGTTTCTGCCACGCAGACATTTCTCAAATTACAGAGTATCACCAGTAATTGTGTGGAGAAGGCCAGAGAATAAAAAGGATGTTAGCAATGTGTATTTGGTAAAACAAGAACAGTCAGGGACAGCTTTTCTTCCAAAATTAAGCTATACTTTGCTTTCTAATTTTGTTTTCCAACTAAATGGGATGGTAGAAGAGCAAGAATTTTTTTTTTTTAATGACTTACTGAAAAGAAACATGCTGTTACAGGCCTTCAAACTGTAAGTTCTGTTTATATTATTAGTTTCTTAAGAATGTTTCCCAACTGATAGCTTTAACCAAAAAGTGAAACCTGCTGTGTTGTCATATTCATAAACTTAGTCTCAGAAAAAAATAAGAGAATATATTTATTTATTTATTTCAGTTGCAGACTTTGTAGTTAGTGCATGAGATATTCTAAATTTGACATTTTCAGACAAAAGCATAACATTAACTGACAGTGTCCCTTTATATTGTGAAATGGGAACCAGAGGTGAAGGGCAAAATAAAATTGTTTCTGTGTAACAGACAGTCTATAAAGCAATAGCTTTCATTTTATATATTTTGTGTGTGATCTGTTGTGGAAAGTCACTTAGTTCTCTGAAGCACCTGTGGTATACTGCTGAGGAGAAATGGATAATTGTGTTATGCATTTATTATTATTATTTTCTCATCCTATGTGGGTTTGGCGTCAAACAGCAAACTTGTTGGAACATACAAGAGACAACTCTAGTCACCATGACTTATTTTCTCCTCCTCCATCCTCTCAAAGACTATAATCCAGTTAAAAATAAGCACTAAATTTTCCTCCATATTGAACCATAACTTCATTTTTTTAAAGTAACATAGCAAAGAACAAGTTGCTGAAAAATAAACACCACACGTTCCCAGTTTTCTCTATGCTGTTATATGACAGATAATAGGATAGCTTTATTAGATTCTCTTTTATATTGTGTACTTCCAGGCCTCTGGTGACAAATGGGTATCAGTGGGCTTGCCATAGTGGTTTTGGAGATTTCAGGATTTATCATACTCACCATCAACTAGGTTTGAGGAAACAACCATCCGTCTGCTTCATTTTATGAAGTGTCACTGCGAGCCCTGGAGCTGAATGGAGCCAAGTATTTTTCATACTTGTCACCTTCCAGCCGCAGACACTACAGGTAAGTGACTCTGTCATGCAGCAGGAATGTCCAGAGATCCCAGGCAAGCCTGAGAAAAGTTTATTGACTGGAGCACTTGTGGCAGCACATCATCCAGACCCTTTGTGGAACGCGGCCTGGGTCGGTGCTGCATGTCCACTGCAAACAGAATTGGTGTAAAATGCCAGTTACTGTTTCCATGGGATTACTTCAGTTTTTTCTGATATGGATTTTTTCTTTACATGTTTTGGATTGTTGGTTTGTTTGTTGTTGTTTTTTTTTTGTTTGTTTGTTTGGTTTTTTTGGTTTTTTTGGTTTGTTTTTTTTTTTGGGGGCGGGGTTTGTTTATTTTATTTTTGGGTGTTTTTTGTTTTTTTTTTTTTGTTTTTTTTTTAATTCCCCTGATAACCATTGCCTTTTTATCAGTTTTCTCTGAAGAACACATTGACTGGTTTAGTGGTTTTTTTTTTTTTTTTTTCCTGATGATTGGAAAACTTTGCTTTGTACCTTTAATTACGAATCTATGAGGCACACAATTAGACAAAAAAATGTGTCCAAAACTGCTGGAGTACTACATCATCTACCCATAATGCATATTTCAGTCATTAGTGCTGACTATTCATGAAAATGGAAATTAAATACAATTGGTTGTTTCATCATTCAAGCATTGTTCTCGTATTCTCACGTAAGCCTCACTATCAACTGAAAATGAATGATAATTTACATCAATGCATATTAATGCATCAGACTGTCACGGCAACATTTGCATAAACATTATCTGTGGCATCAGATGGCCATATGACAGTTGTGCCCTGAATAATTATATCTTTTAATAAACCAGTAATATAGCTACCCAGACCTTTGCCCTTTCCATTCCATGAGCAGATTTGCAGTTACAGGTGTTGTGTGCATACAAAGCATTTCCTGGTGGACAGTGAGGTTTTAGAAATGGTGTAAAACCCAGGTCTGCATATTTTATTGAATGATAAAGATCTAAAAAAATAGTTTTTTCTTTAAAATGTACATATGCAATTATGGGATCTTAATCTATGCAAATGATATCCAGAAGTCACAGCCAAAGTTCTGTCATTCTCTTTCACTACTGTGGCATTAAAATTGTGATAGAAAATATGTGTCCTTTGCACTTTCCCAGTTTAAGTTTCTGCATCCAAATTAGTATTCATCTTAATGTTTAGGGGCTTAGCCATTGTAATTAATCATGTTGTAACTGTAGAACGATACCTAATACCCCATCCCTATGCATTATTTAGATTATTTCCTTCGTGAAAAGAACAAGCAAGAGATTAATTAAATCAAACACTTTGGGGTCTGTATTTTCGCTGATGAACAGAGGATTTATATGCAAAACTCAGGTTAGCATTAATGTAAGTTTGTTGCATAAATCACCTAGGAATTGATAGGAGCAGTAAGACTTTTAGTGACTGACTTCCTTAAATACTTTTGTCCATCCACACCATTTTCATTAGTGGAGGAATACTATCACAATATTTTGTGAGACTGAACCAAATAAATTCAATCATGAACTGTAGGTGAAAACTCTATATACAATCAAACTATGCATGCATTTACAATAAATACAGGTGCAAGCAAGCTTACAATGACATTGTAATTGTGATTGGTTTCTTAAAAATAGTACCAGTTGTTTTTTTGTTGTGTTTTCCTCTGAAAGATGCTATCTTTTCATATTACCAAAGAGGGTAAAAAACAATTAATCATCTAAAGAATCTAGTTGATAGGTGGTCTTTTTTCATACATTGAAATGCATAATTTGCAAGGTGAATCACGGCAAAAAGAAACCCTAGACTATTTTCTGTAGGTGTTTGAGACTTCTAATAATATCAAAGTCATTGCAGAGTATGAGTTGATTATTGTGACTCTTTCTCACTTCTTTCTTTTACTGTGGTTGAACCTCTACTCTGGGTCATTATTTCTCACTGGCTCCATTTATTAAGAGCTTTTTTCACTGTTCTCCAGGCTAATAGTTTACTCACTCTCAGGATTTTTCCTGATTATTTCCATTAGGATTGATAAAAGCAATGTTTTCCTTTAGTACTGATAATAACAATACAAAATCCAATATGAATGAACAATGTTTTCCCAGTTACTTCATTCATCTGCCTTTCCATTAATTAAAGAAAGACCTCTCTAATTTGCAGTGATCTTTCTAATGAGCTTTGTAAAAATGTCGTATTTTCTTACACACCTGGGCATGTCTATCTGCAGGGTTTGTCCATATCCTTTGCATTCTCACCAGTGAACACAATGTTTTGTTAAGTTTACAGTTCAACTTTGAATTTTGAGAAAGTATATTTTGTGTTTTTAAAAAAATTCTTTGTGAGAGAGTAATTGATTTGATAATGAGATGCAAGTTTTTATGTTTTTTTCAGCTGCAGTAAATCAGCTTTCACAGTTATTGTCTTTATAATGCAATTTTAAAATATTGGGTTTTTTAAAATACTGAAGTTAAATATATGGGGCTCTGAGCAAATGACTACCAAAGGTACATTTTTCAATGTTCTTCAACCAATTTTTTTAACTGCACATCTGAAATATTATAAAAGATGTTATTCAGAATAAGCATCATGTTTTCATGTAGTTTTAAACAGAAAACCTTTCTCCAGTTCACTCTTTTTTTTTTCTCATAAAGCAGGCAAAAAATAAAGGCTTATACAGTAGAGGGTCTCCACTAGCAGGAATTGCTAATGCATCCAGGGGCATTGTATAGCAAACATTATTCTAGGAAGGAAATTTCCATCTTTACTGAGAAAGTTTTGTGCTCTGTGATCATATTTATTTGGATATATAATCTGAACAAGGAAAACTTACCTATTAGAAGTTTTTCCTATGCCATTATAAAGTTATTCCCCAGTCTAGAATCATGACTATAATCATGACCTTCAGCGTGGCTTCTTCTCTTACAATACAGATAAAGAATAGCTACTTAAACAGCCATGGAATTAACATCACTCAGTTCCTACGGCTCATTGCTGCATATGCATTTAATGTTGCAAACTCACTTGCGAATAATTCCTAAGCACCATCAGTTTCACCTCTTGATTGTTGGCTGTATATTTTCATGATATTTTAAAAAGACAAATACCATTCTTTAATGAAAACGCACAAATGGGATATCATGAGCTATTAAAACAAAAGTGATTATTATGCAAAGTGAAACAAATGACTTACTATTGGAGGTGTACAGTTTTGAATCCTGGATTGCTTGGGGGCTTGTGGGAATGCAGCAATGAATGCAAAATGTGAAAGCAGAAAGAAAACCCTAGCGTTTTTGAAAGATGGATGACAGTAATTATCATGAGCAATGACTAACTATTGGTCTCCACTTTGTCTCCCCATATTTCTTTCTCTTTTCCTTTTGTGAAACATTAACTCCAGGCAGTCAGTTCCAAAATGTTAATATCTTTCAATAGTCTAAAATATATTGTCTTCACTAATGCTTCTGAAACTCCCTCTGTCTTCTGCATATCAGAGATTATATATGAATACATGGTTAAAACATTGATAACAGCTCATGCTTTAATTACCACCTGGTAAAGCATAGATTACAAGTATTTTTTTCCTCATGCAATTGTTTTAACCATTAACTTTATCTGAGTTCTCTCGCGTGTTCAAAAGAAATGTTTGAATAAACATACCTAAAATGCTGAACAACTTTGTCCCTAAGTGATAATGCCTACATTGCTGTGTTTGTTCTTGTTCTAGCCACATTTATGAAAACAAGAAATTCATCCTTTAATACAGAAAAGAACAGTTAAAAAAGAGTTGAAAAGGGGTAGTTTGCACAGAGGAATATGTCACGGAAATCTCTGTGGGTGATACACATCATGGGATAAGTCTAGCCATAACTGTTTCAGAAACCAATGCCAGCAAAAGTGCTAACTTGTGTGAACCAGCTATGCATTGTAATGAAAGGCTGGTGGGAAAAGAAAGATGGGAGTCAAAAGGAAAGACAGCTGAGATAGGAGTAATAGCAAGAAGGAAGACTCCATGAGAAAGAGCAAGGACTTGGAAGAAGGGAAATAAGACTGCAGCAAACAAAAAAGTATGAAAAATAGTTCTAGATGAGGAACACAGCACCAGAAGTGCATATAGAGAATAAATACAATGGGAGCAGATCATCTTGGAAGAAATTAATCCCTTTCAAACCATGACACAGTTTTACATAGAGGAGAATTTTCAGGTGGTTTCAAGTGGTGTGAAAAGCATTTTTTTCTTTAGAGAAGTATACAGACTATCTTATAGAAAAAGAACTAGGAGACTGAATTGGGAGATGGAAAAAACATTAAGTATAGAAAACAGTTTGCTGTTACATAGAAAACTGGATATGGAAAGATGATGGGGAAAACCTGATGTGAAATATAAGAGTAAAGGTGTTTGGCAAGATTGAGTAAGAGAATAAATAAAAAAAAATGCAAATAAAGTGGCATTTTCAAGGAGGGAAAAAGCTAAATGAAGAGAAAGTCAGGAAAAGCATTTAAAATAATGAAAAACATCAGAAGGAAGAAGACAAAAATATAAACTGAGTAGAAGACAAATAGTAATACAAAAGAATGAAAAATGATCATACAGCTTCATATAATCTAATCTTTTAAGAATACAGCAAACCCACAAGTTTCTGTGTTAAGTTTAGAAATGGGTGATTTAAACCTATTGAAAGTTAGAGAGGGTCAATGCTCTGGTTATTCCCTGACTGTAGAGATTAGCATGGCTGGGGAAGTTGTTCTGAATTCAACAACTCCCCTGTTGTCTCTAGTGTGTGTTGCAGCAGGGAGCTGTGAGCAGGTAGTGTTGGCAACCAGCCTCTGTGTTGAGATACAGAAGGGAATTTTAGCTGAAAATTGCTTTTTATGTTCAGTGCTTACATCCTGGGAGAGAATAATTTGTTATGTTTGCTCTGAAGTACTTAGCATACTTCTGAGTGCTGTAAACCAATTAATAATTATATATTAAAAAGTTCTAACTTAATTCAATTTATGGAAGTCTACAAGGTACTTTTTAAAAACAAGCCTTGAATATTTAAAAATCTGTTTAGATTGAGCATCAGATGCGTCCCAGACTCTCAAGTTGTCATTGATTGTGTTTAATGGATTAACTTCTAAAAATAAGGAAGCATATTTCAAAAATTGTCTTCACTTCATCTGCCCATGAGAACAGAATGAAAATAAATTAAACAGTGGCAAGCCATTGATTCAGATCTTATAGCTTAATTAATTCCAACAAGAAACAGATAAATGCAGAAGCCTGATGTAGGCTTTTTTTTTTTTTCCTTTCAGATGTGACTGCCACAAATACTTTAGTAGTTATCTCTTTCCTCACTCACCAGAGTTTCTAATAGTCTCTGTATAGTTCTATGATTATGAAATTATAGTTATGATTAAGAAAGCAGTGTGGCATGTCTTCTAGTTGAAAATTACTGATGTTTCTCTTCCTGGTTTCTTTTGTCAGGAATAAAAATATCAAATGTTACAGACTGTTTAGAAAGCTAACTATTGTTTTACTTTTAATTTATTAGTACTTTATTTTTAATGGGTGCCCAAAATTATTGAGCATATTTTTCAGAAATTTTTCAGAACCTTAAGAAAGAAAGAAAGAAAGAAAGAAAGACATTGTTTTGTGTCTGACAGGATGGAGTTTCATAACAGCTTCTATGGTGTTGTCTCGGATTTTTTTACATCAGCCATGTTGATAGAACACCAGTATTAAAACAGGCTGCACAGGAAAGTGTGGAATCACCACCTGTGGAACTGTTCAAAAGGCATGTGGATGTGGCACTTGGGGTCATGGCTTAGGGGTTAACACACTGGTCCATGCCAGGTTAATACTCAGACGTGATGATCTTAGAGGTCTTTTCCAAATTTAATTCTTCTATGATTCTATGATTTTTTAATTTTTTTTTCTGAAATACTGAGTGGTCTGTGTTGTGCTGAAAGTGCACAACTAGCAGATGACTTCTCCAACCTTGGAGAAGAAACAAGAATGGTTTTTAATGTTTGATTTAAAGAAGGATTGGAATCCTTCTTTCAAACATTGTCTGGCTACACTGGTCCCAAGCTGGTGCCCACCTTCATTTCTATCTTTATTACTCCTTTATTATTCCTATGTATAATATGCATTTGCACACTTTCTTGTAGAGATCTGATCTGTATGTGGCTGCTCCTTGAACAGAATAAGATCAGGTTAACTGGAAAATGCTGTGCAGAAGCACTCATAGATGTCTATCTGCAGAGGTGTGTATTAGCTAATTCAAACCATTTTAACTGCTGGAGAAAAAGTGAGGGAAAAGGGAATTTTTAGACAAGGTGTCTAAAAGGAACCTGAACATGAAGAACTTTTTTTACTGTGGGGGTGACTGAGCATTGGAATAGGATGTCCAGTGATGCTGTGGAATCTTTTTTGGAAATGTTTAAAAACCCGTCTGGAGACAATCCTGAGCAATGTGCTCTAGTGAGCGCTTCCATGCAGGACAGCTGAACAAGATGACTTCTAGTGGTGTCTTCCAATCTTACCCATTCTGTGATTCTGTGGTTTGGCTAAGTAGGTTTCACAAAGTACTTCTTCTGTATCAACAGTTCAAGAGTTGATTGCTTTTTTCTCCCTTTGTGATAAACTGTGTTGCACTGTGGTGTGTTGTAGTTGAAGAGTGGTGCTTACAGTCCAGACAACTAAGATATTATATCAGTGGCTATATGGAATAATTCATTTTCTGTATATGGACACACATAGATTTTCCATAATTTGTATTCAGCTCATATAGCCTCAGTTTCCTGTATAGAAAATAGACAATTCTTCTCATAAACAATATTTTTGATGTGGGTGCTATAGAAAACAGAAGGCTGGATATTTCCTAGGAATTAAATCTACTTCCTATATTATTTTGTTCTGATGTTGGTAATAGTTTATTTTATTTCTTTATTTTCACAATTGTGTTGGGTTCAGAGTCTGTTTTTTTAAAAGCTTTATTACTGTGTATGTGCTTAATAATTTTTCTTAGAGACGTGAAGTACTGGATATACTGTCACTTATGTTTTTTCAATAGTTTACAGTACTGCAAAAAGTACAAGTTGTTCAATAAGAATAAAAGAAACAAGAATGGAATTAATTTAGAAACAAACTAATGAATTACATCACCCGGAATTATAATCTAGTTCCTAGACTCTGCAATTAGGCAAAGCCAGTCTCCTATGCCTATATTATCAAACATCATTAAAAAATTGAAAAGTTTTCTTAATATTTAAGAATTAAGATTCTTATAGGAATATTGTTTTCAAATGTCTATAAAACATAAAGAAAAGTATATTTTCAGTACACTGAAACATCTAAATTTGGTGGTTACAGTATGTGCAATGTTTGCATATCACTTCAAAAATACAATTAAGAAAAAACCTTTTGATGTGGCTGTATTTTTTTTTTTTTTTTTTTTTTTTTGGTAGGGAAGCCTGTTCTTAGAGATACAAAAAAAGGTACTGAATGCCAGAGACTAGACATAATTTAAATAATTCCGTTGAAATATTAACAAGTATTTATAATTACATCATTTTGAATGATTCTATTTTTAAACCTTTAATTTAACTATGGTAACATAACAAATAGTCTGAATACTCCATATCATGGTGAAAAAATTCTCAGTGGCTTTTATTCAATTCCTTCCTCCTCTTCCTCTTACTTTAGGTAGAGCAGAAATCCATTGTTCAAGGAAAGATAGGGCTGCACTTTTTTAGTATATTCTGCATCTTCAACCTGTCTTAATTTTTCTTTTCCTTTAGTACCTGGATTCATCCGATTCTTCATCCAGTAACTTTATTTGTTCTGTCTGTGTCTTCATTGTCTGTGTTAATTTAGTTTTTTTACATATCTAAGGTATTTCCATGTACCTCTGCAGTTGAAACACTCATCTTCCCTAATTTCTTGTCCACTTTATATTCCAGCATGCTAAATTTTGAGTGCAGAATACTAGCAGAGTTCATGTTAAATGCTGTGACACTATATTTGCCTGGGAAATAAGGGACTTACCCTGAACATATCCTGAATCCTGTGAGAAGTATATATCCACAAAATATGGTGTCAATGTGATGTCAATGATACTCAAAACATCCTGAAGGCACTGATTGCTCAGAGCATTTACCCTCTCAACTCATCTAATAATTTGCTAATTTTATTCAATAGGAGAAAATATTGACACTTTATAAAGGTTTTTGAAGGGTTTCATGGGGGGTGGCAGGGAGTAAGGCAGTCAGTTTTGAAGCAGCTAATGAAGTATATTTTAGGAATTCTTTACTGTCAGCTGATAAAAACAAGAATTGTACATGTTTCATGTATGGATGATCACAAACAAATTACATAAAATGTGACAGTTTGAATAGTAAACCTGAGGCTTTATTTATAAGTCAAGTGTAAATATTGACTGATCTAAAATTGACTACAAGTTTCCAATTTATAGTTTCATTGTTACTGGACATTTTTATTGGAAACATTCACAATTTTTTTTTTTTTGCGTGTCAATATCAGGTCAGTGTTATAGCTGCAATAGAATGTCCCACCTAAGAATAATAAAAATGTGAGAACTAAGATAAATTCAAGGTGGGTTATTTTTGCTTGGTTGTTTGGGAGTTTTTTTACCATCATAAAGACTGGTTTTTAAATTAAGAGGTGGGACTTAAACACTGTCTGCTAACCCCATTATCCTTCTTAACAATGGAAACAGTGGTGGCATTTTAGGAAAATATTCTTCTGCAGGTGGATCATTGAAACATTTGAAAATTTTAGTGGTGGTACTGGAGGAAGCACATTCCATTAGATGAGACTTTGATCCAAACACTCATTTGGTATGAATCAGTGCAGTTCACTGAAGAGGACAGCACAGCCCCAGTGTCTTTGAAGTTTTCCCTTCACCTGGCTAGACTTAAGGGTTAGACTGCCTCTCTGGATGGAAAGTCATGTGAGATACTTATTGCAGGACTGAAATACTTTTTTTTTTTTTTTCTTTTTTTCTTTTTAACAGCAAGTAGTACAGTAAGCAGATCTCTCTGTAGGAAATGAAAGGAAATGAAAGAAGCAGCACTTACATGAAACTACCTGTGACCAATTCTCTTTTCTCCTAGTGAATCAGTTTACACATACTTATTCAGAAACTACTGTGCTCGTAGATCACACCTATTCCTGGTGCCAAGAATGCTTGAACCTGACTTGATTACTCCAGACAAATAATAGGGATATTAGCTACTTCTTGAAAGTTATTATGACTCTGTCTAGACAAGTGCTTACCCATGAAGTAATAAGCTGCCACTTTAAAGTCAGAGATTCCTTATCTTTAAAGGTTAACCAGGTGGTGAGGTGTCTGTGACATCTAGAGCATTATGATTTCTTGTTCTCAGCACTTAGACTGCCTTTTCAGATTGAGGCAGCTTTGCAGAATTTCCTTTGAAGGCCTGCAGACTAAGAGGGAGGATGTGTTCCTGAAATCAAGACCAAGGGATATACATTTCTCGACTTCCAGAAAGAAATCATTTTTAACAAACAGAATTTTTTTTTTTTTTTTTTTTTATTTTCCATTGGCCTTCCATTTGGAGTTTAGTGTTTCTATCCTATTACTGGAGTGTAGAAAAAAAGATCCAAGTGAAAATAAGATGCAACAATAGAAATCATAATTACTTTCCTGGTCTTCATCCCTTTAATTCTGGAAGGTATATAAGTGTGTGAGGTTACACTTTGCTCAGCAAATTTTTCTGTTTTGAATTTGTTTTGTTATGAATATGAGAGTACCACTGAAAGAGTAGCTTTCATTCAAATCTGGCTGTATACCTTTCCTGTCTAGTCAATGAGAAGATATAAGTACACTTATAAGGATATTTTTCTCATTCATTCCATGACAGATGTCTTATATCAGGAGATTAACCATGATCTGAGTCTATCCTCCTTTTCTCTCCATTGACTATATAGAAGATACATGAGGTAAAATGAGAGAAATCCAAACCAAAATATGCACATTCTAAGGTTTCAATTTTTAAACCCAAAATAGAGTACATATAATCTTTTAAATCTCCAATATTTAAATGGGTTGCCTGAAAGATAAATTGACTTCTTCCCAATCACATTGTATGCCAGAAAATGGATCACTGATATGTTCTTATATGTTCTGTATTATATTAATGCAAGACTGGTAATTATTTGTACTTGTTTCATTTGAATCAGGCATAGAATTTTTGTACTAGAACTTTTATTAAATATACTTTATATTTTACTTATAGATTTTGGATTAATCTATTAGGTCAAATTCACTCATCAGTCAATGAATCCAGCATTATTGTTTTATAAAGCTTTGTGGAGTCATCTGTACGTAATTATCCATACTTTTTATAGATCAAAAAATATGCTTCTCCTGTGGTCAGCCAAATATTTGGTGTATCAGGAGTTTTTTGTTTTCATCTATAGTTAAACATTTGTATACATAATTCCTTCTAATAACTGAACTTGAAGATTGTCTTGGTTCAAATTATAAAATAATGAGAGTTTGTTAATTAGGCCTTTGAAATATTTTCTGTTGAAGTTATAAGAGTTTGAAATTATCCAAAGAAAGACTTTTTTTTAGAAAACAACCCTTATCTTTCCCTTTAAAAATAACTGAATATGTCCATCATTCATCAGGAATAATTCAATCCCAAGCACAGACCTTGTAGACAAACCTGTGGTAAATTTGACTGAGTTAAAAACTTCTGAATCAACCCTCAATGTAAATTCCATTTCATTCTAAAATGTAGAGAAACTGAAGTTATTTCTGTAGCTGTTTAAATCAAGTAACTATTTAAGATGAAGGAATGAAAAACCTCCAGCTCCAAAACCTTTTCACAAAGGAACAGTAAAGGTAGTGGCTGAAATACAATGTCGCAGAAAGTCCCAGTAATGAATGTAAATCTCAGCTTCTCTCTCAGCCACCCCCTCACCTACACAGTCCCCAGCATTAGTTACAGCACTTATAATCTGAAGAACTGTAAGCCTCTCCACGGCTATTGATCTGCAGACTTTCTGAAATTAAACTGCCAGGTATCACTGTGTTCTTGATATGTTATTGATTTTCTTTGGAATGTTTTGAGGAAAAAAAAATATGACAGAGCTGTAGGACAAAGAGAAGGTCTCGGTTTTATTTAGTAGACAACTCGATTATGCAACAGCTGACCACAACATTTTTGTTTCTTTCACCAGCTTTCCTTTGAGAATTGCTGCTAAAATAATGGTATTTTTAGGGGTTAAAGTGTCCTCCTGAATCATCAAATCTTTATTGATCGGATTCACAAAGGTTCTGAGCCCCTCAGGTGGCAAAACATTCACCTGCTGCTTTAATGCAGCTTTGACTTTGCTTTATATCCTTCAGAGACTGGTGTTTGTGGAAAGAACATCCAACACATCATAGACCTGCCTCTTGTTTATAGGCATTGTTCAATTCACAGCCCTGATACTGCATTAAGTTGCACTCATCTGTAGATTTCAGGGTCACCTTTATAAAAAGAAAAAGTTTGCTCACAACCGCTTTGCCGCTGCAGTATCTTTGATTCAGGATATAGAATAGGAAAAGAGAAAAGGACATTTTTACCGTTGTAGATTAGACTGGCTTTGGCACTCTTACACTATTTGACTGTTTTCTGTTTAGTTACACTAAACAATTTACTTTTTGCCTTCTTATTGATAATTCCTGATGAAACAGCTCTTCGCTGCTTTCAATCTGCACAGCATTTTTGTTATGTTCACTATCACAGCTGATACCTGTGCTTCTGTACTGGTTCCAGCTGGGACAGGGTAAGTTTTCTTCATGATAGCTTTTATGAGGCAATGTCTTGCTTTTGTGAAGAAAACAGTGCTGACAACAAGTTGATAGTTTGTTTTGCTGAGCAGTGCTTGCACAGAGTCAAGGTCTTATTTGTTTCCCACACTGTTCTGCCAGGCTGGGGGTGCTCAAGGAATTGGGAGCGGGCACAGCCAGAACAGCTATCAGACCAAAGGGCTACCCCACATCCTAGGGTGTCATGCCCAGTAAAAAAGTTGTAAGAAAGATAAAAGAAGAAGGGGATGTTCAAAATTGTGATGCCCCTCTTCCCAAGTAAAGTAATAATTACATGTGATGGAGCCTATTTTTCCTGGAGATGGCTGAGTATCTGTCTGCCCATGGGAAATGGTGAATTAATTCCTTCTTTCATTTTGGTGTGCGCAGCTTTTCCTTTACCTTTTAAACCTTTATTTTAATCCATGGATTGTTGTGCTTTTCTTATTCTCTTCCCATTCTGCCATGGGACAGTGAGGTTAAGTTGCCTGAATTTACCTCACCTAATTTTTGCCATCCAAATATTAAGAATTGTGAAGGAAAGAAGCACACTTCACCAGGCCATTCTATGATTCTGTAATCCATATTGTAGACAGAGTAGAAGTCAACACCTCCCTTTTCTTTCCCTGAAGAGCTGCTGTCTGAGTCATTTAATACCTCCCTCTAATCTTTTTCTTGAGTATAAAATTGCTTAACAGCTTCAAAGTCTTTGGATGGCATTGCAGTACACAGTATAATAAATCATATGTCGGTGAGAAAGGACCATTTCAAATTCTCTGCCAATACTGTAAAAAATTCTGGGCTCACAAGATAAACTCAAACATATCCAACACCTGCACCCTGAATACATTTGTAAGAGTTCTCCATCAAGATCATGATCACTCACCTGTGGTATGTGTGCTTTTTATTTTTATTTTCAATTTCAATATACTTCCTGTAAAAATTTTGGCCCAAAATAATATGATCCTGTCTCAGGCAAGAAAACATAAAAACCAATTATGATTCCATATTGAGTGAGTGTCTAGGACAACTCTGTCCTATGAAACAACCTATGCTATCATTGTGATTGTGTGGAAAGGCTGCCAGCAACCGAGAT
Organism: Malurus cyaneus samueli; assembly: GCA_009741485.1. Classification (NCBI taxonomy): domain Eukaryota; kingdom Metazoa; phylum Chordata; class Aves; order Passeriformes; family Maluridae; genus Malurus; species Malurus cyaneus. The sequence goes on along the minus strand of CM019214.1, from coordinate 40,130,789 downwards.
ATTGGTGAAAGTGTAAGACAATATGAACTTAATATGCTAAAAATTGATTTAAAGGGAAGCATGAAACAAAATACAAATCTTTTAGTACAGCTTTAAAGTTCTAGCAGATATGTGGTTAGTAATAATTTTTGAAAGGTAGTGTAACATTTTCGTTTTCTTCCTGCGATCATCTCTCTGTTTTGGCATTTTATTGCCTTAACTGTTGGTTAGTGTTGCAAAAGGTTTTCCTTGAATTATCACCACATAAACAATTCCATCACAACTTGGGTTAATGGTCTTTGTTTTAAAATATTCTGACATAGTTGAAGAAATTGCTGTACTTTGCTGGGAAAAAAAAAAGCCAGAAATCCACATGGTGAATACTTAAAATTCTTTCTTTAAAAGGTTGCATTATGTTGAGAATAAGTAAGAATTGTATCTGTTTGAAAAGAATTCTATGGCATCATTGCCCACAGAAGTGTTTTTTTTAATTTCCAGACTGAACCTGAACTGTATAAAAAATGCAATTTCTGTTTGATGATTAGATAAGATCATTGCTTGCTGATACGACCACAGAGTCCTGAGCTTTCAAATTGAAAGCTGCAAAAGTGAAATGCAGCAGGAATTCTCAGATTCAGGTAGCAGAACAGTAAGTTTACACCTACAGGGAAATGCTGGATATTTGAGTTTTTGGCAGAAACAAAAATTATATTGTTTTCAGTACAATCTGTCAGTTTGTGACAGAGATTTGTACATTCTGAAGGTTTATACAGGAACAGAAAAAGGTAATGGCAAGTTTTCGAAATGGAAAGGAATTGGCTTAAGTCTCTCTAAACTGGCCTTGAATTTTCCACAGAACAATAGATTATTAAATCTTGAACTTCTCCACCCACAGATCCCACATAAATACTTAGGAAATCTTCAAATTACAGTATACTTGTGGTCAATGAGAGGTTTTAAACTTCCTGAGGCAAAGCTCAACCTTTGGCTTCATAACTACCACAGCACACATCTGAATACATATGAAAATCATAGCATACAAAAAGCATGGAAAAAATTAAATAAACATGGTAGAATTCTGAAAAATCACTTGGGAAAGTACTTGAAGTAGTGCATGTGGTTATAATCTTTTTTCTTATTTGTCTTTGCCTCTTACTCATGGCAAGAGTAAGGGAACTGTGCTGTTTCCCGAAGATTACTCTTTAATTTTCATTGAAGTGACTGATCAATCTGACTAGAACAATGTTTTTCTCATTGCAAACAGTGATTTCTGAAGACAAATGGAGAATACTAAGTAGCTATCTAGTGAAATCACCTGGCAAATCAGAATTAGAAATAACTTAATGAAAATGCTATCTCTACATAGGGTATGTGAAGTTTCTGAACATACTTACAGATTTGAACTCTGAGTTGGATTTGTTTAAAGACTAGCTCACACATTTCTATGTGAAATATTTCTATATAGAGGTAATGATTTTCTGCTTTTCTTGCAAATGAATTGTGATAGATTTTTTTTATCTTGAGACACTTTCCCTCTTGCTTCCCTCTCCACACAATACTTTCATGAGTAAATGTCAGGTAAACTATTCCTGCACATAAATTAAAATGCATCTAAGTACCTTGTAGAACCAGAGCCAGTTTCAGAATTTTAGAGGTCATTAAAATGATTTTGTCATATGAATCCATCCACACCAATTAGTCTTGGTATATTTTATTTTCTTTCTTTGGTGGATATCACTGATAATATTTCCAAAATTTTAGAGAATTGACACATTAAGAGCATACAATATCACTTTGTAAGCTATAGCTAAATCTTTACATAATTTCCCTATGTGAAGGCTGCAGTTATTTATGTAATAACAAGATATCTCATGATCCAACTGAGTTAGTGTTGAAATTGGTCAAGAAGAGTCGCTTAACTGTGTTACACTTAGCTTTGGTATGCACACTTAATTTGTCACATGCTCCTCCAATCCCTTCAGTTCAGTCATTCAATCCTTCCCAAAGTCATACTTTCTTGCTACCACCTAATTATTCCTTATCATGCATTTTTAAAAGGCCAGTTTATGAAGTCACATAAGGAAAAGAAAAAGGTCAGTGAAGTGTATTTTTTTTACCCTTTTAGCATTAGCAAAATGAACAATTACTGTTTCAGAATTACAGATACATTTAGCTAATTTTGAGATGGTTGCATCAAAGACATTCTATTCTGTAATTACTGAAGTCTTCAAAGAAAAATACCAGTGAGAATAAACCTCATCTTTCAACCATCATTGAACTTCTCAGTAAAAGATAGATAGAAGTATAAGGGCAAAACATATGAATGCAAATATTGAAATACAGAAGCAGTATATGACCCCTTCACACTTTAGTGTTTGGATGATAAAAATCTAAAACATATCCCGATATTTTGATATCCGACTTATTCTTTTCATTCTTTTGCTCTTCAGATGTGAAAGTTCTCTTCCTACCCAAATGATTTTGTGATTCTCTTCTTGAACTATTTTTGAAAGTGCAGAAAATTTTTTTCTGACAATTGTTACATGTTACTAATTCAAGGGTTTCATAAGGACTGAAATATTTTTTCAAAACAAGAACAAATAGGTGGGAAAGTGAAATGAAGAGAGAGGTGAGCCATGGAGGGAGATTACACTGACTTTTAGTTCTAAAAGAAATAAAACAACCCACATATTTAAAATGAAAGCTCAAACTTAAACTAAATCCAGAACAATTTGCCTTGTAAATATCTCCCTCCCCACTAACAATCAGACTTCACCAGTAAAAAGAACAGCCCTCAGAACTGAAAACTCAAAGGTAACATAGTTTTGGAAGTAAGGAAAAACTTGAAATTTTTGAATCAGCAGAACTGCATTTACTGTAAGGGAACTATAACAATATGTTATATAAAACAATGGACCTGTGTTGTGTTTTTCAGATATAAAAGAGAAGATATTGACCAGGTTCTGTGATTACAAGGCAAAATATTTTCTAGAATAAGCTTATTGACATGAAGATATATTTAAAGAGATATTTATATAGAGATAGGAAAGGTTATGTGAAAAGGATTTTATCACATATAAAACTGCCCAAGATTTTATGTAATGACAGTCTGCCCTAAATAGTATTTAAGTCAATTTAACTCAATGCTCGATTTACTAAAGGGTCAATAATGACCATAGGGAAGGTGAATCAAATAGTACTGTGATTCTGTTATTTTTTACATATATGTGGTTTCAATATTTTATCTTCTTAAAATATGTGGTAGGAATATCAGCACAGCTTATTGACATACAATGCAAAGTATTATACTTCCCACTGCTGTAGTGAATAAAAAAACAACTCCCTAATCCAGTCCCTATGCCCAAAAACATCAAACCAAAACCACCGAAACTCTGTCCCCACAATGATGTGCTTTTCTGATATTTGAGAAATGACTGAACTCTCCTTAATTACAAGAGTACAAACTTCCTTTACCTGCATTTACTCTCGTGGATCCTGCCATGTATAATGTAATCGCAAAAACCAGTATTATAGAAATGCCTAATTTTCTTCATAAATTTTTGTTTTAATTAGTTGCAGATCTATTCCTTTCTCTATCTACTTGAAACAGAAAATAGTATTTTCTGCTGTGGAAGGCTAGCACAAGTATAGCTGACCTAAATATAATTAATGAGCATTGAAGTGAAGAAGGCATTAAAGATGAAGCTTGTTGATGACAGAAAACATTTGTTGCAGATTAATAATCTTCTGCTGATTGGGTTATTGATGCTATCCCCAAGATGTGAGCATGGCAATTTACAGGAAAATGAATACTTCTTTGTTTCCCCTCTCAAACAGCAGTACTCCATGACACAACAAAAGAAGTGGTTGACATGGCACATAGGTAATTTAGTTGCAGCTCCATTCCTACGAATCACAGCCAAGTAATTAATCTTTTACCTAGGAGACAGTACTAGGGATATTAATAAAATGTGGAAACAATAATAATTTTTATATAAGGAAAAGAAAGTACCAGGTTTAAGAGGGATTGGTACTCTGCACAAATATGAAGAAATTGAATTTTGGTATCAGTGTGCGAAATGTCCAATTGATGGATATTGCTGCCATACAACAGTTGCACAGGGGAAGGAACTGAACCTTGATAACTGCATACGAAGTTTAAAAGTGTTGCAACAATAAAATTTGTAGGAAGTTTTCTACTTTGTATGCAGCATGCACTGTTTTCAGTCTAATTGGTTTTTCATGGATTCGAAGACACGTTCTACAGATAGGAGTGCATCTGTTTTCCCCAAGACACACATTATTCTGATTAAATATTTGAAATTAAGATGGAGTGATTTCATGTGTTGATTTTGATAATGGTGGTTGGTTCAATGAAAAAAAATAGCAATCTCTTACAAATGTTTCAAAAATATGAAGTGGTGTGACTTTGCAATTAAAGCTGTTTAATTAGCATTTTTTTCAAATGCTAGGAATTAACCAAAGAATAGAATTGCCATAAGAGTCATCTGGAAGTTTTGCACTATAAATGTGGAGGTTTTTTTTTACATTAATGCTTAATTTTTCTTTAATTGAATCAGTCTGGAATCAAAATAGTTAATTCTATCTCTGTAGATAAATTTTCCTGTTAAGTTACAATTTGTAAAGACTCCTAAAATGTAGCCTTGTATTCTTTACAGCCTTTCTGCCTGAGAGGTTTCTTTTTTTGTTTTTTTTTTTTTTTTTTTTTTTTCATTTTAAAAATAGTTGTTGTCTTCATCAGAATCTATTAACAAAGTCAAAGCAGAAAATACTCAAATTCTACTTTCAAAAATAGATTTACAGAAGAATTTGGGTTAGAATTGACCTTTAAAGGTCATCTAATCCAAGCTCCCTGGAATGAGCAGGGGCACTTTCAATGACATCAAGTTGTTGAGAGATCTAGCCAATGTGGTTTTGAATATTTCCAGAGTTGGAGCTACAACCTCTCTGGGCAACTTGTTCCAATGTTTCACCATCCTCATTGCAAAAAAAGTTCTTTCTTTCATATAGTCTGATTCTATTTTTTGGTTTAAAGTTACTGCCTCTTATTCTCTCTGACAGAGAGACCCTGCTTAAAATCTCCATCCTGCTTATATCGCCCTATTAAATATTGAAAGGCTGCAATAATATATCCCCAGAGCCTTCTCTCCTCCAGGCTGAACAGCCCCAGCTCTCTCAGCCTGTCTTCAGAGGAGACGTGTTCCAATCCTCTGATCATCTTCATGGCCCTCCTCTGGCTTTCTTCCACAAGAAGTCCATGTCTTTCCTGTGCTGAGGACCCAGAGCTGGATGCAGCACTGCAGGTGGGGTCATACAAGAGCAGAGTAGAGGGGCAGAATCATATGTCTCAACCTGCTGGTCACATACAGTTAGGGAAAAAAAAATTACAATGCCTATTAGAAAAATCAATATGAAAAAGAGATTACTGACCTTTCCATTGAACATGCTAGAACCCCCCTACTTGAAAGTAGGAGATTTGACATTTTACAATTATTATTCTTATATTGGGTGCATGTTTTACTGATCTTATCAAAATCTACAAGATACTGGCCAAATGAAAAGGTGATATAAAATGAGTTTGCTGGAGGCTTCTTAGATTTTCGTATCAAAAATCTCCAAAACTTCAATAAGGTAAACTGGATTTTCTTTGACTGCTCTCAGATGCTTCAAAGTACATAACATAAAAACATCAAAAACAAGGGGAGTAAATTTTATTACTTGCACCTTCCTATACTTGCAGAATCTGAGAAGCAAAAGTGGCTTGAATACAGAGAAAAAAGGAGCCGGCATTGAAATAAGGTATATAGTATACAGGCAGAACAAGGATCTGGCATAGGTGATCAAGTATGGGAAGATTGGGGAGAATACTTGGAAAATTAAACTAAGAAGTAACAGAAAAAGTGAATGAGACAACAACAACAGAAACATAAATGTTGAGAAAGGAAATACACAGCACTGGACATCAGACTGGTGGTAGAAATGCAGACATTTTTGATAAGGCAAAATGTTAGTCTTTTTCCACAAGTTTCTTCAGGCACAAGTTCAGCCACATTAAGCAAGGATCATATTAGGTGAAGGCTTCTGTTTCTGTGTTCTGCTTGGTGCTTTCTAAAATTTATCTGGTAATGTTGTCCACTCTTCTCTTGGCAGATAATCATATTTAAAAATAGATAATTTTCCTTCACACCAGTGTTATTTTGAATTATTTTCTTATTAAATAATTGGATGTTTTTAGCACACATTTCCAGTACTACCTCACATCTGAAAAATAAAACGTGTTGTGAAAAGTTTTAGAAAGAGCATAAGAGTTCTGAGAACTCAGACCTTCTGGAATTTCTCAAGTGTTTTCTCCTTGGTATCTGTCTGATATTCTTCATGTTTTGGATTGGGAGATCTGGACAGAAAGGTTGACAAATGAAACCTACTGCCTTGTTACATTATTCATTTAATATTTCAACTAGCATCAGAAGTAGCCTGCTGTTGAAATTCCTCAATATATTTAGACTGCTTTAGATGTCTGGCTGGTATTGAACTTTACTAAATTAGGAGCTTTTGTGAGACAAGAAGACTGGATGAAGGTATTAACATGTTGTCAATCCTGTTTTTAAACATTTTTATTTTAAAACGTGAAATGATATTGTTGTGATTTTATAAATACATCTTGGAGCTACTTTTGTTAATATCTTTGATGGTGATTCTCTGAGTGATCCTAAACCACTCACTCACTCACTCACTCACAAGAGGATGTAAGGGCAAGATTTATCTCACCTATCTTTAGCCACTTAAAAATTAGGAACCTTATCTGATCATTTTTAGTTAGTAAGATGAAATAAACATTTCTCAAGAGCAAATTATTCCATACAAATTCAGTTATTCACTCTACTCTAAGATTGCATGAATCATTGCTTGGATGTGATTTGAACATTTCCCTCTCCGTTGCCACAAAAGTCAGCCTAGAGTATATTAACATAAGGTAAAATATTCATTAGGACAAGCACATTAGCTGTGCTCAGTTTATAGAGGAATTTACATTTTGAAAGATACTATTTTGCTGATTACAATAAAGCAAAATCAAATGCCTTACAGTAGTAGCAAAAGTATTAATGTCAATTACATTGTACAGAGTATACAGGAAGCTCTTTAAGTGTGTTAACGAGGAAGAGACAGAGGTCACTGTTCTAACTGCTAATTCAAGATTATTCATTTTGGCAAAAGTTGGATGACATAATTTAACAGAAATTTCAACTAAGGGCTTTTGCTATAGAATTTGCTTTACAGTTGGAATATTTTTTCCAGAGAGAGAAAGGTCAGGTCACATTCTTTTAATCTTAACTACTTATACATGAAAAACAAAAGCAGATGTTTATGTTAACCTAAAAGAAATACTGTTGTTTGGTTTCATTTTTTTAAAAATATTCTTTTTTTTTCATTGTTATTAATGGTACAGTTATTCAAGCCATTCCATTCATAACATATACGAGTTCTCTCATTAACAGAGATAAAGGAATTTGAACCCTACTTAGAACTCTTCTTTTTTTTCACTATACATATTAATTTTAAAAGGTACTTACTAAGTTTATTTTGCAAATAAAGGTATAATGACTGCTTACAAGTTTCTGTGATCATTAACAAAAAATTTGGGGGGGATGGGATACCTCAGAGGATGATCAAAATATTAAATGCTGGCCTACCTAGAACTCTGACAATATTTTTTTTTTTAATTAATAAAATTCCTGTTAATTTTATTGTTTGATGCTAATGTCATTCTATTTTATCATTTATAGGAAAAGCCAATCCTCTTTTGAAAACATTCACGGCATAAAAATTTCAATTTCAGAGTTCAATAAGGCTTTCTGTCAGAAGTATCTTCGTGTTTGCTTCCTATTTAATTCCTATCTTATCATAAAATTACAGAGTTATTAAGGTCGGAAAAAGCCTCCAGGATCCTTGAGCCCAACCTTTGTCTGACTACCACCTTATTAACCATAGTAATAAGTGCCACATCCAGTTGTTTCTTGAATATTTCCAGGGATGGTACCTCACAATTCCCTGGGAAGTCTGTTCCAGTGCTCGACAGCCCTGTCAATGAAGAAATTCTTTGCTATGTCCAACCTGAACCTCCCCTGGCACAGCATCTTGTCTCATTTTGAGTGAATAACTGGAATTCAATGCATATGATAGTGAGCACGTGTCAGTGTTGGTGGGAGGAGAAGGAAAGACAGAATATTGGGATACGCAAAGCACTGTGAGCAACTATCCGCAGAACTTTCAGAGTTTTCACAAAAAATAAAAAAAAAGTTTGAAAAGGCATGAGCTTGGCAGTACAGATATTAAATGTATATTTTAATTAATCTTTATATTACTATATTTCTTTTAAGAAAATCACAAATTATATTCTTGTCCCCTTTGTTATTTATCATTTTATTGCACAAATTTATCCAAAGTTATCTGTTTTCATTCTTTCTGTGAGTCAGAGTATCTTCAGATAGCAAAATAGTAATTCAAATAAGAAAATCCCACAAAAAAACATTAATTTCTTAGAGCATGTCTGCGTATTTTCAGGCTTTATGCCACGAGACAGCAGCAAGGAACCCACGTGAGCTGGGAGCCCTAGTAAAAATGATCTGTGAAGGTGTTCAGCGGTCTGGCTCCTCAGCCTGATGATGTGATAGCCTGTTGACCACAGCTGGGTTGAATTGAGCATCCAGGTGGAATACAGCCAGCTGGTGATGGGGAGGTCTGGCTCTCAGACAGACCTACCAAAGGGAAATCTCAAGTCCAAGTAACCACAAATGTGAGGTTTTCACATTTTTCTGGGTTGTTGGCAGAACCAGCTGTGTTTTATGATTCAGCATTTCTGCCCCTCAGTCCTTAGTGACACAATCGCATCTTTCTAAGTTTTTTAAACTATCAAGGTTTTTTTTCCTCAATTTATATTTTGCAGCTGATTATCTGGTCAGATGGGCTCATTTTAGGCATTTGTAGTAACCACTTTGTCACACATGAAAATATCATTTTCCTTACATTTTATAGCACAAATATATAAAAAAAAAAAAAAAAAAAAAAAAAAAAAAAGGAGAATTAATCTATGTGAGACTTCCCTGAATTCCTACCCTTTCCTCCTTTCATATCCCTGAAAATAAGAGGAAGGAAATAAAACCTCAGCTCTATCCAAGTTACAGAGAATGCAGTCATAGCAATTTTGATGTAAATGGTTTCAAAGTATGTCTCTGCACATTCTAGTTCATAGTGATCCCACTGGAACACATGGAGGTCAGTTCTAATTTATGTCAAGCTGCTGTGGTCACAGAGAGCTGGAAATACAGCCCAGCACTTACCACTAACAGAAAAGGCTTTTATTTATTTTTAGGGAAAAAAAAATTAGAAGGAAAAAAATTGATGTGACAGTCTTTGTGGGAGGTCTATGCTCTCAGTATTTTTTCCTTGATTTAGCAACCCAATGTCCCTAAAATATGTTGTCAATCTTCAAATTAAATTTCTACTACAACTGGTTACTAAAGCCCTCTCTCAAACTGAGCAGATAATATACTCCTTTGAATATTCCTTTCCATAATGCTAGCCACAAAAGATGTAATTTCCTTTGCCCTATACATTAAATTGGACTGTTAATTGTGTTAGGACAGAGAAAACATAAGAGTAGCTTACAGAGTGACCAGCTGACATCAAACTTTATGTAAGACAGAGGATTTTTTTAAAATTAAATTTGCTTTTACAAAAGTTGATAGTAGTTCAAATTACTTGAGTGAGTGCATTAGTTGTGTAGAGGGGATAATGTCCACTCTGTCTTTAGTGTGCAGATTGTCTTTATTCTGCACTACATTTATTATGCAAAATTGTCTTATCCTCATCTTTATTATCAGCCTGTGTATGGTAGTTGAATGTCTGTTCGTCATTGTTCAGTATTATTCTCCATTGATTAAAATCACTTCGAAAAATTAAAGCCTTTCCTCAAGCTTGGGAAAAAAAAATCTTCAGTTCCTGAAAAGTCCTTTCACTATAGCAGGAGGTTTTACAAAGTAATTCATATTTATGTTCCTTTCAAAAAAATATTCTTGAGAAATGACGTGTACTATGGTACTGGAAACGTAATCTTCCTGTCAGGGCTGATGTGGTAAAGTCAATTGAACAAGATAATAACATATCTCTTGTAAAGGTGGAAGGTGAGTCAGTGCATAGGGGAAGAAAGATGAAAGAATCTTTCAATCTCAAATTATTTTGGAACAAGCAGTGATGCACTAGCCAGTCTTAGCTCGCTAACATGATGACTGCCAGATCTGAAAATATTGAATATGTAAGTTAAATATGTTTGGAACTGAAACACAGGAAAATCCCCACAAAGACATTGAAACTGTGGTGCTTTGGTACTAGAAGGAATATTTTCATTTTAAGAATGGCACTTGATTATTGTTAAAATATATTATCCATGGGATAACTTGAAAAATAATGAAAAAAAAAAAAAAAAGAAAAAAAAAAGAAAGGAAAGTGTGATTTTTCTTTTAAAAGCAAATGGGAAAAATCATTAAATACATTGGGGAGATTTTAAAATATCTTAAATAATTAAAACTCTCACTATAGGAATACTAAATGTTGCATACTTTTGGAAGCAAAGGTTCGTCTTGGAAAGCTTATATGTAAGTTTAGTAAGCTTTCTGAACAAGTGATTTCCTTAATGTTTCCTGTCTATTGTGTATATAAAATGTAGCAAAAAATTGCTGTGGCTGAAGTGGAACTGTATAGGAAATTAGATGATCTTGTTGCACACTGCTGTGCATTTTCTTGAGCAAAAATATGCTTCTCCAGTGACCTCATTACTCAAGGCTGTGAGTAGGTTGTTTTCTGAGAATTAGTCCCAGTAGTCTAGAGGTGATTTTTAATTTCTTCTTTCTCTGTAATAATCTCCACTAAACAGAATTCTCTCCAGAAGTTGAGGATAACCCCTACTCCTTAAGATAAACCTGCTCTTAATTTTTCCCGATGTGACTTTGAACTGATTCAAGGGAACAATTCATTCAGAAAGCACCTTCAAGTTTTAAATAATCCAAATATAGACCCATATGGGTTTTTATAATCTATATGGATAATAAAAAGCACTGTCAATTGTCAAGGGCAAGATTACCTTTGGGAAAACTAATGAACAAAATGGAATATCAACTATTAATATTAGATGTCTAAAAAATGCTTTTGTTGTGGTTAAAGAAAAAAGCATTACTTATATACTGAGCAAGCATATAATAAATGATGCCACAATTAACTTTTTTCATCTACTGTAATTTGAAAGAAAAAGAATTCATAAGTGCGTGTGATTTGTTTCTTTCTCCTCAGAAATTGTGTCTATTTATATGATAGTAGTTTTTGTTTCTAAGTGTTTTTGGTGGTTTGGATTAGGTTTCTTTTTCCCTGTTTCCTAATGTATAATATAGGAGAAAACATGAGGGTTTTTTTCCTTCTTGTGAACTATTTTTTGTAAAAAAAATGTTGTTGTTCTATCTGAAGCTGTGTAGCTACTTGCTTGCTGCTTGTAAGGAAAAGTGAAATATGACAGTCATTTCCAAAGCAGCTCACCTGACCTATCTTGAGGGACCCAACCCAGAGGGAACTTCCAGAAAAACAGCAGCCAGGATAGTGCTAGATTAAACAGTACAGCAGCAACAAACTGTTCCAAGTTAAGATTTTTCACAGAAGAGCCAATCAGGAAAAGGTAAGAATTGGTTTATGAAGCAGAATATTGATAAAAATGTAAGATTTTGTACACTTACTACATGTCTTAGGTGCAGTCGTGTTTTGGAAAGTAAAATAATGCACAATGTCATGAGTCACTAAAATAAGTTGCATTGTCCTGACCTGTATAGAGAAAATTATATTTGTGTGGTTTTGGTGATAACTAATGCTTTATCTTCTCTGAGTGGAAAATAGAAAGTATACTGTAAAGTTGAGGAAGCATTACTTTTTCTTCTTTTTTCTTCTTTTTCTTCCTGTCTTTTTCTGAGGTGTTCTGAGAGTGACCAGAATATTAGGCTCCTCTGGAAATCTGCAGGCAGTAAAGGTTTACAGGGTTTCTGTAGAAACATCATTTTATTCTTGTTCAAATGCTAGAAAATAAATGTGAAAATTGACATTTCCTCACTGTCTTGTTTTTGATGTCTAACATGAAAGGAAAGAGAAGATGGCATGGCCTGTTAAAAGAAATTAAAAGAAAGCTAGTGGTTGTTTATGAATTTGATAATGTGGAATTATAACTATACACAGTGCTGTAATAGATGAACATCTTGAAAAACATCTTATTTTCCTATTTGAAAGAAACATTTTGGAAGCAAGTTTTGTAGCCTGTCTTTGGAGCCTCTATCTAAATCTGTGTATTTATATTTAATGTTTTGCATCTATACAGGGTCAAGACTTATTTCACCTTGTTGTGGGTTGGAATGCTGGCTAAAAGCCAGGCACCCACAACA
>CM019214.1:40014859-40107014 GCA_009741485.1 Malurus cyaneus samueli | reverse complement strand
CCATTATAGTCACTTTACTTTGTATGCTCACAGGACCTGGGGCCTGTTTAACCTGGAATAAAGATTAAAAAAAAAAAAAAAATCACAAAAAAACCAAAAAACCAAACACCCTGAATGGCTCATTGCCATTTATTAGGTGCATGGAGCAGGTTTCATTTAACCGAAGTGCAAAAATCTTCATTTTCTTTATTGATCAAAACTGTAAATGATAAAGACATAATTTCGAAGGATCTCAATTTTAAGAGTTCAGTACTTTTCAAGATGATAGTTTTTGATGAATATAACAATTGTGCTCTATTAAAACCTCTCTGAAAAACAGAATGTCTGTATAACTAGATACTCTGTGAGAATGTAACAGGTGGCCAAGGAAATAACATTGTGAGACCTGCATATGCTTGCAATCCAGAACAAAATCTTTCATCTTAAATTCTTCTGCATTTTATCTTTCAACATAATTTCTTTTGATTAAATGCTATTACCTATTTTCCATTTAAAAACTATTACTGCACTGTGTATCTTCTCCCTACAAAGACAATGCTAATATGTTTATTTTTATTTAAAGCAATTTTGCAGAGATGGTCATGTTTCTTTTAAGGATAATGATAAATAAGTGATCCCACCAACTGCTGGGATTTGAGGTTGGCAATGTGAAAAAAATAAAAAATAAAAAAAAGAAGAAAGAAAATATCAGGAACACCAAATGAATCTCTCAATAAATGAATTCAAAATAAAAATAAATAAAATAAGGCTACTCACAAAAGAAAATTTATATCATGGATAGTGAGAGAGTTAGAGCCAGGAGGAACATAAAGTACAAAAGAAATGAAGACAGGAGTATAATGTAAAAGAACCGAAGACAAGTCCCAAATTCCACATCCACATCAGGAAGAGTCAAATCTGCATTAGTAAGACTTGCTTTTTGGTAAAAATTTGAAAGCTGACCCTAGACTTGATTCAGGAAATTGAAGCTTCTGCTGCCTGAGAGGAACATGTTGATGAATCTTGCTAAGCCACAACTAAGGCTGAAGTGGATGCAACAGTATGGAAATGCTACTGAGCTGCACTGCCAGTGAAGTAACCAGCACTATGAGCAAAAGTGTGAACTATACCCAGCTGCAGAAATGGAACCTCAGCAGACTTTCAGGGGCACAGAAAAGATTTTAATGATTAGAAGCCAGACCATATTAAAGCTAAACTGTTTAGGGATAATTTATTATTTGGGTTGCTGTGACAAAAAAAAAAAAAAAAAAAAAAAAAAATTCTGGTGGGATCAATCTATGTTCCAGGGAAATAACTTCCTGGACTGGAAGTTGAAATGAAGAGCCTGAAGGCATGGCAGAAATTGGGGGAGAAAGGTACTGAAGAAGGATTTTGAGGATTCTAAGTTCTTGTGATGTTTTGGTTGGGGTAAAGGCAATAGTCTTTGCAGTGGCTGGTATGGGGCTGTGCTTTGGATTTGTACTGAATACAGAGTTGATAAGAAAGAGATGCTTTTGTTGTTGCTGAGCAGGGCTTGCACAGAGCCAAGGCCTTTTCTGCTTTTCCTATTGCCACACTGGTGATGAAGTTGGTGTGTGGAAGTTTGGGAGGAGACCAAGCCAGGACAGGTGACCTCAACTGACCAAAGGGATTTTCCAAACCATGTGACATCACACTCAATATAGAAAGTGGTGGCAGTGAGGGGGAGGAAGGAGCAAGTGGGGAACATTTGCAGTGATAGTATTTGTCTTCCCAAGTCACTGTTATGTGTGATGGGGCCCCAGCCATGGAGATGGCTGAACACCTGCCTGCCCATGGGAAGCAGTGGATTAATTCCTTGTTTTCCTTTGCTTGCATGCGTGGCTTTTGCATTCCCTAATAAACTGTCTTTATCTCAACCTACGAGTTCTCCAACTTTTACCCTTCCAATTCTCTCCCTGATTCTACTGGTGGGGGAGTGAGCAAGTGGCTGTGTGGGGCTTGGATGCTGACTGGGGTCAAACCAAGGCCATTGCCCATAAGGATTGGATTGTGTTAACAATCTGAATTATATCAATTAACAAAATAATGTTGAAATTTAGCAGCCCGCAGTGAAAAGCCTACTAACAAGATTTTTTGTTACAAGCTTAGGAAGAAGAAATTGTTGACTCTAGTTCTCACAGGATAACTACGACATGCAGATGAAAATTAATGTGCTTCTAAAATATATGATCTGAAAGGGATCTTGCAAGAATAAGAATTATTAGCAATATTAAAACCCTCTGTTCTAGATGAAACTAGTCCTAAAATGGTTAGTGTACAGCAAGCAGTGTCATCTCCTTCCTTTCACAAAACCCAGTGAATTAAGTGGATGACATTCATCTGATTCTGTAGTCAGAAACTCTTGTGCTTGGCTGGTGCTGGGTAGCAAAGAGTGAGACAGATTCTAAATTAGTGTTGATGCAGTTTCTACTGTATTACACCTTAAGGAGAGATGTACTGAACAGAAGTTGTGAATGGAGAAGTCACTCATTAGCTGAGGCCAGCTGATGTGGAATCTGAGATATGGTTAGGTTCTGATAAGGAATGAAGACCCTGGACTTAATTCTGTATGCAAGTAATATTAGTGGCAATTAATAGGTATGATTAAATTAATCCGGAGTCTTGTGACATCCTTCAGAAAACCATCTGGTACTCATTTATTGTTATGTAGTTGCTCTGCAGTTTAAGCACTGTATTGTTCACTTGCTAAGCATTAGATATTACTATTTCAGCTCCAGACATAAATGCTATATATAATAAATTACTATTGTTTTTATAGTAAAAAACAAGTACTGTGAATGTGTGATATTCAATACCAAAAAAGTTATGAAAAAAATAGTCTTAGTCTGATCTGGTATAAATACTTTGGTCTTATTTCTGTTTCTGTTCCATAAACAGGCTTCGTCCATCTGTGTAGTTTGAAAACCTGGTTCATTTAAATGAGTTCAAAGAACGTGAGTATTTTTATTTTCTTTTAAAAATATTTTAATGTGAAATTATATATATTTATATATCTATAGCTATATCTATCTATCTATATGCATAAATCTAATATTTCATATAAAGAAGTGTGTTATTTTCCTGACTATAAGCTGTTGCTCCAAATGGCACAGGTCCCTTGTAGCTCCTGTCTCCTGTCTGACAGCCCCATGAGCACTCCAAAGGAACATGTTATAATGTGTATGGCTAGGCATATATCAAACTCACTGTCATTGTCTTCAGTTAACTGAGCTTCTTTTTTTTTTTTCCTTTGATAACACCTCTGGTCTGACTTTTATTTACCAGAAAGCAGCTTTTCAAAACTGGGTGGATTTTTTTTCTTGTTTTATTATTATTTTTTTTATTATTTTTTCCAGGGTCAAAACTCCTGAGTAATAAGTATTTGTTATATTTAGTTCTGTATTTTGGGAGTGTGTACAACTCTCTTTCTATGAACTAATGACAGATAATTCCAGTGTGAATGTTTATCCATTTTCATATGCTTGTGATAGTCTGGTAACACAGACCCTGCCTGATAATGGCTTATATAACTTCAAACTGTCTGTGACATAAACAACAAAAAGCAACACAAATTCTTGTCTTTTTATGAGCCAGTAGCAGCTAGATAAAAGCCCTGGAGTGCTTTAATGCCAATGTTTTCACCACTGATACTTGTTCTCCTAGTTTTATGTGAAGTTATAAATAGACCACTTTTAAAATCGCTTTTATAATAGAAGATGGATTCTGAAATGCTCTTGTTTTTCATTAAAGCTGTTATCATCTCTACATGTCGCCAGGAATCTGGGTATTTTGATTACATATTCACAACATTTACTGCAACCAATGGCAAAAGCTTTACTGAACTCCTGGCAACCAAGATTGTATGGGCAAAGGGCAGTACAGACGTACTTTCACCGTATCTTTCCCCTCATAAATTTAGAGACATCTGCCTACAAAAGATAGACTTATTCATCCAATCTACCTGTCTACAATTCAGAATAGACACTACAAAATATTTTAGACATATGGCTTGAAACTGCATATTTTTCAAAAGAAAAACAAGCATCCCTCTTCTCACTTTTAATAAATGTTTCAGGTAATGGGAATTCCACATTTTGGCAGGTCATAACATTGTCTACAAGGAAATCACCATTATCTTGCTTCCTGGACTTGATGTAAGAGTAGAGAGCTGTGGTTACAATGACACATTGGGAAGTTCAGCACAGACAGTTAAAAGGACCTTTGCTCCTGTATGTAACAAACATTTAGTTTGATTTATCTTACTTTCATCCAGTCTGTCCTGAAATCCCAGACTTTGAGAAGTAACTATGAATAGGCTTTTAGGACCGGGAAGTAGCCAGTATTTTAATTTCTGCTCATCTGTTGGAAAGAAAAATTACTCTAGATGAAGGCCTCTACATCATTTACAAGTAATACACTTTTTAAGCCACACAAATTTTAACTTGACATTCATTATGACTAAGAGTTAATGATGATGATCATAATTAACATTGTAATTATCCAGAATGGAAAAAACGCAGCTAACTGAGTTGTTTATTAGTCATTGTGTTAACTACAAAAAAACCCATCATGTTACTTATTTAACCACGGAGTTTTGGAGGTACTTCTGATTATGGAGGTACCTCAGTTATCACTATTTAGGAAGTGACTGCTGGGTGACATAATATTTGCAGAATAATTGTCTTCCAAGCATTATACCTGATACTATTTAAATAAGACTCTAAAAGTGGTCAGTGGTTTGTAATAATGATGAAAACAAGCTCACTGTACAGAAAATCTGGCAATTAAGTAGATAAAATTAAGATAAAGGGAGGAGAATTAAATGTTACTGAAAACAATTGAGCATATACACAAACACGTATATATGCAATTAAAGATAATGTATGCATAGACACCTACAAAGTGTTTTATTGCATCCTATCCAGAATACTTTCATTTTCTGGCCCTCTGTATGCTGGGTGTAATTTCTTGTAATCTGTTCTTCCTTTAAAGCTCTTAAGGTTTTTAAGAATTCCATTTTCTAGGGCTTCAAACTTAAATTTAGAAAGAATTAGACAAGATTTCATTTTACTGGGGATGAAGAGCAGAGAATTTTCATCATTTTATTACCAACCAGTAAAAGAGTTGGATGTCTTACCAAATGTTAGCCTTGTCTTTGGTATAAATGCCTTATGTATAGCTAGAACAAACTTCTAAATATTTTAGAAGGAAAAATAATGGGAAAAATAACTAAACTTTATGCATATCCCCTACTGAGTGAAAAAAAGTGTTTTTATCTTTAGAATATTAAGAGAAAAAGCTTTTCAGTGGGAGTGTTTTGGTTATCAAAGAACATGGTATTTTTTTTTTCTTCAGTAAACGTATACTTTCAAGTATAAAAGGGTGTGAATCAAAACAGCAGATTTAATACCCAAAACTCTGAGGTATACAAAACCTGACTTTTGAAGCTTGATTACACCTCTATAACTAATGTAACAAAGTTACATGCAGAGTTTCTTGGGTTTTGGAATGCATTTTATTTTCCTTTTTTCTTTTCCTTCTGATTTTCTGTAGGCCATTTCTCTCTCTTTTGATCTGTGATGTATTTGCTCAGGTGTTTCCCATTTTTAGGCCGCATCAATTAACTCCCTTAAATTTGCCCCTGTTGCTCTCAAAATGTCTTGATGTTCCCTTTGAAGATTTCCTCTCCATTATCCACCATTTTCAGCATCAGAGACTGACCTCTGTGAGAGGAAAGTTTGCTGCCAATAAGCCCTGCCCTGCTAGTGGATGTGTGTTCAGATGAAAGAAATGGAATTGTGAAATGAACCTAGAAAGCAGCACTCACACAGTCTAAATACTCTAGACAAGAGTCAGAAATTACTCAGATCCACACTTGCCCTTCCAGTATTCAGGAGTGTTTGGGTGTGGGGTTCATATTCCAGTGTAGCAATTAAATTTAGGGTTATGAACATTTAACATTGCTTGCCTTGTACATTTGTGAATGAAGAAAGAGGGGTGGTGAAGTAAAAAAGATGGAACATTTTCATTTTAAATACTTTAAAAATCCCCGGTTCAATCTCTGTAAAAAAACAGAAACAAATCATCTTTAACAAAAGTTTATATATGACTCATTTAAGGCTGTCCTGATTATTTTTTGAACAAATCCATAGGATTTTGGAGTTTAAGAATTGCCATAAAGTTGAGTGCAGTTATGTGTACTCTGACTGTTTCCTCCTGAAATGGCTAATGTCTTACTAGCTAGTGAATATTACAGATTTTTCTTCTGCCTCAATTTCTCAAACATGACTTTTGTTTCTGAGATATCCTGATGGTGAACTATTTACAAACATTGGCTTGCACGTAACTGATTTTGAAATATTGCTTATAAAAAACATGACATTTAAATGATATATTTACTACATTTTTTGCCAAAATAAATAATCTTCCTTTCCTGTTCTACTTTATACTATGAAGTCAAAACAGATCCATGGATTGCATTGTCTACTATTCTTAAGACATGAAAGGTATGATGTCACTCTAAAAGTCTCTGTGGCACACAGCTGTACAGTAAAACATGGTACATATAAATATTGGCACACTTCAGATTTTATTACTGAGGGGAACAGAAGTCGTGTTGTTAAACAGCGAAATTCAGAACAAAGCTCTTCTGTTTTAGTTTTTATTGCTCTCTAATATACCTCTTGCATGATCTTAACTGTATCACTCATTGCAAAAATTAAGCAGGTCTAGTAGTGTCTCACTACTACAAGTTTTGGTTCCTAATGTTCTCCTCCTCCTTGCTCTCAACTATAGGATACTGCCATATACCATGCACTAATTTTAACATGTTTTAGAGCTTTCTATCAGCTGATTTAACTTCTTGGAGAAGGTCTTGGAGAACATTTGTTGCAAATTCAGCCTGAGAGATTGTAGTACAGTCTTGCAGAAGGCACCAGTAAAACACATGGGAATGTGCAGAACCATGGCGCACACAACAGGTAGAAAATTAGTGTTTAAAGCTGGGTCTGTTGTGTTCTTCCACTTTTTTTTCCTAACTATGTTTCCTGAGGACATTCCCTGGTTGCCAAAAGAAAGTTGCTTTGTAGAGGAATGTGACTTCTGAAATAGAATCAGTGATTAATAAATATCTGAGGATGTGGCTGCCATACTCAACTGTCAAAATGGAGAAAGGTAAGGTCCCTTTTTCTTTGTGCTCTAAGTAAAGTCCAATGTCAAGGTCTTGATTTCTGAGTTTACCTAATTTTGACATATCACTGGAAGGCAGTTTTCTTTTCAAGGATTTCAACAGACTTTTATGTTTTGGAGCAAGACAGTCAATGTAAATTGGTCACCTGGCAAAGACACGACTTGCTTGACATTTAAGAGGGAGTAATTTTACATGTCACTCAGATTCTCAGGTGCATATTTGTTCCATCTCCTAGAATATATTCATAATGCACTGGAACAACAATTAATATTTATAGAAAATCATAGAATAATTTGGATTGGAAGGGGTCTTTAAAAGTCATCTAGTCCACAGCACTCCTATCCTCCCCCCCTGCCCCTTCTCTCTGGCAAACATCTGGTAGAACTGACATAAATAATATATTAGGAGAGACTATTTAATAGGATAGTGTAAGAAAAAAATAGAAAATATCCTCTGTACCAAAAGAAATACCTGAGAGAACAGACTGCTAATATGTTTTAAGTCACGATATTCACAAAATTATCACTGTTTATCAATTTTGCCTTAAAAAAAGTAATGCTATTATGTCATAATTTTGAATTGCGTCTTTTTTTTGAACTTCAGTCTTAAAAACTAAATTATATTCATTAAATGAAGATGTGCTATTCTACCTTAGTAACAGTGACAGAATTATAAAGAATGTGTTTCATTTTGATGTACAGGTCTAACATACATCTCTTTTTGACAAGGATAAGGTCACCTGTCATAAACGTGTATTTGCTGTCCAAAAATTGATATGTAACTATTGAAAACTGTGCATTACTTTAAAACTTAAGATATGTAACAGAGCTTTTGACCTTTACTTTGACAGAGGTAATACAGATACTATCATCAATGTATTTCTTTTTTTTTTCCTCAAAATATATGCAGCATTTCTATTGGCAAATCAAAAACATAAACTTTTGACAAGTTGATACCTGTCTTTTTTTAAAATTTAGCCTTTATATTTACTATACATTTAGAATAAGCATATGCCATCATGATGCTATTTTGCTGTTTTCTTTCACAAATCAATTGAAAAAAAGTGTTTATTATCTCAGAGACAGTGCCTAAGACCTCAGGTCAGCATTGAAATGCAGGAAGACTCCACATATGAGGGCTTCTTTCAGTTGTGTTCGGTTTTTTGAACTTGAATAGAGCAAAGCTGAGCCATACAACACAATGAATATGTAAATTGGAAGATGTAAATAATTTATTTTTTTTTTCATAAAAGAAGACACAACAAAAGTGTTAAAAGACAAATAAAAGGAGATGATGGTTGTAGTCTTTATGATGTTCTAACTCAGGTTAGCATTGAGCTTAGGACAAGATTGATAGAAAACAGTGGAAACTTGTATAGAAAATAAGATCATCGATACTCTAGACTTAAAATTCTGGAAGGAATATGAACCCTTGTTTCAGGAACTGAGGTAACTGCATTTTGTGGGTAGGAAGAAATTTCCTGTAAATATCATGTTCCCTATATTTGTTACCTGTGGGTTTTCTTTTATTTTGACTATTAATACATATTAGGAAATGAAGGTCAGATTAAAGTGACCTTTGTTTTAATCCTCTTTATGGTCTTCAAGCATAATACACTGGTTCTACTTTTTTCTGTACGGTTGAAATAAGAGAATTTTGCTATTGGTTTTATTGGAAGTAGGACAGAATTTCAAACAAGCATACAGAAAATTTAAAAATACCTCCTAGATGTGGGGACTTCCTATACTTTTGTATCCCCTGGGTATTATCATATTGTTCTATGTTTTAATACTGATTATTTCTTTCAAATCAAAAAGTGATTATTTAGTTCAAATCAAAATTTATTTCTCAAAAGTGTAAAAAGGAAAATCTTCAATCAACAACACTATGAAGTTATTTTCATGAAAGATATTTTTTCTCCTTACATGAAGTGACAGTGGAAAAAGTGCTTAAGAATCTAGTACATGATAATGAGCTTGAGCATGTCACTAACTTGAAGATGCAGGCAATGTTATTCCTCTCTACTGTTTCCTTTGAGTTCATCTTGGAGACGGAGAATTATTGAAGGAACGGGTGGAGCAGTTCACCTATGTAAGACATTCATCACTGTTCAGGAACTATGCAGAAAATGAGTGCAAACAGTTAAAAAAGGGGGCATGTCTGAGGAGGAATTTATTGAGTATTTAGCATTAGGATAATATTTGAATAAAGATCAAGGACAATATTGGGAAGAGAGACTTGCAAACTGCATTAGTGCATTACGTAAAGCCCGCTATGGAATTAATCATTGTCCCAGAGGTTCCATTTTTTTTAACTTGTTGTCATGGTTTTACTTGGTCCCATTTTTTTTGGTGGTGGGGGGATGGGACCAAGAAACCACAAAGATGGCTCCTGTGAGGAAGTTCTAGAAGCTTTCTCCTTCTTCTCCAGCAAAGGAGTCCTGCCCCCTGTGTTTTAGAGCCAATCCATCATTGGCTCTGGGTTGATTGACAGGCTGCCCATCAGGCCTGGGCCAATTGTACAGGTTGGTTACACCTCTGTGAGGACGTATTATTTAAGAAAGAATTCAAAACATGATAGGGGCAGCCACCATGTAGTTTTAGGTTGTTAGTATGTAGTTTTAGTATCTTACACTGGGAAAACAGAGCAGGAGGGTGAGGAGATGTAAGAAGAAAAATGGAGACCTAAAGATCATAGGACAGTAAGGAGAAGATGGGATGGGCTTTTTGCTGTGGTTCTCGAGCATGGAGAAGATAAGTTGTTCTTGAAAAGGCCTATTTCATCATATTGAGAGAGACCTGTATAGAAAAGGAAAGCGACCTTGCTGTGAGGAAAAAAAAAATCCTGGCCTTTTGAGGACTGGACTGATTTGATTAGAAGCCAAGAAAAAAAGAAAAGGCTTGCTCCCCCCACGACATCTGATGCTTAGAAGAAGCTGTGCTCTGCCAGGGGTTTGTGATAGTCGGTCTCACGCTGCCGAAAACAATGCAGTTTGGCCTTGAAGGACATTCTTTCTTTTCTCCTACAAGGTAAAGGGATCCTCCCTCGTTATTAGCCAGTATGCACTGACTGTTTCGTGGGAAAGAAAACTTTCCACAGCGTAGAGCTGTAAGAACATTTCTCCTATGACACTGGACAACAACTAATGAGTGTTTTGATCTGTGTTAGACTTTCACTCCTGCCCCCCTTCGTGTGTGGGAAAACATGGCGGGAGAGGGATTGGGGACCTGGGAAGAGATGGATCACCGGAAAGGATAACAGGTGTCTTAAAATGTCCGCTTTTTTATCTTTCTTCTCCTTGTAAACTTTTCCCCCCTCTCTGAGAAATTCTCCCTGGTGCTGTAGTATTCTATAGTAGTTTGTAGTAATAAATCTATTTTGCAACTTAAGTTATGCAGCCTGCCTGACTATTTTCTTTGGAGAACATACGTATCTTTCTCCCAATTATGTTATGTTATCTGAAAGCCATAAATTCTCGTGTTAATTGGGCTTTCGCTCTCCCTTCTCTCTCTCCGGTGGGGGAAGGGAGAGAACGTCGTTGGGTGCAGTGCTTTTTTAATTTTCAGCAGAGTCAAAACCGCAACATTTCTGGTGTTTCCGCCTGGTTAAATTGGGAAAATCAGGGTTTTTTTTTAAACCCACTACACTTGTCTAGACTACTATGACTAGTAGTCATACTACTAGTCATACTACTAGTCATACTACTATGACTACTACTACTATTACTACTAGTAATAATAACAATAATAACAATAATAATAGTAACTTTTGAGATGGTAAGGAGATGAACGTACATCAGATAGGAATACTTACCCATCTATATTTAAATAGATGCTTAAAATTGCAGTTCTAAGAAAACAATAAAGCATATCTAGAGAAGAAAAGGATTGATTCATGCATATTTTTCAGACTTTGCTGCATGGATAGACTTGATGCTGTTAGAGGATCCTTGTAGAGCAAACAAGCCTGCGCAAGTGGGAGTATCTCAAACACTTTAAAAGATATATGTTTGAAGTTATATCCTTTAATCCTGATAGATTTATTCAGAAATATGCATGACCTCATGCTTTCAAATGTCTTTAAATGGGCAAATTTTAGTTGCTCTGGTTTTTCTATGTTCTGGTTTCTATCAGCTTTTCAAGAATCACTATCACCATGGAAGAAAAAAATTCAGTCAAGTAAACAAATAATGCAAGTAATTTTAAGATTTGTTCATATAAATTCTGAATATTCCTATATAAGATATCTGCCAACACATAAGGATGGACATATTACATTCATAACTTGTGCCACTAAATCCATTTGCCTTTAATGAGCCATTGTTGGATCTGATTGCTTCTGATTCTCTGCCTTTGATTTCTTCCCAGTAGCAACTCTGAGAAGTAGTCATACCTTGGATATCTTTGTTATCCTTCATGCTTTAGAAGGGTTAGAGAGAACGTTCAGCAGGTGTGATCCTTCAGCAGGACTTTTGGTATTTATCTGGTTGAACTCTGTGCAACTATAAATACATTTTCAGTCTCCATTGCTACTTGTCTATAATTAGAGTAGAGGTATGGATCAAAAAGAAGAGCTAAAAGCAGCAGAAATGCAGAGTAATTGGAAACATCTGATTAATGTCACAAAGAATGTCACGTAACAACTGAAGGAAAGTAACTCAACTAAAAGCCAGTAAAAGTGCCAGTATTTCTAGACATTTGTAGGTATCCAATATATTTTTACATAAAAGTTTACAGTTATATTAAACTCCAGCAGTGAATGAATTTAGCTACTTTGTGTCACAGTAGCAGCATTTATCTGAAAACCAATGAATTTACTCTAGAATAGAAGCTTGCTTGACTGAAGTTTCTCTTTTATTTTTATTGGTTTCATTACAATCCTGCATTTCATTTTTATTTATGGCCTTAAGGTTTCAATTGTGTATTTTTTTTTCTTTTATTTCTTTCTTTTTCCTTTCCCTCACCCCCCCAAAAAAAATTATCTAGCAAAAGAAAAATTAATTGGATACTGAGAAACTTCCCTACTTAATTTGATGTATCATTGATATGCATTTTTAACAGGTTATTGGTCATCAGAAATAGCTAATTATCTATTGTAGTTAAATATTCCATTTTTTAAAATATTCTCTATTAGTTTATAGCATAAAAGGAGGGGCAGAAGGGGAATTTTTATTGACAAGGCTTTGAAGACAAAAATATTTATGAAGCTTTCAATCCACAAAAGAAAGGGATTTAAATGAAATTCAAACCACACACAGGTCTACACTAATGAACATTAATAAATCCAGACGTCTTTATCTTTTTATGGAAACAGACTATTTGCTTCCAGCTGATCCAGCACATCAGCCAAAAGTGTTCCAGTGACGTTTACTACTTCTCTTTGAGCATTTATTGGGTTAATTAAAAAAAAAAAAAAAAAAAAAAAACCAAAAAAAAACAACAAAACAAAACAAAAAAAAACCCTAGTTCCAATGAAAAACTTTAGGTTAAAATTCCATCTGGTTTAAATGTGTGCTGTTAGTTCCACAAAGAATCAAAAGGCTACCAAAACTCCAGCTATGACCCCTATTACAATATCTGCAAAATAAATGATCCTGGCTTATTTGAACAAAGAATATGCTTGTGCTTTTCCCTTTATTAATTCAGAAGCTGACACAATATGCACCATGATGACAGATTTTCTGATTCTAGCTTCCAATAACTATCTTTTCACTGATTATGGTGGCAGCAAATATCATCTTACCAGCTAAAAATGCTATCCATAATTTATAAACTATATAATGCAAAGAAGAAAGAATCCCAAATGCACTAGAATGAATTTTTGAAAGCATCACCGCTGAAACACAATAGTAACCATAAAACAAGATTTTCTGAAAGGTGAAGATAGGGATTAGATTCTTAATTCAAGAATCTTAATAAAAATAGGCATAAATGAGCAATACTGAGGGAGCTGGTGGAAGCATTCACCAACCACTTTCCATCATTTATCAACAGTCCTGGCTCACTGGGGCAGTCCCAATTGATTGGAACTTAGTAAATATGAGACCCATAACAGAAAGGGTCCGAAGGAGGATTCAAGGAACTACAGACCTGTCATTCTGACCTTGGTGCTGGAAAAGGTCATGGAGCAGTCATCTTGAATGCCATCACAGGCAGGTGCATGACAACTAGGGGATCAGGCCCAGCCACACGGGTTTGGAGAAGGCAGGTTCTGCTCGACAAACCTGATCTCACAGTGTGACCAGGTGTACTGCTTAGGAAATGTGGGAAAAGCTGCAGATGTTGTCTGCCTAGAATTTATCAAATATTTCCACTTTGCTGTGGAATTCTCCTGGAGAAAATGGCTGCTCATGGCTTGGATTGGTGCACCATTCACTGGGTTAATGCTGGCTGTATGGTCGAGCCTAGAAAGCCTAAAAGCTGAATGGAGTCACATCCAGCTGGCAGACGGACACCAATGGTGCTCCCCAGTGCTCAGTACTGGGGTTAGCCCTGTTTCATATTTTTTATCCATGATCTGGATGAGAGGATCAAGTTAGCACTCTCAGTTAGTTTGGAGACAACATCAGATTATTGTGTTGTTCTGCTAGAAGGCAGAAAGGTTCTGCAGAGGGATCTGGACAGGTTGGATCAATGGGATGAGGCCAAAAGAAAGGGGTTCAACAAGACCAAGTGCCAGATTCTGAACTGGGGTCACGAGAACCTGATACAGCGCTACAGGCTTGTGGAAGGATGGCTGGGAAGCTGCCTGGAGGAAAAGGACCTGAGGGTGCTGGTCAACAGTCACTGAACACGAGCCAGCGTGTGCCCAAGCAGCCAAGAACACCAGCGGCATTCTGGTCTGTAACGAGACTAAAGCCATGCATATCCCCTTCTACTGAGCACTGGTGAGGCCACACGTTGACTCCTGTGCTCAGTTTTGGGCCTCTCAGTACAAAAAAGACATTTTGTTGCTCTCTACAGCATCTGAAAGGAGGTTTCAGTGAGGTGGGTTATTCTAGCCTAGCAAAAAGTGTAAGTGGAAATAGCCGCAAGTTGCACCAGGGAACTTTTAGATTGGCTCTTATGAAAAATTTATTCCCTGAGAAAGTTTTCAAACATTGAAACAGATTGCCCAGGGGAGAGGCAGCATCCTTGGAGCTATTTAAATTACACATACATTTTGAACCTGGAGACATGTTTTATTGGCAAACATGGCAGTGTTAGGTTAATGCTTGGAGTCAATCTAAAAGGACTTTTCCAACCCTAACAATGCTATGATTCTATGAACTACACGAACTACAGTTTGCCTCAATAGTTATAAAAAGATTCAAAATCCTGAAGGCAATCATAGCATGAAAATGATTTTGAAATATTGACAGTTGACTTTAACGAATGTAAATGTTGCCCACTAAATGTTTTGTGCTAAAGCTAAAATGCATATTTCATAATGATGAGATTGGCATCCAACAGTGATTTAAGCTAAAGATTCTAATGAAAAGTTCTAAAGATTCTAATGAAAAGTAGAATAAAAATTCAGATCATCTCTGCTGGCAAATCTTAAACACCTTTTTTTTTTCTCTAGGAACAAAGTGAGATACTTTATAGCTGCAATCACTAACCTCAAGATATCTAATAGCGTATAACACATATGTAATTCTCTCTCAAGTCTGGTTAACATAGAATAGCTGAGATTTTGTTCTGATTACCTAAAAGTGACTTAAACATGCTTGTACTTAAAAGGCCGCAATCTGAACAAAAAAGACGTTTGTATAAACATCCTCCATTTGGTACTATTTAGTTATTTTTAATTTGTACACTGTTTTTTCAAGGCTCCCTTCCCCCCATATGTCTGTTAGCAGTAGCATATCTAATTAAATTATCCATTTTTTTGTGTGTGTTTCAAAGCATTCCTTAGTATATCAATAGAAGGGGTGGATTTCCTGTTCACCACAAGAAAAATCCTGAATCTTTTTTAATATTTTCTGGAAGCTCCACATCTTTCCATATGCCGTGTTTTTAACACAAGTAATTTAATTATCTCTGCTCTCTTATCTAAGCACATATCAAGAAAAATATTTTGAATTTTTCACTGCAGCTTTAGCAGACACTCTATTGTGGCAATGCTTGGGACCACAAAAATACCTACCATATTTTTTTGGTAGAATAAGGTCTCTACCATCTTTCTGCCTAATGCAAAGGCCCCTCTCAGAGCTTTGTATGACATCTAGGTTCCATATAAAATGTCTGTTAACAACATTGAATGTCCCCTGGCTGACCCACTCCCCTTGAACTCGATATTCTTGCACAGACACTGTGCAGCGTACATTTTTTAATCAACAGAAAAACAATTTTAAGATGGGAAGAACAGAGGGATTTGACACAGAGGTGCAAAGAGAAATGTTCTTTCCATGTGTACTTTGCTAAGAAAAATTGGTGCTTCAAGCATACAAATAATAGGATCAACTGAAAATTTCCACACTTAAATTTCAGTGGAAAATTGGAGTTTAGCACAATAAGACTGCTCTAAAATTAAAAATACCTAATTTTCACAGAACTTGTGTCCCGTCCCGCTCGAAAGAGGGAGTCGGGGAGGATTCTTTTAATAGATTTTTTGGACAAAAAAATCAAGCGCAAACGCGGCAATATTATATCTGAGAACTATTTATTGATAAAGAAGGGTCAGTGCTCCTACCACTTCCTACCAAGGAGGGAATAGAAAAGAGGGAAAAGGAGAAACGGAGAGAGACAGAATAGGAGACAGATTGTTGCCGCTGTACCCCGGGCACCCCTTCGACGTTGGCAGAAGGAGAGTGTGTGTGTGTGTGTGCTGCGAACAGCGAGGAGCCTGCGTGCTCCTGAGGCGGCTGGGCGCGGATTTCCCAACAGCAGGGCTGCGTGTCCCTCTCGACAGCAGAGAAGACGAATCCTGTGGCTACGGGCACACTCGTAGATAGCTGCGGCTGCTGTGGGTGGGCTGGCGCTGGGGCATGCCGGACACATGGCTGTGGGCAGGCTGGGGCTGGGCGGGGCTGCGGACTGCAGACAACGGCTGGGGGGGGGCTGCTGTGGACCACGACAGCGGCTGCTGCAGGCGGCGGCTCCGTCGGGAAGACAGCAAACACGAGGTTGTCGCAGGGTCGAGATGCCTCGGGGAAGCGGCGAAACAGAGCACACGGAGAAGACAGGTGCGAAAGAGGAAGAAGGAGACACAGGGAGAAAGGAAAAGCGAGCGAGCGGGGGGAGGCCAAGGTGACCCTCGAGGCGGACCCCCGCTACCTCCAAGAACTCCAAAGGAAAATGGCCCCGGTTGCGTCGGCGTTCGCTGCTTTTATATGCCTCGCCCTCCTATAGCGTGATTTCCCGCACGTTTTTTCCGCCGCTGTTTTCCCGGGCTTCCGGGCATCTGCCCTCACCACAAGGGGGGCAGGGGCTTGCAGACAGTGGGGGAAGCTCTCTGTGCCATGACTGGCTGCCAGGCAAAACCTCCCAGGGACAGAGCTCCCAGCAAAGGCACACTACTCCCGGAAGCCATCTTTTACCTCGTGGAACATATGTTGAGGCATGAATAAGAATCAGACTGGTCTCTGTCAACTTGTGGAAAAAAAAAAAAAAAATAAACCCCCTCCAGCTCAAACCTGCAGAATCATGTTGTGTCAATTTTAGATTTTAATTTTAAAAATTACATTCTCAATAACAAAGGAAAATTCAGAGCAATGAAAGAAAGAAAATGTTACTAACTGTAATAAATAAATATGTATATGTATCCATGCAAATTTCAAAACCAGTAAGGATTTGCACAATCTTTCATTTAATGAAATTTAACATAAGGAAAGATTGTACATACATATTACAATAACGGTTTTTATACTTTCCAATCAGGTACTTGAGGTGCAAATATGACATGATATGAATTTTAACCATGAGGAAAATATCCAGTTGCAGGACCTGACATTTGCAGGTCACAGGCAGCATAATTCTTTGCGTAACTGTTGTTCTATGTTGTGAATGGCCTGCTTAAGAAAGGGCAAATTTAGGAATGGCTGGATGGGAGAAGTTTTCTAATTAAATCTATAATTTTCACTTTTACAACAAGAAGATCTAGATATCAAATATTACTGGAATTGAATCTAAACCTCGAGAGAAATCTGTTGGCGGGGGGGAGGAAGAAGGGATGTTAGTTTATCCCTCTTCATCTTTTCTATTTTTCTTTTTATCTTGAGGGAAGGAGGAAATCAGGGATGGAATTGTATGAAGACTAGGTTTATGTTACAATAATTACCACCATGACCATTTTCTTCACTGTTTTCATCGTGTGTTTCAGGATAAAAAACCTGTTTTGGTTATTTTTATATCATTTAAAAAAAAAAAAAAAAAAAGCTTTACTTATTGGTGAAACATCAGTGCTATAACAGAAATGGGCAACATTTCTTTGAAGCACTGATATTTGTGTTTAATATGAACATATCATTACAACGTTTTCTGACCACAGAGCTTAGTTCCTGTAGCGAACACATGTGGCAACACTTGGATTGGAAGACATTATTCAACATTATTTTTGTGTGACTGATTTTTAATTGCAGAATTAGCTAGAATATGAAGATGACTGCTGTGCAATAAAACTATTTGCAAGTCAGTGTATATTGTGTAGCAGCACTGTTTCTCAAAGTTTTATAGGAGTTTACTTCAGAATAAAATTAGCATGTAAAAAGAAGATTTACGCCTTCCATTAGCACTATTTGTATCATACACTTTTCCTACAAAAGTGCATAAACCACCTAAATGTGTCAGTTTAAATACTTTCATAGCTTTTGCTAAATTTTCCTGACCTGCTGTTTTCATTCTGTTTGCCGGTGGCTCAGTATGCAGTACTATATAACAGATTGCTGAATTCAAATGATCCTCCTCCTATTGATTTGTTTACGCTATTTTCTTTATAAAGAGACACATTCTACTCTAGATCATGAAGATTTTTTCATTTTTACCATTTTTGTATACAAATCTAAGAGATCTTCGACTAATTTTCTTTATTAAAGAAGTAAGGGTAGTTCTCAGTGTTTCTACTTGGCTGCTTGTGACACCCAGAAATCGTGATTGGAGACATACTAGGCTTTTTAAAGTTTATCATAACCACAGATTTCAAATAGGACTTCTCCTTTAATAGTCTAGATTTTTCACATCAACATCACTATCTAGTCTCAAATAGAGACTGTGATAATTAATTGGGCAAAGATAAAAACTCATTAAGAATTTGCCAGAAACAGTTTAAGTGTCAAGACAGAATTTTTGCACATATTATAGCTGAATTTTATTGTGTGAGAAAAAGCACTGTACCAGAAAAAGGAAGAATTAAATAAGGGTGATTTTTATTTACTGGCATTTAATCAATCACTGGAAATTGACAGGAGTATAGTGAATTCTCAGGTGCCTCTAATAGTGTAGTAAAGTCTCTTCTTGATAAGGTGGTATTCATTTCATAAAAAGAAACAATTCAGTTAGTGACATAATTGTCAAGAAATAGAACCATGGAGGAAAGTGTGGGTGCTGACCTACAGTCACCAACAGGACTTTGATTGACTTAGCCCTCTCCTTTGCTCCTGTTAGACAGCTCTCCCCAGCTGCCTGGCCTGTGAAATAGGAGTGCTTGAAGACGAAGATTTAAAGCCATGCAGCAGGAAGGAAACAATTTTATATTTCATTTTTGGGAGTGAGAAAATTCTTACACAAGCTTCTTACACAAGACTGCAGGGAAGTGTTTTCATTCTACACTACCCCTATCTGAGAAAAATTTTCCTGATGGTAGATCAATCTGAGTTCACAGTTTTATAAAACATTGTTGAGAAGAATGCAGAGAGTTAAACTCAAGGAGTCTTCCTCTGGGTAAAGTGCACTTTTAACTGAATTGCCTTGTAAGGTTCTATAAATGTGTTATCATATAAAATAATGTCATAGATGCAATGTTTTTCCATCTCTGCAAAATACTGCAACATTTTGGAAGCATCATGTTTACTTGTCTGTGAAGTATGCTTGCAATAAATTGGGTGATAGATCAAACCCCTTAAAGACATGAGATAAAGTGATGCTTGGGGTATGATGAATTTCAATGAACTTGCTCAAGACCAGAATTTAGTGTATTCTGGGAAATTCTTAGGAGTTTTTTTGAAACAGAATTTAAATACCTCCAGTATTAGGTAGTAACTGAATTGACTCTTTGAGTCCCATGCTGTAGTTTAACTAGATATGCACACTAAAGAAGAAAAATCTCATGCTTCAGTTCATATTGGTGGTGAGAAATGTTATTGAAAAGAAATTTAAATAGATAAAGTAATTAGATATCCTGTTCCTCTTTTTGAGTGGAGACTCAAGACAGCTGGTATCCCAAAAGAACTCAAACCCACACACGCCTAAAAATGGGAAGAGGAACATGAAGTGTCTAAGCAGCAGCAATGGAGCAGGAGGTTTTATGTGAGACAGGGTAAGATTTAAGACCAGGACAAGGCAGAAATCTAAAAGTGTTCCTTGACATACCATTCACAGCCATGAGTTCTAGAGAAGCCTCCAATAGGAGCAATGAGCAAAACTAGTGGGCAGAGGCAGCCTGATTTATATTTTCATGGAGGTGTACTTTTATACCATTTAAGCTTTTTCTATAGTGTGAAGGCACAGGGACAGGGCTGATCTGAAGGCACAGGAGACCTCTTCCAGTCATCTGAGACCACAAAGTGTACATGCTACATCTAATATAATTACTACAATATTAAGAGCTATGTACAAGGTGAATGTTAGTATCATTCCTACATTTCCAGAATATTGTTTGTGTTGACAAGGAGCTTATCAATGCTTGCTTTCAAATATGATCATTCTTGGATTCAAATGAATTCCTTTAATACTGTTTTTCTTTTGGAACCATAGAATCATAATGGCTGAAAAAGACCTTCAGGATCCAACCTTTGATGAACTGACACCTTGTCAGGTAAACCATAGCACCAAATCGATAACGCCATAGCATCCAATAATTTCCTGACTGCTTCCAGGGATGTTGACTCCCCCACTTTCCCAGGCAGTCTGTTCTAACGATTCACAACCCCTTCAGCGAAGAAATTCTTCCTCCCTTGACACAGTTTGAAGTAACTTCCTCTTATCCTGCCACTGGTTGCCTGGGAGAAGAGAGTGGTCCCTACCTTACTGCAGCCTGCCTTCAGACAGTTGTAGAGAGTGATAAGATCTCATCCAATCCTCCTTTTCCCCAGGATAAACACCCCCAGCTCCCTCACAGGACTTGTTCTCCAGACCTTTCCCCAGCTCCATTGCCCTTCTCTGGACTCTCTCCAGCACCTCAATGTCTTTCTTGTAGTGAGGAGCCCAGAACTGGACACAGAACTCAAGGCACGGCCTCACCGGTGCTGAGCACAGGGGGACAATCCCTGCCCTGGTCCTGCTGGCCACACTATTACTGGCACAACCCAGGATGGCATTGGCCTTCTTGGTCACCTGGGCACACCCTGGCTCATGTTCAGCCGCTGTTCCCAGTATCCCCAGGTCCTTTTCCACCGGGCCACTTCCCAGCCACTCTGCCCCAGCCTGTCGCCGTCCAGGGGGTTGTTTATTAGCCAAGGGCAGGACCTGTCTTTTTCTCCAATTCTGCCTCTGTTACTCAACAGTGTCTGATAATTGTCATTTAATATTGTTTGCAATTTTTATATGGGTTATTTAAAAGACATTTTCATTTATATCCATGTTTTTGTGTTTCACTAGAGACCAGTATAGTTTATTATTGCTGGATAAAAGCCTGTATGATCCTCAAGATTTCTATGCTGCCTCTTGCAATTCCCATAGAACGTATTATCTGATTTTAGTCTCATTTCATATAATCCTTATTATGGGACATTCTTTCATCGTGAAGATTATTTTATTCAGTTATAACAGAATTGGGTCACATTTAACAGAACAAAATTAAAGACTTCAATGAAAAAAATGGGTCTAATTAGGTAAGACTAGAAGTCACATTTTTTTTAAAATCAAGCACTGCTCAACCAGAAAATTCTATCCTCCCTTCTCAGAGAAAACCATCACAATCTTATCTTTTGATAATCAAGCTCGTTGAGAAGAAAACTGTAATCTGGAGACACAGAAGAAAAAAAAAAAAGAAAGTACCTTCAAGCAAAGAGGTTCAATTATACAGGTTTTGTGGAGGAAAAGAATGGAGTGTGTTAGGAATAACTACAGTTTGGAAGGATAACATCCACAAGGGGAGAAGACTGAAAGTTTTTTCTCATAGAAAGGTATTTTCCAATTAGATAAATAAATAGAACACATAGGAAAGTGTGTACTTTCATTTTTTTTTTTAACGAAAAAGATACTCTTGAGAATGAAAAGGTTTGTATATGAAAAATACTGTTATAGTGTTTCTTGGAAGTTACATTTTTTTGAAATAAGCTTGGTCCACTTTATATTTAATTTATGCATGTTGGTTTCTTAGCTATAAATCATATTGTATATGAGATTTATATTTTTTTATTATGTTTTGATTTCCTTTTGATGAACAGAAATAAGAGAAAAATAGTAAAGATATTGTGGATGAATTGAGAAGGGGTATGGAAACTTATAACTACCACTTAGGAAAAAGATGATACTTCATACTTCTCCTAATTTGTATAATCAGGAGTGAAAAAAAGTCATATCCCTTTTGTAGAAAGAGAAATAGGATTTTCAGTGGACAAAAATGGTAGTTTGGGAAGCTATCTGGTGCAAGATTTTTACGGATCCATAATTCATAACTCTGAATTATGTAACTCATGCTGGAGATGTAGTGACAGGATTTTAAATGAATATGTAAATTCTTGAGCAACATTTTTTACCCAAAGCTTAATTGATTATTACAGAATTCCTCTAGGGAGACATATTCAAAATTCACAAAGGACAGAAGGTAATTAGTTTCTTCAGAGTCAACTCTCTTCTGTCCACATACTGTAACAACTGTGTAGTGTATTTCCCAGTTTTTGGGAGGAGCAAGGAAGGGGCAGGAACCTCTTTAACCCCTTTGGAAAGAACACTGGTACCAACAGGGACCACCTTTCCCAGTGCAGGATTGTTTGATGCTAGTGGAGTGATGCCAACTTGAAGATAAAGTAGACAGCTGTAAAAAGTCTCCTCTTACCTAATGTCTGAAGCTGATATTTAATTCTACTACGTAATGATTTTTGGACATTTTTGTTAGCTTGCAGGATATTTGTTTTCTCCTTGCAATTGCCCTGAGAGGAACAACTACACCAATTAATTTTCATGACAAACTATTTCTTCAGCTTCTTTTCAATTTTTTAAAGAAAAGTAAAGCCAATTAATGCTCTGAAAATGATGCCAAAAGACTTTTTTTTGTCAATTTTTATATTTTTAAGATAAATTTAGCATTTGGGCCTGTTTTGATGGCAATTTCTGAATAGGGACAGGCTGTCAGTAAGTTATGTCTTCAGCTCCTACTTCTAGATGGATGGCTAAAGTGAGCAGCCGAATATATTTATGCTGCTTGCAAATGAACTCTCTAAAGTGTTTAAAAAGTAGATCAAGTTCATATATTCAGAGTGCTGAGACATAGAACAAGGCTGAAACAAAGAAACTAACAAAATATAACAGCATGCACACAAACAAAATGCTATAACCAAAAGATCTTTCACATTTGTTAAGGTGAAAAGACTTAATCACTCAGCCTGACTGCTTCCATAAGAAACATAAGAGTTCAGCAAAATATTCCTGTTTTTACCTGCATGAGTTAACAGAGGCATCAGTCAGCCTTAGTGGAGGTGCCCAGTCTTTAGTTTAATACTTCTAATGAGGGAGACTGCAATATTTTTAATTTGCTCTGTTAGCTAATTATTAGGCCTAGCTGAATTTTTTTGATTAAAACAGATTTGACAGGCTCTTGGATTTTCCACTCAATTAAATACTTTGAGAAACATTTAATTCAGCCAAATTTCCCCCACCTCCTTTCCCCAATGTGGATTTAATTTTTTTCCTATAGAACTGTCTAGAAAAAGGCATGCAAACTTCATTGTTTTGTTTTAACTTAACATTTTTGGAGTCAGATTTCAACCTCCGGCTTCCTTGGTATGTTTTTCTATCATGAGCCCTCTCTCACTTTAAAGTATTTAAATTTTGTCTGCTCCTTTGATCTTACAGTAAAACATCAGCATCCTTAGAACTCAAAGTAGACAGGTCAATCTTAAAAGTGAGACAAGAATGCAAAGCCCAGATTCTGAAATAAAAATTTTGTCTGCTCCTTTGATCTTACAGTAAAACATCAGCATCCTTAGAACTCAAAGTAGACAGGTCAATCTTAAAATTGAGACAAGAATGCAAAGCCCAGCTTCTGAAATAAAAATTATTTAAAAAATAAATTATTAATGATCCCTGTTGGTACCACTAGTTAAACAGGGAAACAGAGGCAGCTTTTACCTGAAATTAGAGAACACCTGGAGAGGTCCAAATGAAAACGCAGTTGGAGCAAGTAAGATTAAGGACAGCAGCAGGAGTTTCAGGAATTAAAAGTGACAGAAGAGTTTAAGAGGTTGCAGGCAGGGTTTTAGGATGTGATAGTCAATGAGTAAAATGTCAACAAATCTGTGAAAAGTCATAAGGAGGGGGAGAGAATGATAATGTGGAAAAAAATTACAAATCATTTGTACAATGTACAAAAAAATTACAAAAAATTATATCGAAATATTGTTTCCCCACATGCCAAGTTGATGATTGCTGTACCTGAAACCTTTAACAGAGGATATTATGGGCAGATACATTTTGAGGTAAAACTGAAAGTAAAGTGGGGTAAAGTGCACATGATTAATCAATTGGCTACTTGCAGGAGTCACTATCCTGTTATATTTACAGTCCCTTGGATAGAAGGAGAAATAAATGCTGGAATAATTACCGATGCTTTAATATGGACAATAAAGATATTTTAAGACAGAAAGGAAAAAAAGAGGCACTGGGCATTGTATTCTGAAACCTATTTTACACTCTTAATAATCTAAGGTTTAGCAGGTTTAGCAAGACAGTGCTGTTTGGGTATGAAGTTTGGGAATGTGAGTTTGCCTCCTCAAAAACCTCTTCCCATCACAACTAACTCTCCAGAAGAACCAGAGCCAGGGTCCATAAGTTGAGAAAATTACCATGTAAACCCTCTCAGTCTTTCTTCAGTGGAGAGAAGCTTTTCTTTCACCAGTTCAAATCCTTCTCCAAAAGACTGCTCTAAATTTATCATCGGTCCGTATTGATACTGGACAGGATTGCTCCAACCCTAGTGCATGACGTTGCACTTTATCTTCTGGAATTTCACGAGGCTCATGTTGGATCACTCTACAGCCCTGTCAGGATCCCTCAGGAACGTGTTTTCCTCCAGTGAATTGACTGCACTACTTGAATTGGTTGCTGATTCTTTGAATGACCTAAAACACTGATTCACAGCAAATGTAATTTGATAATTTGCTGAGGCTGCCCTCCATCTGTCCGCCACAAATAAAGATATGAAATAGTGCTGGTCCCAGCACAGATCCTTGAGGGATAACTTTTGTTACTGGTTTCCACATGGACATTGAGCCAGAGTATAACTCCACACATGGCAATCCAGTAAATTCCTCATCCAACAAACAGTCCATCCATCATGTCCCATCTCTCTCCAATTTAGAAGTAAGAAGGAACCAAATCAAAGGTCACAGAAATCGAGGTAGATGATGTCTATAGCTCTCTTCCACTGAACTGCTCTATCAATCAAACATTATTCGCATCCTTTCATTTTATTTGGTAAACACACTCTTACTAAAATCTGAAAGGGTTTGATTATTAAACAAAATGTAACTAAGTAGCAATACCTGGTAGACAACTCACAAATCACCAAAGAAATGCCTCCCATTATATTTCTCAAATTTATTATTAGTTAACTGAAAAAAAAACCGCACAAAACCTTAGTGTCACTGCTATAAATGTATGGTACAAAATTCAAAACTAGTGTAGCTCAGGAACTGGGAAAAACACAGTACTGAGTACACAAGCCCAGAAAAATAACATCTTAAAGAAGATATCTGGTCTCAGAAAAAGGAAAGCATCATCTTAAAATCAGACAGACCTGGGTGAAGTCATTCATTCTGTAAGCATATACTAATCAAACAGCTAAGACAGAGGATTCAGGAATGCATCCTGGTTTGGTCAGCTCCCACATATGTTCTGTCTTCATATCCAGCTAAAAATTTTGTGCATCATTCCCAGTTTTGTGCTTAAGTTTAAAACCTGGACATTTGGGAAAGGATTGTTGCATTCCTGTCTAATTTGAATGACTAGAGAATAAGATTTTTTCCCAGTACTTCATAACATACACCAAGAGAGATTTCTTCATTCAATGTCATTATCTTGTCCTTAACCTTGACTTCTCTTCATAGTCTTTACATGAATTAAAAAATTTGAAGGAACTTGCATATGATTGGATAGATTTTTTTTTTTTTTTAATGAAGATTAATAATGCCACCTTACAACAGTGTGGACGTTTCTAGATATTTCCACTTCATTCAAACACTGAACCAATACTGAAAGACACAGTAATTTAATCATAATAAATTCATACCAATCTTTCTTTACTTTGAACATTTCTTTTTTACAAATGCAATAATCAGAATACAATTAATTAGCTGAAGTTTGTGATTTTGCAAATATAACAGTTCAAGCATCTTGTTGAAGAATGAAGTTTTGAAGCTTTCTTCATCGCATTTTGAAGAAGGATTGGTATAGTGGAATTTATCTTACTCAATGATTGCATCCTCACAGTTGGAGATGCATATTTGGTAGTCACCTGATGCTGCTAGAGAGGATGGCAAAAATTGTAAATACTCATGGGCAACAAAATTCACTCCAGGTAAATGCCTAGTATGTGTCAGATGAAGTAGTATATATAGTATAATATATTACATTAAAGTTATAAACTATATACACTCTGTGAGGATTCTGGGGTGTCAGATTTAGAAAAACGGATTTAATCACATGAATTCGCTGAACAGATGTGCAAGTGATATGGTAATTTGACCATCAAATCTGATCATCCTCCCAGGCACTTAAGAAATAAGATTTTAGAAGCAAATTAAAAATTAACAAATAAACAGACGAACAGCATTGCCAAATAAACAAACAGCCAGGGAATAAGCTCTCAGTTCTGTTTTCACCTCTCTTGCAGAAATAAGCAAGAGAAAATGCAGAAGTAATGCCAGGGATTATCAATAATGAATTATAGAAAAACTAACTTAATTGAGCAAAATTAATGAGGTAGTGAGTAGCCAGAAAACCATGATGGAGGTTTACTGCTGCTCCTTACCTTATCATATTTACCCTCAGCAAGAATTTCCAAATACTATGGTCCAAAGTTAGTAAATGAACCCAGAATCCCTAATAACAGTATGTCCACAAATAATAAAGTCTAGTTTGTCTTTTCTCTTAAGTTATCCCAGTTTAAAAGATTATCAGATAACAAAATGCCACTCACCACAAATTTAAATAAAGCCTTGTATTTTAAAATAAGCCAGATCCTTAGGAATTTCCATTCTACATGGCTATAATGTACAAATTTAAGTGAGTAATAAGTCCAAGTCACTTTACAGAGAAATAAATCTTAGAAACTAGGAACTGATAGCTACAAAAATTACTCAAAGCTAAAACTATGCAACTGCCCATCAAAGAAACAAAGAGCTTCACGCAAAAAAAAAACCCACTCTGAACTTCATGTCTTTCAAATGGACGTCCAAAGTAAAATTCACTGTTTAGTCTAATTTTCAAATTTGATTTATTAATATAGCTGAAGTCAGGCAAAAATGACAGATATGGTCAAACCCAGGCATATTGTAAATTGCCTTCCAATAAAATCAGCTATGCTTTCATCATTTTGGAATGGAGTGGTACAGAAGACCACAGAGTACAACATGTTTGGTAAAATGCACAAAAGATAGTAATTTAGATCAGTAAACTTGGTAGAGAGACACTTGGATTTGTTCTGTACTCTGTCATTATCTTTGCATGCAGCCTTGTGAAAACAATGCTTCTCCCTCCTCCAGTTTTTATGTGCAAATAGGAAGAGTAATACTTTTGTGATATGACATTCTGTCATCTCCTAAAAATCTGCTTTTTAACTATGCTGACAGAATTAAAACAGCAAAATCTCTTCTATACGTGTGGAGTTTACTGTTAAATTAGTGTTTTATGTGGTTATAATCTTCTTCTGCTCAAGAGGATAGCACTTTATACAGACATAAAACATCTTCTTGCAAAGATAACTGCATGCATCCCTCAGCTTGCATCAGGTGTTTATCAGTGGTTTTCCACAATCTTTTGTGAAGTATGGCCCCAAAGGTGCTTCAAAGCCCAGCAAGCTTTACATGCCAGGGTTACATGCCAGCAAGTCATCCTCAACACTGGCTCTGGCTAATGATATATCCAGAGAGGAATGGAGGGACAATAACCCAACACTGCTCATCACTCTCCAGTGCTGGTGTCTTTTGAAATTTGTAAGCCTGCTGTTTAAAACTCTTATCACCTTTCTCTGTCACATGACTTCAAGACAAGAGACTACTTATAGTTTTTCCTCCCTAGGATTTCTGGGATTTTTCTACCTAAGCTTTGATATTTCCTACCTCAGAGGAGGAAGGGATTTGTGTGCAGCTTAAATCTAATATGGCAGTGACAGATACCAGATCTCTGGAGACTCTAGTTCAGCACACTTCCATAAAACCTCTAATAATCCAGTATACTGATGGACATTATGACCATTTTTGTAAAAATTGCCTCGCATCTATCATTTGAAAAGAGTACATGTATTACACACATATTTGAATGACTTGGCTTTGGAATGTCAGGATTTCCAACTTCTATAGCTGAAGAAATGTATAGCTCCTAGTAGTTCTCATAAGCCTAATCTGAATTTTATCATTAGATCTTCCCTCGTCCACTTTTTTTATATAATTTTTTAAGAAACATTTTTTTTTTTAGGTATAAATTACAGATTTTTTTTTTTTTTGTTATAAGTTAGCCTACACAGAAAAAAGAAAGCAAGTAACATTGCAAATTACTTACCTTGATCAAAGTGGATGAAGGAATGATAGGACTTAGTAGAGTGTATGTTGACAAAAAATTAGGTATAATTCCCAGATCAAAACTTTAAACTAAGTGTAGCTGCTAGAATGAACAATACCTTTATATCCATAGCCATATGTTATATTTGACACTAAGATAATAAAAACAGAGAAAAAGAGAGCAACTGAGTGGGTGGGTTATATTAAGACTTTGCCTATAAATAATTATTCTAATAATTATTGTTATATTTTGCCTAGAACATTGGCTTAATCAGCCAGACATTATTTAATTTCGCTTGTCTTTTTTTTTTTTTTTCCTCCATTTTCCCTGTAAGTGTGTGTACAAATATATAAAAGCAGGAATGCACAAAGGGAGAGACTGACACAACTACTTTACAGTTCAACATCATCATTATTAATGAGTAAATTTACAGGCTGTATGGGAACCTGATGAGGTTTTTTTTTTCCTGCATTTACCTTTTTTTTCTTTCTTTATCCTTTTCATACACATCCTTCAAAGATCATTTATTTGTTTTTAAATACCTTTGGGATCCTCCAACACATTTTTCATGATTCTTACCTAGCGTTGAGGCTAAGATTGTATCATCAGTATTTCCTGCCAGCATCCTTTCAGTAAGTCATGTCTGGTTTGACATAAAATACTACACCATTTCTGGGGAGCTCTCTGGGTGCACTTAATGATGGCATTTTCTGTTGGAACGGGAATAAGCATTTGACATGCAGCCAAAATGGAGCTACTGTGAAGCAGACTCCACTGAACTGCCTTTCAGTTTAGTCATGAGGCCTTCAGCACTATGTTTTGCTCTACAAAACCATTTTTGTTTTGCCATGCTACTTGCCAACAGTTAAAATCTCTGTAATGCAAACCCCACAAAACACAATCCCTCTTCCATGCACAAGAATGATTGCAACATTCTTTTCAGTTGGTTTTTTTTTTTTTTTTTTTTTTTTTTTTTTTTTTCTCTGTTGACTGCAGTCGAGTTTTGGCTGGGTCCTGAATTTCTTCCCTTCAAGAGGCCCCTACTCTTTTACCTAGCTTTGTCACCTCAAAGGCAAGGGTCACCCTGTAGAAAACTTTGTCTTCTCTTTGGGCTCTGTACTTCATCAGCCCTGTTTCCTTTCTTTTTGTTTCCTCTCCCTAAAAATGCCTAAATGCCTTTATTTCTTATGTTCCATCAGTCTGGATCTGATGGCTGTGCACCTCCTTCTCAGCTCTCAGCCACCTCTTTCCACCCAGCTCATGACCCAGGTCCCTTCAGGAATGTGCAGCTTAGTGCTCTGCAAAAAAGCCTCTGCTGGCATTTATGGAAAGAGTTACAAAAGAAAAGAAAATTGCAATCAAAACCAGAATGCAAATTGAACTCAGAACAAAGGTTATTTAAAAGGGTAGGAATACTTGACAGGGAGATGAAGCCACTGAATTTATTTAAATATCCTTTTGCTATAATTCTCCAAATATTATGTATTAACATACTACAGAAAAAAAAAAAACCATTTTTCTGAGTGATTACAGCATTATATACAATTTTTCTTCTTATATTCATTTTCCCGCACTGGGTGCTACCTACAGAAGCAGAATGACTGTTTTAGATATATTTTTAAGAAGTGCAATATTTTTATACTTGGCTTTCATGTAAAAACATGCAAGTATTTTCACCAGGTTTTTTAGTGCATTGTCATTGCAAAAATGTGTATTTTCAACAGATGTTATATGTTCCAAAGTTGTTTCTTTATTTACCATTTCAGTCAAAATTTCAATGAAATATGAAAAGCTAAATTTAAATACTTCAGGCTCTTTTCCAAGAAGGATGTAACAATTAGTTCTTGCAACCATGTCCAGAATCCTAATCCACACTGTTAAAAGACTTACACAGAATAGCCCAAATATGACCTATTTTCCATGAGAATTTGACTTTAAAATCTAGACAGGATGCAAAATAAGTTAATTTTACAAATTTAGAGTTACTCAGAAATAAACAGTGCTAGGTGAATGATGACTTCAGGTAAAATAGAATCATAGAATGGCTTGGCTTGTAAGGGACCTTAAATATAATCTCATACAAACTCCCTTACCATAAAAAGGGACACCTTTCCCCAGACCAAGTTGCTCAAAGTCCTATCAAATCTAGCCACAAACACTTCCAGAGATGTCCTACCTTCCACCACCTATCCCAGTACTTAACCATTCCCACAATAAAGCATTTCTTCTTTCTATCTAATCTAAACCTGTCTTTCAATTTGAAGCCATTC
Organism: Malurus cyaneus samueli; assembly: GCA_009741485.1. Lineage (NCBI taxonomy): Eukaryota > Metazoa > Chordata > Aves > Passeriformes > Maluridae > Malurus > Malurus cyaneus. Next base: position 40,076,481 of record CM019214.1, on the reverse strand, counting down.
CCCCTTGTCTGATAACTACATGCCCTTGTAAAAATCTTTGAACATCTTTTTTGTAGGTTCCTTTCAGATACTGGAAGGCTGAAATTAGGTTACCCTGAAGCCTCCTCTTTTCAAGGCTTAATAATCTCTTGTTTTCTCTGTCTTTCATCACAGAAGAGCTATTCCATCTCTCTGATCATCTTGGTGCCTTTGCTCCAAGAGGTCCATGTCCCCCCTGTGCTGGTGATGCCAGTGCTGGATGCAGCACTCCAGATGGGGGTCTCACAAAGGCAGAGCAGAGAGAATCCCCTCCCTTACCCTGCTGGCCACTCTCTTTTGTTGCAGCCCAGCACACAAATTACATTCTGGGCTGCAAGCCCACCTTGCTGGATCATGTCCAGCCTCTCATCCACCAGCACCCTCAAGTGCTTCTGGGCAGGGCTGCTCTCAGTCTGTTCATCCCCCACCCTGTGCTGATATTGGGGGTTACTCCAACCCAGGTGCAGCAACTTGACCTTGGTCTTGTTAAATCACACGAGATTCCCAAGGACCCACTTCTTGAGCTGGTTCAGGTCACTCTGGATGGCATCACGTCCTTCAAGTGTATCATCCATACCACTTATCTGCAAATTTGCTGAGGGTGCCCTCAGTCCCATTGTCCATGTCATAATGAAGATATCAACTAACACTGGTTGATAACAGTGACATCCATCGGGGCTTTTATCTATTTACTACGATGCTGTTACAAATCATCACTGAGGCTGATGATTTTTTTTTTTTTACCATTTACATATGGGAAGCATTCCATTAAAAACATCTTGGATTCAGTTTGGTTTTGTTGAAAACAGGACAGAAATGCATAGGGATTCTTCCTGCATTCCTCTTCTAGTTGTCCTGTTAAAATCTCAGGAAGCAGAGGAGGGGCCCAGGATAACTGGGCAGCTCTGCAGGACATAGAGCCCCCATTTCAGAGCTCCTTCTTGTTTTAGTGTTTACACCTCAGCTCCAAGACCACCTGTGTTCTGTTTTAGACTCACCACTGGATTCTCCTAAGTTCCCAAATGCCATCTTAATCATGTGACAACTTCATCCCCATCCAACCAATGTGACTTCTTCACAGAGAGAAATCAGATGTGCATAGTGGATAACACCTGTAGTAGACCAGAAAGTTCTGTAACCTGAGTATTTAGATCCTTGACTCAGTCACTCTTGTAACTCTAGATCAAGAAAATGTTTTCAAGGTGTTTTATGAAAATCTGTAGGATTGACATACACCTGAAAAAAGTGAATAACACTTTTATGTGCTGCCATGCATGGTGTACAGGAAAACAGTCACACATTGTCGTTGTTTATCTCTAGATGACAATAAGCACCATTCAGCCTCTTGAACACTCTCCCCTCTGTGAGATGTGGGAGAGAATCAGAAGGGTAAAAGTGAGAAAACTCATGATTTGAGATAAAGTCATTTAAATTGGTAAAGCAAAAGCCATAGATACAAGCAAAGCAAAACAAAGCAAAACGAGGAATTAATTCAATATTCCAAACAGGTGTTCAGCCCTCTCCATGAAAGCAGGGCTCCATTATGCATTAGGGATTACTTCAGAAGACAAATACTATCACTCCAAATGTCTCCCTTTTCCTTCTTGTCCCAGCTTCATATGCTGAGCATGATGTCACATGATATGGGATGTCCCTCTGGTCAGTTGGGGTCAGTTATCAGGCATCATTCAGAAATACTGCAACATTCTAAAATAAGTTTGAGCACTTAGGCATCTTAATTTCTGTGAGAAAGAGGCAAATTAAAAGAAATATTAGAAAAGTTACAATTATTAGTCGAGTAATTCCATTTCTTGAGCAATTTTCTAATTGAAACTCCTCATTTTGTAATCCTCAATACTACATAAAAACTCTAAAGAACAAACTTAACTTTGAGGACTAGTGCAAATCATACCAGAAGTGCCTTAAGAGAGCTTTAACCATGGTAAGATGATCTTTCCCAGTACATAGGACCATTTTCCCTACCTTATTCAAATCGCATGCACAGGGAGAAATAAATTCATAACTTTGCATAATATTGTGGCAAAAATGTCCTGTAAATGCACCCACAAGTACAACTCTGATTATGATTAAAGTTTATCTTATTATAGTCTAGCTAAGAGGATCATTATGTTATATGCTCTGCTGTGATTAAACTGCTTTTTCTTAAAGTAGCTTGAATTTATGTTCAGGCAGCTTTTATATTCATAAGCTCACAACACTACTCCACACATCCCCAGAGAGCAACCCAGGAAAGACTATTCAAAGAACTAGCACTTATTCTACTGTAATGTGCATTACTCTCAGCACTGTAGTAACTCTAAGTCAAATACACATAAACCCCTTGATATAACATGCTCAGTTTCAGATGTGGTCTGGATTAACCTTTAAGATAGAAAGAAATGTCTGCTGCAGAGCTGTGTAAGGCTTTTGAGTCATGTCTTGGTCTCAGTGCTGTCATCTGAAGGCAGCAGAGATTTTGGCTGATCCGTGAGTGTAAGACTGGCCATAAGTAGTGACCAAAAGAAAAAGAAAAAACAAAAAGAAAATGTAGCTTTGGCCTCTATTTTTCCCATTTTTTATTCAAAGGATGTGGGGTTTTTGTGCAAGGGATAAAATTATGTCTGCAGTCAGTCTCTTGCCTTCAGATATAATAATATTCTATTGCATGTTACAAATACCAGGAATAGACCTGTACTATATGTGGAGTTCAATATATTCAATATTTCTGACTAACTGGAACTAATGGAACAGATTTTCAAAGCAAACTTTCCATCCCAGCAATTTAAATAAATTGCTCACAGGAAAAGTTTTTCATGACAGCAGGTAAAACCTTGAAAGATTCAGTAGTGACTTGAGGCATGTTTAAACCCTGTAATGGAGACCTGACCTGAGCTGGTACTTCCACTTGATGCAGAACTAATTGGTCTGAAAGGCGGTTGTTTGGTCCCAAAAAGGAATATTGTTGCATAAGAATAGTTCCACCTCTGCACTAATCAGCCTTACCTCTGATACTTTCTTAACAGTGTTTTTAGAGACATAGATATTGTGACACATATCATGTCATAGCAAATGCAAAGAATTTATTCCTTGTACTAAAATGAATACAGCATCTCTTGCACACTTAGGTTTTGAAACACTAGCAAAAGCAACCATGTTATTTTCAGTCTTGATTATTTCCTTTTTCTCCTTCAGCCACATTCTGTATTTCTAATGAGGCCTAATCTTTGTGGTAGAAATTCCAATGCTCAGCACTTTATGTAGGTAAACAAGACCTTTGATTTTTGGCTATTTCTGTCCTTTGAACATAAACAGAAAAAATTAGCATTCCAGATTGTCACTTCTGATACATTCACACTTCTTAGCTGGGAAGCTTGCCCTACATGTTAACACACATTTATTGTTGATATAAAAAGGTTTGCCAGCATACTGTGAGAGTAAAACATACTGTGGCTAAAAATGGACCCAGGAGAGGTATGCATTTCCCTATTTTTTGGGACCTAATAGGGCTTCTGATACGTTAGATTTGACAGGTCCATTTTTTTTCCCCTTTGCAGTATTTATCAAATTGCCCAAGCCTCTGAACCTTAAGGCAATCTTACCATGTTCTTTCAAACACAAAAACTTTTAGGAAAGTGCTGAACTGTTTATTCCTCCATCTATATATTTATATGTGACATCCTACAGGGGTCATTTTTACATTCATCCTATTTCCCATATCATAGGTTAATTAGAAGAGTGGAAAAAATGCCGTATACCAATATTACTCATAAGTTGCTTATATTTTTTCTCCATTGTATTTGTTAAAGTCAGATTTATCTTTCTTCTCTTTTGCTGTCTGTCAGTCTAGGGTAGCGATTTAACCAGAAAGATCAAATCTAGCATTAGTACTCCCATATGTTATGAAAAAGTTTTCAGGGTTTTGACAAATCCAAAAACTTTTCCAGGTTCAATAAATAGCAGGGACATCTTTCACTGGATCAAGGTACTCAAAGCCCTATTCGATCTGGCCCTGACCTTTTTCAGTGATGGGACATCCACAGCATCTCTGGCTCACCTGCTCCAATGTCTTGCCCCTCATGTTGTAAAAAATGTTCAGTCCATATGCCCAAATTAAATATACCCTCTTTCAGCTTAAAACCACAGCCCCATGTCCTGCCACTACCCACTTGGTAAAAAACACTCTCCAGTTCTCTTGTAGCCCCTCTACAACTATCGAAGTGCAAATTGTTGGTGGATGCAAAGATTGACATGATCCAGCAAAGCGTGCTAACAGCCCAGAAACCCAATCATATCCTGGGCTGCACCTTAGACAGCACGGCCAGCAGGGCAGGCAAAGGGATTTTGTCCATCTGCTCTCATAAGACCCCACCTGGTGTGCTGCATCCACCTCTGGGGTGCCCATTACAGCAACAACATGGACCTGCTGGAGTGAATCTGTAAAAGGGCCACCAAGATGATTAGAGGGATAGGGTACCTCTGCTATGAGACACACTGAGACAGTTGGTTGTTCAGCCTGGAGGAGAAAATGCTCCAGGAAGACCTTAGAGGAACCTTCGAGTACCTAAGGGGAGCCTACAAGAGAGCTGGAGAGAGACTTTTAAGAAGGGCCTGTAGTGAGAGGACAAGGGGGGGAAGGTTTTCAACTAAAAGAGGGCAGATTAGACAATAGGAAAGAATTCTGCGCTGTGAGGGTGGTGAGGCACTAGAATAGGTTGTCCAGAGGAGTCATGCTTGCCTTATCACCAGAAGTGTTCAAGGCCAGGCCAAATGTGACTTTGAGCCACCTGGTCTCATGAAAAGTGTGCCTGACCATGACAGCAGGTTTGAACTAGGTCCTTCAAGGACCTTTTCAATCCAGGCCAATCTATGATTCTATGATTCTATGATTCTATGATTCTATGATTCTATGATTCTATGATTCTATGATTCTATGATTCCATGATATAATGAGGTCTCCCCAGAGCCTTCTTTCTCCAGGTTGAAAAACCTCAATTCTCTCATATTGTATTCACAGGAAGGTGCTCCACTCATATCCATGACCCTCCTCCGGATCTTTTTTAACATGGCCCTGCATTTCTAGTACTGTAGACCCCTGAGCTGGTCACAGCACCCCAGGTGGGTTCTTAGAAGACCAGAGTAGAGGGGAAAATCAATATTTAATTTTTTTTTTTTTAAAAAAACACCACTTAGTTTAACTCAGTCTTGTGACTAAGTTTTGTAGTAGATTTCATTCCTGTTTCTTTTTTTTTGTTTTAAAAACAACTTCATTCCTGCATATATAAATGTTTAATTTATTTTTGTTTACTTGGCAAAGTAACGGTTGTACAATCAAAGTATTGAAAGGTAAATTAGGAGATCAACCAGCTTGTCTTGAGTGAAAAAAAGAAGACATGAAGAATTCTTATACAAGATGATTTCTTCTGATTGTTCACTTCAGAAATAATATGTTTCCTTTGTTTCAGAAAATACACAACCAATGAAAATTTTAGTGACTTACATGAAAAATAGATGTCTTTGGGAATGAAGCAAATGTTAAAAAATGCTGTATCTGTTTGCTTACACATCCCCCATGAGGACTGTGTTGTCTACAAGCACAGTTGCACTGGTATCAGAGGCAATTCTTTTACTCAGCCTGAGGTTGTATTAATGGATGATTCCTATAGTCAGAGTGCAACTGAAATGGTTTGAATATATAGGTGGTATGGTTTGACACACTAAATTTCTCAGTCCATTATTTATTAGCTAGTGGAAGAAATAATTCAGTGAAACTATAAATGTTACAGATTGAAAATACAGAAGTTGTATTGTGCAGTAGGAATACAAGGATGCAGTTACCAACATGGAAACCTGTACAAAGATACACCCAACTGGACTGCAGCAATGGGTGGCTGTAAAATCTGCAGAAGGGATAGGCAAGGAAGGAGAGGCAGTGGGGTAACCCTGTATGTTAGGGAGTGGATTGACTGTCTAGAGCTTCATGATTGTTATGATAGGACTGAATGTTTATGGTTAAGAATCAGGGGGAAAATAACAAGGCAGACATTCCGGTGGGAGTCTGTTATAGACCACACAACCTTGATGAAGAGGCAGACAAAATATTCGATAAGCAGCTGGAAAAAGTCTCATGGTCACTGGCCCTTTTTCTCACGGGGGACTTCAGCTTGTATCTGCTGGAAATGCAGCACAGCAGGGAGAAAACAGTCTAGAAAGATCCTGTAATGTATGGAAGACAGATGATGGGTCAGCTAGGAAATGGGCCCTACTGGACATGCTGTTTGTGAACAGAGAAGGTCATTTTCATCAGTGCTTCAGTTTTGTATTTTCGATACATGCTAGACATATATTAAAAAATTAACTGAATTCAGTTGAATCTGGGTTTGTTATCCAGGGATGCACAGGTGGGAAAATTTCCTAGGTAATAATTTACAACACATACCTTCTGCAGAATAATGAGAGTAAAATGTGACTGCATACACATATTTCACTTACCATCACAAGGTAGATACAATATTAGGTAAATTAACAAAAACTATAAACTAGATAAAAATTAACAGCTCTGTGGCAACTAAACATATCTTCCTATATTCAAAATCCTGATTTTTCCTAGGTCTCATGTCTAAAGTATTGGGTTTAACTTATCATTAGACTGTGTTTGGACTATTTTTCGTGTGTCAACAGCATTGCAAATATAGTTACAACATCTGATTAATTTTGAAGATGGATTAAAAGTACCAGATACTAAGTTCTCAGTTGTTTGTAAATCTAAAAATTACTAGCATTTATAATAGTGCCTGTTCTTTTAACGACCACATTCACATACCAGACAAAAAATGTTGCAGTAGAGCAAGTGTATCAAATTTGTCACCAGTTTCCCTCTATATACAACAAGAAAAGAGAAATTGCAGTTATCAAAAAAAGTAAAGATAAAAGTAATCTTATTATCTTGAATTTAGTAAGAGTTCTTTTTCCTTTTAAATAAATAGAGTCACTCCAATTATTAGTACAGTTCTAGGATTCCAGTGTGAAGATTTTCTTCCTCAAAACAGCGTTAGTTACTATCACTAGTTGGACTTCAGCATGGCTGTTATATGACTATACAGTCAATATGAATAAAAGCATTTAGGAAGATGAAATATTAAAAAAATATATATTTAATCGGTTTTATTAATTAATATATTGATAGAGACAAGGAAAATAAATCTAAAATTTCTGCAGACCTGAACTAGATGCTACATTTAATTGCTTCATGATTTCATATATGGCAATTAAAGAGAATCTGTTAATAGTAGATTATCAATTTTCAAAGTAAAGCATAGGGATTCAACTGTGTGAATTCTAGTAATATCAAACTGAGTGACAAATCCACAAATCTGCATTTGGAAATGTTTCTTCCAACAAAAAAAATTCCATGTTAAATGCAAAATGATCTAGAAGTTAAAGTAAACACATTTAAAAGTAAAATTTTAGCAGAATATTTTCACTGGCACATACAATTTTATGAAAGTAGCTTGGAACAATTTTTTGAAATATATGGTATAAAAATGAGTTTTGGACAGTTTCAAGTGTTACTTTAAATTATTTGTAAATATGAAATATTTTATGCATTCTGATCTTAATTTCTTGAGTATTTTTTTATTTTATCTCTTTTCCAAAGTAATAAGAAGGAAAGACAAGTTATACTTTGCACAGTTTTCATTTTTGCAGCTAGTATGTAATCTTCATTAAATAAAGGTAGTAAACATTTAAATATTCTGGACTATACATGTAATGCATTAATGAGGAAGTAATAGAATTCCATTCTGTGTGTCTGGTTATTAGAGGTCAATATAGCCACTACTTGTATCAATGACTACAAAAATCTTAAATTCAGTGAAACATACATCAATCATCTCTCCTTTTAACAATAAATTACTTTCTTAACCTAAGATAGGCTATGGGGCCTTTCTTTCCACCTGGATATATAAATGAGAAATGGAAGCAGTTTATAAAATGAAATACAATTTAAATAAGCCTCTTCTTTCCAAGCTTTTATATTGTGGATTACTTTAGAATAAAGTATAGAAGTTTGGATTCCATGAGGTAAAAATATCTGACTCATGCTTTTGATTGTAGCTAGGATTTTAAAAATAAGTTAGACTAGAATTCAGTTTTTTGAAATCATGTTTTGTGACATTCAAAACCACACAAAGCTAATATTGGGGATGAAAATAGTGATAAAGTGGATAAGTAAAATTTCTTCTGAGTTTAAGTGATTCATGCACTACCAGGACAAAGGAATGCGAAATGCTTTCAGAAGTGGAGAGGGAGCCATATTGGTTGTGTTCCTGTAGATAATAAAAAATTACGTAGCTAGCACGGCATCCCAAAATAAAACAGTCTCATAACTGGATTTGAGAGCTAAAGGTCCTCATCCATAAATCCATACCCAGATGAAATTATCCTCTGATGACACACAACTCAATTCCAAGTAACTTTATATTTACATTACGAAAGAGAAGATATCAATTTAATGTCTATCTAAATTAAATTATTATCAGCTTTTCTTCTGGGAGCCAAGCCTTGAGAAAGAAATAGGAAGCACGGATGGAAAGCAGCTAAGCTTCCAAAGTCATGTGAATGGCATTTCCAGTAGCAGGATTTGGCTTAAATAACATTGAGGTGATCCTGCTCTCTATTGACAGTCCTTGGTGATTGTGACTAAACATTGTGAAAACTCTTATGAAGCTCTAATGTGTCCAATACTAAAGGTGAGTAGAGGGAATGTGAACACTGCCACTAGCCTTGTGTCTTTAGGATATCTGACCCATGCTCATGTGCACACCAATTCACAGATACCCAACATAGACCATCCCTGATGGGTTTTTTTAAGCCTGTGAATATCAAGGCCTTTATAGACTGGTCTGCTTTGTTTTCTACCTTCAGACACGTTTGTAACTCAAAAATGCAACTTAGGGGTGTACTGAATCTTTACACTGAATTTTCGGTTCCCAGTGATATTAATAGAAGCTGCATATGCACAGACTGAAGTATGATTTTAGCTTCAGAAAATAAATACATGAAAATTTTGGGTATGAAAAGAAATTTGACTATTCCTGTGGCTGCTCTGTAAAGTCTTATTTCCATTAATTTTTTTCAAATAGAACTTGGAAAGTCGTTCTTCACATGAATGAGCATAAGTTCATCCCCCTTCCATTTACTGAAAAATACACCAGATATCTTCTGTAGCAGAAACCCAAGAATCTTTTTCCTGATGTGCTTAACCATGCCACAGGCAATGAGCATAACTACAGAGAAAACAAGCATAACCACTGCTATGATCTGATTACAGGAGATGCCTCTGCCTGAATTAAGGTGCAAATGAGATCATATGCAGAAGTCAATACTACGGATTTTATTTACAGTTGTGAGGTAGAGAGAAAAAAAAAAAAACCAGGAGAGAGAGGAAGGTATAAAAGAGCGAGTGCAAGATAGAGATTAAGCAAAGATACCCACCACATGGATTTCTGCATTGTCCTCTTTTTCCTTTTTCACCCTGATCTTCTCAGTGGTGGTAGTTGTACAGTTGTACAGTTGTCTTGTACAGTCCAAGTCATCCCAGGGAGCAGGTGCTGTTCCTACAACTTGAGGTGGCACGTGTTTGTGACCAGTGCTGAGAAAATGAAATGATGGATGTGATGTATTATTTCCCAGTCACAGAGGCAAGACATGTCTTGTTGGAGGTTCAATTTAAAGTACCAGAAAAGAGACAGGAAAGAATGAGGTAGAGAGATCAATGTTCTAGGGACATGCAGGTCAGTCTTCAGTAGTCAAGCCTCCACTTAGAAGCTAAGAAGATTAAAGCTAGCTGACTGTATTTTTAAATAATTGAAAGGAAATGAATGATTCTGAGTTTTCAGAATATTTGAGTCCTCCATCAACTAAGCAAGGAACATGCCATGTGCCACCATGACCCAGCAATACATCCTTATGGTAAAGATTAATGGTATCCAGGGCTGCACTAGGATTACTGCCAGCAGGGAATGAGCATCCCTTTTATGAGGAGAGACTGAGAGCTGCGACTTCTCGGTTTGGAGAAGAGAAGGCTGAGAGGAGGTCTTAGAAACAGATATCAATATGTGAAAGGAAGGTGCGTGAAGGTTGGAGTCAGGTTCTTTTCAGTGATGCCAAGTTGCAGACTCTGTCTGAATATCAAGAAACACTTTTTTACTGTGAGGGTGGCCAAGCAGTGGTACAGATTGCCCAGAGAGGTTGTGGAGTGTCCATATTTGCAGATGTTCAAAAGCTGCTTGGATATAGTCCTGGACAACTGATTCTAGGTGGCCCTGCTTGAGCAGGAGGTTGAACCAGATGACCTTCAGAGTTCCCTTCTGACAGCAACCATTCTGTGATTCTGTGATTCTGTGATTGTGTGACATGCCACCAGCTGACAATTGTGTCTAAAACTACAGTATTAAATAGCCTACAAAGACTAGCCATATTCTAAGAGATGTGGATAGACCTCTTGAAAGTATTTCTGATATTTTTATCATTGCAAGCATATTTTCATGTAAACAATTCCTTTTGGAATGAGGAACAGTTAGTTTCTTCCTTCATCATAAAAGCTGATATAAATTTTCTTAGTTTATGTATATATTTTTTCCACTGTATGATGGAAAAGCTACTAGTACCACAAGGATTTTGCAAGGAACAAAATTCCTAAACATTGAAAGGAGAAAAAAATATTATATGAATTGTAAAATAACCAGTCTGATAAACTCTCAGTGTTTTATCATAGAAGAAAAATAGTCTGATATGCTGTTTCTGTGATAGATAAGGTTATTAAATACACAGAAAATGGATGAGCAAAATACATAGTATATGATAAATAGATTAAAAAATACACAACATCATGCAATACAATGAAATAGATAGAATCTCTGGAAAGACATGGAATCACCATGTTTTATTCTGACAGAGAGAAAAGAGGTGCCAGGACTCTCCATTTTTTTTTTTCACTTTAATGGAAGCTGTGCATTCTTAATGTTCCTTAAAAGGTATTTGACATCATATAAAGATGGAATCTAATTCATAATTTGGGTGCATTTTAATTTCTCAGTTGAGGAAATTAGAGAGACCCTGAATTCAGCTTCTTTAAAAGGTTTAAGTGACTTTAATCCCTACATAATCTAGGTTTTGGTTGTTTTTTTTTTTTTTTTTTTTTTAACACTTGCAATTAAGAATGTCTCCTTTATTAAGGTGAAATTTAAGTAATCATTGTTAAGGAAAAGTATTGGAAATCTGACCATAATTTCAGTGGACTGGGTTTTTTCTGATCATTGCCAGATGCCTTTCATATAAAACTTCTACCTTACACTGATATTTTGTACTGTTTTCTTTTTTTTTTTTTTTTTTTTTTGTAGAAAAAAAAAAACAAACCACCAAAAAAAACAAACCAAAACCCAACCCTCCTCTTTCTAGTATTGCATTCTGTTCATATTCTTTTTAAGATTATCTGCCAGGTTTCTGAAATTTGAATCCTGAATAAATTGTGAATTATCTGAAGGTCAAATATTGCTCCTTGAGGTTCATACTGAATTTTACCTCAGAAAATTTAGGAATCTTTGTGTTAAAAAAAAAAAAAAAAAAAAAAAAAAAAGTACTTTTATCTGAAATTTTAAAGGAACAGAAGAAATTGTATACAGTTGCCTAAACTTTATTTCTTATATCTTATTCTATTTCTTCATATCTAACATATGCATAAAATATATGAAAGCATTATTTTCTTTCTTCTTTTGAAAAAAAAAAAGAGCCCTACATTGAACCATTTATGAAATCTAAATAATTTATATGAGAAAATTGTTAGCAGTCTATCAAAATGTATAAAAAGATCTTCTGAGGAATACAGAACACTTGTAAGATTTTTTTCCTGTTTACATTCAGGAGGAGAAGCTGTTATTGTGTAGAGTGTTTCACCTGCTCAATGTAGCATTAAATAAATATCTCTCTGCAGGTTATCGCTATGCCAGCAGGGAGCTTAGGTGCATGTGTGCACAATTGTTCTCAGCATATAAAAAAGATGAAGAAAACTATATGTTTGAATGTGGGGTTAAGCAGGTAATGCAAAGAAGTATTGGAGAAACTTATTTGTGCTGTATGTAATGTACTTCTGTGCGTCATACACTTTACAGCGCAAACTATGTGGCAGACTGAGATTTATATTCATACAAAATCTGGTTAAAGACAGAGAGAAAGCGCTCATGCTGGGGTGTCAGCATGTCAAGTTTCCCTCAAAACCAGTCAACACATGCATCTGGTGTGACTGAAGAATCTGTTTTAATTCAGAATGATATTTATTTGTCCAAGTCACAATCTATATTTAAGATCATTTCTTCTAGGATTTTTCCATGAGTAGTAATTGATTTTGTTTTTTTTTTTTTTGTATCACAAAACTAAATAAAGTTAGAAACTTTGTATGGAACATTATCTTGTAACTCTTGTAACATTATCTTGTAACTCCTTTGTGAGTTGGGAATTTATGGTTCTTGTGTTTCCCCATTGAACTATTCTAGTGTCCAGATTTGGGGTGAAGAAGCAAGATAACATTTAAGTGATTGAAGACACTTCAATGAAGTGAAGAAGGTTAGAGTTTATGCAGAGGACATAGATAAATAAGCATTATTTGAAAACTTTATAAGACGAATTCTTACAAAGCAGGTTGGGAAATACTTCTTATTAACAATGTTGCCAGGGTTTTGCCTCTAAACCTCCCATTTTGTCCTGTTTCCAGTAGAAACAGAGGTTTGATGCACCTAAAATAATACGAGACTAGACCCAAATCAAGAACTTACATTAAATGTGTCTGTCTCAGTCATGTGGCTTGAAATCTCACTGCTTTTAGTTTAGTTCCTTAAAGATCCTGGGTTTTCCCAATCAAATTTCTTCATTATCTTCAGTCCTGTACACTTAAATGGCAGCATCTCAGAGAGGATGAGAGCATCTCAAAAGGGATTAGGGCCCTTCAGAACCCATACTTTCATGTTGGAGGGGCACTGGTATATCCTCAACCTTGCAAGTGTTCAGTAGCTTGTATTCAGCCACAAGACACCTTTCAAACTATTCAGTACAGAACTGGGAATATTAGGAGCTGAAGAATTCATTTTAGCTGCTGAAACTTTGTTGCACAACTCTAAAAATCAGTTATCCTTAAGTTTCTAACATCTATATTTTCTGCTGACATATGTAAATTAAATGTATTAGGCTTATTAAGTTTTCTCACAAGTTTATCATGGGAGCCCAGGTTGTTTTTCTGTGCACTGGATAACTCTCAGAACTAATTTTTTTCCCAGAAGTTGTTTCTCATTCTCTACAAACATTACACAGGCATTTAGCCATGCTAAAGCCGTTTCTTTGAATGGGTCAGAGTTACTAAGAATTTTCAAAAACTCTGCTTGATTGCTTTGTCATACTCATCAATTTACCATGCTGCCAATATTTGTGTCATGGTAAATATTATCAGGAGCAGGTTTTTTTTCAAATTTACTTCCAGAAAACTGAAGGGAATGGTGACTATGATTGCCTGATTCCCATCCTATCAGCGGACAGTCCTACTAAGCAACATAACCAATGGGTGCTTGTTTGGATGCACTTTATTTTTTTTTTTTTTTTTTCATTCATAATGGAATGAAAAGTGTTTTAAGAAAAACAAAAGATATCCATTCTTCTTGGGATAAACAAATATCAACCTGCTTCTTTCTACAACACGGTTTCTTGAACCGGTGCTTGCCCATTTTCAAGTGTGACTTAAGCATAATGCTTAGCTTTCTTCCTTAAATATTGTCATGCCTTCCATTTTCCTGTTGCAGTATTATCAGTAGCAGTGTTGTAGTTCTTTCTGACTCCTTGACTTTACATATTCAATGTAGGCTGCTGGAGACAAAATGCTCTGCAGCAGGCTTGAAGTATATGTCCCTTTCTGACTCTAGTGTCACAGGATGCTCTCCAAGAAAGGATACCCCTACTCATTGGGGAAAAGGAATAAATTCTTTCTCTCATCATGATGTCCATTACCTTTTCTTCATGCTGAATTTATATATGTATATGTAGCAAACTTGCTGAGAGTGAACTCCTTCCCATTGTCCATGCCATCCACAAAGATGTCAAACAGTGCCAGGAATAATATTTTCACTATAATGAGTGCAAATTCTCCTGTGGTTTTTAAGACTGAATTATGAAAATCAACTCAGATCTTCAGAATATAAATAATCATAAGTATATAATCTTAAAAAAAAGATATGTGCATTTAAATTAACTCATGATTTAACACAAATAAGATGTGAGCACATCAATGTGTGTATTCATGATTCTGTCAGTCTACTCATGAAAACACACTTATGGAGAATATGGGATGATATTCAACTGCATTCAAGAAACAGTGTTTGATCAGAGTTTTACCCTCAAGACTGGGATTTTTCTTTTTACAAATTACAAGTAATTTTTCAAAATGTTATCATCACCTGCAGCATGAAGAGTTTCCTTTTCTATTGCACTATGAATCAAATCTTGTTCTTTTCTCAAGAAACAAACAAACAAAACAAAAAGAAGATTCAATTTCTTCTATGATTCTTCATATCCAAATTTTCTTTCTTTTTTCTTTTATTTTTTATTTAGTTTTTTATTAATACATGCATATATCTCTTGCTATTGATTGGTAAGCTGTTCTTATGGCAGGTTGCTAGTATGTTTTCTACGTTATGCTACATCAGTTGTTGGTAAGTAATTAAAAACAAAAAATGTTTAATGTCTTCCCAAGGATTTTCTCAAGAAATTACTACCTGAATGATCATTTGAATTCAGTATCTAACAAATCACAACATATGTATTCAACTACTATCAAAAATCCATGCAGCAAAACGGAATAATTTTATGAAAATTAAATAAATTGTAAAATAACTAATTAAATTTGGGAATAAAGAATTAAATATGGCACAAAGTAAGGAAAAAGATCTACTCATATTTCTAGAGGAAGGAACTGGGAGGAGATAGAGGAGAGATCAGTAGAATGGGAAAATTAAACTGTAGGCAGACAACTATGACTCTGTATTTTTGACTTCTGGTGAGATTCCATGACATATGAAGTTCCTTGTGTCAGTTAAAAATAGTTTGTATTTTTGTTTTTGTTTGTTCGCCTAAACAACAAAATATTTTAAAGTTAAATTTTTCAGAAAGATACTTCTGTTTTAATAAGGCAGATAAGAACTGAATCTACAAGTACTTGGAAGAGTGAAAATTTCAATACAGTATCAATGAAAATGCAAGTTTAGTACATGAAAGACAAAAAAAAAAAAAAAAAAAAAAAAAAAAAAAGAAGAAATGAGCCAGCTATGCTGATTTTTAAGAGAAAAAATTTGCACTGACCTAAAGCTGATAATTTCCATATAGGGTACTCTAGCGTCAAATGAGTGGAAGCTGAAATGATTGTGTCAGTACAAAAGGTTTTTTTTTTTTTTTTCCTTACAAGAAGAAAGAGATTGTTTTTTATAAAAAATGCTTTGTTCTAACTATATTTTTTTGCACAAATTATCATTTATCATAGTATATTCTCCATGTTTTTCTGATATTCTCTATTTGAATAGTAAGGGTTAAAATTATTTGAAGCAGTACTGAATATCTAAGACAGAACAAAAAAATCATTTGGTTTTGTTTTTTTTTTTAATAACAGCATAATACAGAACATTCTGTCATTTCTCCTGTGCTAATTTTGTTTCATCTCACTGTTGGGAGTAAAACTAAGAGACACACAGAAAATGCAAATCAGATATCTAGAATTTTAGAAATAGAAGTCTTGAAGTTAACAGAGGTATCATTAAGAAGCACACTGGAAGCAGAGAAGAAAAGAAGTTGAGAAAAGCCTGGTTCCAAAGATGATGATGGGAAATTAGATAGTTCGAAAAGGTTAAGACTTCGTTTTTCATAAGAAAGCAAAAATATAATACCTGGAAGAGTGAATGGATAACAGTTAACATAGATTAGGAGAGAAAACTGTTTTATAATGTTGGTTTCTCAGATAATGAGAAATTAAAAAAGTAAGATGACCCAGTAAAAGTTTTGAAAAGCAGGAAGGAGAAGTCTCTAATTTTCCCATTAGAATTAAAATAATTTTTTGATCTTTCCTTTACTCAGAAATTTGCTATGAAAAGATATTGAAATAATTTTTTAAAATATCTGCAAAGAAAGAAAAAAGGAAAGCATGCAACAAGTTGAGGAAAAGGTATTAGATTCACAAATTAGGCTCTGGTGGTAGTTGCCTCTTATACAAAAGTGTCACCACTGAAGCACAGATCAAACTCAGTGATAACCCTGTAAACATGATTTAATGTGTAGTATCACCCATGACATATTAAGATTGGATTTTATGTCCTGTATCAGACTCTATTCTGATCTAAAATTATATGGATCAACTTCACAAGTAAAGAAGAGTTATTTTCTCTTTTTAATTGTTGATAGTCTCTGTCTCTATATGAATAATTAAACAAATTAATGCTGGAACACAAATATTACATCACCTCTCTTCGGCCACAGATTACAAATTTGTTTGTTTTCCGTGCTTAAGTTAATAGCTGAATGACTATATTTTTAAAAAGTAGTTCCAAGAGGAAAAAAATGAAGGTCAGCCAGAAGCTGGTAGCCAAAGTATAATCCATGAAAATGTCAAATATGAATCAGAAGAGACTTCTTAATCACAGGGAAAAAAACACAACAATGTTCTTTAATAAAGGTATTCCAGAGTCTAAAGCAAATCCACAGTCTTTCCAAATCTAAGCTTTCACATACTTTGGTTTAGTTTCTCTCTAAGAATGACAGAAATTAGGTCAATTTTTAGCTAATGAAGATATTTATCTTCTTTAATGAAGTATTTAAATTTTTTTTTTTTGTTCATTAACCAAAACAATGAGTCATCCAGTATGGTCTCAACATGAAGCAACAAGAGACAAATGGTTCAGGAGAGATGTATTTTCTTGAATATCACTAAAGTCAAACTGAGAAACTGTCACTGCCTTCAATTAGAAAATTCCAAGAACTCTCAGAAATTCCAATAATGTCAAATTCTGTTACCTGTATGTAACTGATCTATCTGTGAGCCATCAAACCAGATTCAGGACTTCATTGTTGGAGCAAATTATTTGTTCTTTCTCAAATGTTAAAATGTGCCTGATGAGCTCAGCTGTCTTCCATTGCTCCTGGTCTGACCCAGGAAAATCAACTGTCTTAGTTCTCTGCAGTTCTCTTAGTTCGCTGTTACTGGTGGTCTGCTGTTGTAACAAGCACAATGAGAAAAAGACAAGGGCAGTAATAGTTTTTCTAACTGTTTTCAAAGTCAATGTAAGCTCAAGCCCTTCTTCACATTACTTGACTTTTCCCCACAATTCATTCCAACTGGGATGGCTTTTCATTTTTTTCTTCTGTTGAAGGACCTGGGTTGGACCCAGGGAAAGCAGAACTACCTCTGAAACAGAACTAAATCTGTGTCTTTGATGCATACCTTTTATTCAAATCAAAGTTGCTGTTTGCTACCCTGCAGTGTAAAGTTAAAGACCTCTTTATTTGTATGTTTTTCATTATAGGATTTTGTTTTTCCTATCTTTCTTGGTTCTACCTCCCTCATCC
This sequence comes from Malurus cyaneus samueli, assembly GCA_009741485.1. Taxonomy (NCBI): domain Eukaryota; kingdom Metazoa; phylum Chordata; class Aves; order Passeriformes; family Maluridae; genus Malurus; species Malurus cyaneus. The sequence goes on along the minus strand of CM019214.1, from coordinate 40,058,820 downwards.
GGCCTCACCTTAATAATCTACATATTTTGGGGTGCTTATGTGTTTGAAAATAATGAACTATACACATACCTGGATATTTCAGCTGATTTGCACTTCTATAATATTGCAAAACCATCAAAACCTATCTTCGTATGTTTACAATTATTTATGTTGTTGACATAACTTTAAATTCCCAGAGAAAACTAGAAAATTGAATTCACTTCTCAGATGTTGGTGTGACAACAATTGAACAGTGGAATATGATACATCAGTACTTTAACATTTCTTTCCCCTTTTATTCCTATTCTGATTCTTATACCTCTTCTTAATTACATTGCTGTAACAGTTGATAATGTCTGAATCTTATGGAGTCTGAATACCTATGAAATTAAATACAATTAATTGAGACCTTCAAGAAGAAAAAAATATGAAGTGATTCTGAAACCTGTGTCATAATAAGAGGAGACTGAAAGAAAGAAAATGTTGGAAATGTTTGCTTTAGCTCTAAACATTTCTGAGAACTACATTTTTGAATATGAAGAAAAGAAAACATGAAATTCCAATAACTTGGAGAATTGAGAGAAAAGGAGTTAGATTCATAGGAACTAAGGAATATTTGTCTTTCTAACTGAAAATTTCAACCCCAGTAGTTATCACAGAGTTGCAGAATTTTTAGAGTTGGAAGGGACTTTACAAAAATCTTGCAGTCCAACTCTTTGTCATGGGCAGGAACATCTTCCACTGGACCAGATTTCTTGAAGCCCCATCCAACCTGGCTTTGAACACTTCCAGGGATGGGGCATCCACAACTTCTCTGGTCAATCACTTCTACTTTATTGCCACCCTCATTGTAAAATACATCTTTTTTATGTCCAATCATTAGGAACCATTCCCCGTTGTCCTCCAAAAACATGCTTGTCAAAATGCCTCCGGCTTTCTTACAAGTACCCTTATACACTGAAGGCATCCCTGAAGCCTTTTTTCCAGTCAGAATAACCCCTTTCTGCATAAGAAAGCCCTCATGACTTTCAAGGCACCCCTTTGGATCCACTCTAACAGACCCATATCTGTCTTGTACTGATGACTCCAGAGCTGTACACAGTAATCCAGATGGCTTTTCATCAAAGCAGAATAAAGGAGAAAAATCACCACAACTCAACCTGCTGGCCACCCTGCTTTTTATGCAGCCCAGAATATGTTTGTCTTCTGGGTTACAGGTACACCTTGATGTCTTGTGTCCAGTTTTTCTCCCACTAATATCACCAAGTTTTGCTCTACAGGGCTGCTCTCAGTTCATTCATCCCCCTGTCTCTCTTGTTTTTGGGTCTGTCCTGACCCAGGTGTAGCACCCTCCATGTTGAAATTCATGGGGTTCCCATGGACCCAGTCCCAAGCTTGTCAAGAATCCTCTGGATGGTATTCCTTGCTCCTAGTGAATCAACTGTACCTTCCAGCCTGGTGCCATACACAAATTTTCAGAGTGAAATCAGGCTCATTCTCTGTGTCACTGGTGAAGCTGTCAAGCAGCAATGGTCCTAGTGGTCCCAGTACTTTGTCCTAGAGTCATTAATTGTGACTCTTTGGACATGACCATCCAGCCAATACCTAATCCATTCAAGGACCCCATACCTCAAACCTGCTTCTTTCCTATTTAGAGGTAAGAAAATAGTGTGGGACCATATCAAAGGCTTTTTGTCATTCAGGGAGATGACATTGACAGCTCTTTGTCCATTGATACAGTCATTCTCTCACAGAAGGACACTAGTTGGGTCAGGTAAGATTTGCCCTTGATGAAGCCATGCTGTCTGTCTAATCTCTCTGTCTTCCTCATGTTTCAGCATAAATTCCTGGAAGATCTTTTCAGATACTGAGGTGAACCTGAGTGCTAGTTCATTCCCAGCATCTCCCTTTGTAAAAATGAATGTGATGTTCTCCTTTCCTCCAGTAACTGGGGAGATCACCCATCTTCCATGACTTTTCAAATACGATGGCGAGCACTTTGGCAGCTAAATCTGTCAGTTTCCTTAGGGTCCTGCGATGCATCTCATCCCGTCTCATATCATAGAAGCCTGCAAATTTTAAGTAATTTGGGATTTTTCTTATTTTAACCATTCCTCCATTATTTTTCTCCTTTGCTTCCATTCTTTTTTTTATTGGCATCCTAACAAAAATGGGATTGTAGGTTTTCATATTTTGCAGTTCTTGTAAAAGCATCTGTCTTCCATTATCTGATGCTATTTCAAGTTGTTTCTCTCACTGTGTGTATGTTCTCCCGTGCAGACTGCTTTGATTTCTTCTTTTCCATGTTACAGTAGCTGGTATATTTTAGTGACTCAGAGAGATGCTCTGTGACCATCTGGGCTTTGATGGGTATTGCCTTCCTCTGAATTGGTCTAGTACTGCCTTTCTATTTTGTTGTCTTTCTTTTTCATGTGAATGAATTGTCTTTATGGATTGAGGTAACTCATTCTTTGTGACAGAAGGTGAATATCAAGGGCAGGATTTGTCTTATCAAACCCGGAGTTAGAATGAAGATATCCATGCCTTAGCAAGTCACGTGCACTCTAGACAGTTTTATGTCAAAAAACACGAGACTCATAGTGTAAGACTATTCTTGTCCTAAAGTAAATATCTAAAGTCACCCTAAAGTATTATACTCTATATTAGTCTTTTTATCTCCATTTAATATAGAGGGGGGTGGTCATGAAAGGCTCAGATGCAGACGCTGACTGAGAAATCAGAGTGAGCGAACATGCAAACATCCCAAGCTGGTGACTGATTTTATCCGTGTAAATGAAAAGGAGAAAGTGAAGAAAAGTGTATGGTGTTAACACTGATATAATTATTTATCATTATTGCTAACTAAGTAATTGGCCTTTTAGGGAAAAAAAAAAAAACCTTTTTCTTCTGCTTTTTTTTTTTTTTCTGTTAATATCCAGCCATCTTATTCATTTTTATGTTTTAATATTACAGTTTAAGAGAAAAGCCTGTCTAAAATCCCCTAGGAAAGGCCCTTCTCATTCTAGCATCTTCAACATCTGTGGGAAACAAAAACAAAACACAAAAATTAGTGCCTGGCAAACCTAGCTCTGCAGGGAGGATTTTACTAGTGTGTGAATAAGTAAAACCATTTGTCCTTTTGGACTCATGCTGACTGTGCTTCCCACCCCCACTCAAGATGTTGCTGTTAGAATAATGTTATTTGTTTACCAGCTTGTTTATGTTTCTTTATAAAAGAATAAACACACAAGAAAGCAACCATTAAAAAAATCAGTGGAAGTGAATGAGAAAGCCATATATAAAAAGGACATATATTTATAATGTACTCATAAATAAACCATCAGCTGTTCTTACCATATATTTTCTCTGAAAATACTATAATTCTCATGGAAAAACCATTAGTGCCCCTTTTTCATATCCATAATAGATTTTTCATCCTATACATGACTTGTAACATTATTTGTTACTAAATTTGTCTGACACTTTCTTGTTAAAGCGTTTTTATTAGTTACATGTAACTTCATACAAATATAACAGTGATGTCCAGTTTGTTTGTTTGGGTTTTTTTTTTTTTTTTTTTTTTTTTTTTTTTTGTTTTTTTTTTTTTTTTTTTTTTTTTTTTTAAACAGGAGAATATCAAGAGTCTACTTTTAATTAAACAAATGGTTTTACTCGTGGTTCCTTTTTAGCTCTCCTAAACCCATTCTGGTCAGTCTCTTCTCACTTCCTTAATGATTGGTTTCAGAGGAAAGCCTTGACTAAATATGCTACGTGAGATTTTCAGGCTGCCTTTGATCTAACATTTTCACTTAGTATAGGAAAACAAGAAGAACACCAAAATGAAACCAAGTCAGGTGAGAAAATTTAATTTAACCATTAAAAATAATATTTTAAATGCTTTTCCTTTGTTTCACTTTTTTTTTTTTTTTTTTTTTTTTTTTTTTTTTTTTAACAAGGAAAAGGTTTGTGAAAGCCACTCAATTTGGATAGGACATTGGAAAAGCTACTGATTTGCATGTACTGAACATCTAATCTCATTTTCAGCAGCTAAACATTCTTGAAGTTGATTTCCACTGAGTATGTATCCATTTCTTTTATCTTTTACCAATGATCTAATAAGGTAAACAAAATCTCTACTAACATTCAGAATTTGTAAATGGTTCTTGTACAAAATTTCTGGAAGAGTAGAATTTCGAAGTGCTGGCCAAGAGATAAAATAGACTTAAGCAGTAACAATAAGTTCATTAACAAGGGGCTCAATATACCCCAAACCATCCTGAATTTAACTTTTTTGCCCCTCATTTTCTGCCCTTGAAAGTACAAAACAAAGTAGGCAACAAAATAAAACAAAACTAAAGCAATTCCCCTGACAGCAAGTCATGATTGTTCCTCCTTTGCCATCTATCATGTTTGATCCTCCCAGAGTGTGCTTCTGGGAAAATTCAGCTTTCATCCCTTCTATTTTAGTCCCTTCAGACTCTTGTACTGTTCTCATCAATGTGGCAAGTTCGTCATTTCACTGATTGAACAGAATTCATCTGTACCTGAGCTTCCAAAATTTTCTGTGTTCTGCCATTCATCAGCTTCAGCATGCATTCTACATAGTTGTATCTGTCAATTTTTTTCTTTTTTTTTTTTTAAATTTCCTATTGTAGAGATATTATTCATTTGTGGTAGCCACCTTTCTCTGTATAGCCAACAAGCTTTTGCAAGTGCAAGGATCGTTGTTTGTTTTTCTTGAAGTGCTTCCAGAAAGCTAAGGCATTTCAAAATCTGATTCTTTCTGTAGGAAACTTTCTTACTCCTTTTCATCTGTAGAGAGAAAACATAATGATTTACATAATTTAGAAAGAAAATGCTTGCAACATAAAGGACAGTTCTTTCATATGTTAAGCAAGATCAGTCAATTTTTATAATATTTTTGGTTCCATAAAATCACAACACGGTCTTTGAGGAATTCTTTGCAAGTGGAGATGCAGGAATAACAGAGCCCCCTCCACAGCTGCTGCTTGTCAATAGCATTGCTGTATCAGCAACATGCTTAGACAATCTGGGATGACAGGAATGCTATTTCCTTTCTCTCTCCAGGTGGGAGCCACTCCCCACTCTTTCCATGATTAAAGAGAGTGACCCCAATGTCAGCTGTCTGGGATTCAGGAAATATACTACCTTTTTGTAATGGCAGTTTTAGGATTCCAGGTTTTAGTACATGAAAGTGGGTAGTTTGTTTTGGTTTGGGGTTTTGCTTTTTGGTTTTGGTGAGGGGTGAGAGGGAGTGGAGAAGCAGAAGGGGGAGCTGGTTTGTGTAATCACTGTGTTCCCTGGGAACAACACCTTGTTTTTAACAAAGTACATAGAAATCTGCTAGCTCAGTTATGAACTGCATTGGCAAAGGACATTTCAAGTGCTTTTCACAAATAATACCTTGGTGCACATCCCACAAAACACTCATGGGTCTGCTCAGTAGCATTCTTTCAAATATAGCTGTATATCTCCTAAATTGTAAGAGGTACATCAGGTAAAGGATAATCTTACAAATCAAAATAAACTAAACCCTCTAAATTGAGTGAAATCATGCTAGCTTCATTCCTTTGACTTACTGATGACAGAAAAATTCCTTGGGGGCTTAGGCAATTCACAGGTTGACCCACATTTTACCACAAGCTCGTTGTCTCTCTTCAGTAAAACCTTTCTTTTTAGATATATAGTGAATTAGACACAGTAACTTTCATCTCCATAGATTGCATAATTTGTATTAATTATTCCCAGAGAAACTTGTATGCATTTGTATTGGATTTTTCAGATGTACAGTGGGAGAGAAAGCTGCATTATGTTTATGGTACAAAATAATGCAACTTGCTAGCTGCAAATAAGCAAAGCGAAGCATTCTGTCTGAGGACCAAGTGTCCATCCTACACAAGATTCTGGAGGGAGTGTTTCAGAATTATCTAGTTTGGTTGTGTGGCTTTGATGTTCATTAAAGGTCATGGAGAGACGCAGTTGTCTGACTTAGATGTCTGAAACAGACACCTCATGAGTGCATGAAGTCTCTGAAAACCTTCAAATCATCCATCCCCTGTCAACTCGAGGATCAAATGAAAGAGTATTCCCTTATACCAAATGCAGAAGCTTTCTTTAGGAGGACTTGCTCACTAGGCTCTTCAAGACAATTGAAATTCATATGCAAAAATCATATCAGCTAGATTTTGTGTCAAAAGTGGTGTAAAAAGATTCTGCAGATGAAGTCAGAAATGTAGTCTAAAATACTCTAAAAGTCTATTTTTTTCACTTATAAATTTAATTTCCTAGTTATCACTTGGAGAAAACACTGAAAATTGAGGTTGCAAAACACAGAGCAAATGTTAAGTGTATGTGAACACTAAATTGTAGTTAGATGCAAAAATATGTCAAATAATTGCAAAAGTCATGTAAAATTTAGCAAGTGAATAGAAAGCAACTCAAAGGATCAGCAACATAAAATGTTTTTTTACTAAAGAAAAAGAGACTTTCTGCTTGAGAAATAGATGAGAGTACTTGATTTTATCCCTCCCCAATTGACAAGTAAATTACCTCTATACTCATACAGAAAGAGGGAAAAACCCAACATTGATTAGATTTCTAATCTTGTAAACACCTATCTACTAAGAGCTCAGGTTTTTTTCTTCTGTTTGAGAATAAATCTTTTGAATATTAGAAAGAATAAAGTAGGAGACTAAACTTGATAAATGTTTCTAAATTAATCTCCTCTTTTATTCTCTCACTGAGCATTTTTTCCATAACTGTAGTGTAATGGAACAGAAAGCGTATTTACAGCACAATCTAGAAGAACCAAAATGAGATACATTTTTTTTTTTTGATTGCAAGCAAATTGCAAATGTAATACTGCCAAGATCAAACAAAAAAAAGTAAACTGAGTTTCTCAGCAGTTATCCTTTCATTACAGTATCACTGGACTAGGTTCAAGCTTTACTAATTGGTACATGCCTGTTAGAGAAGTTGGACTAGCAGCCTCACTCTTGCAGCAGCAGGAGCAAGGGTTGCTATGTAACTAATTACAGCTATCAGCAGTGGCTCTGTTTTAAATGGTGTATGAATTAGGCAGTATCCGAGAAGCACACACAAGTGAATTTGCCATTAACAATGAACAGCTCTGTGAAAAGAACGCAGTATAAATTTACTTAGTCCATCCTGGGATTAGGCAGACAGCTCTACTCTTATTTGGCCTCTGAAGTAAATTTCAGCGGAAAACTTAAGAGGCTTTTCTCCGGCAAAGAGAATTTTGCCTCATACTTGGTGCCTTATTGCAATACAGACTGTACTCCAATTCCAATTACACTAATGCAAGCTGTGAGTAAGTTCATTGTGCTCCCTGGAATTACTCTAGATTTACAACAGTGTTATCTGAGATTTACACCTCTATAAATTAATCTGAAATGTGGCCACACAGTCTAGCTGGTTGTTAGCTTAATAGGAAAAATATAGTTGCATAAATAGTTGATATCTTTCATACTAATTTGGGACCTCCTCACAGCTGCTTACTTACCCATTTATATTAATTTACTACACCAGAAACATGTCCAATTAATAAGAAGCAATTCACTCACTGCTCATGATTAGCAAAACTTTTTCTTTGCCATAACACCTATCCCTACATCATATTTATCTCCCTAAAGTGTTTGGTTCTGTTCTTAACACCTTAAGGATGGTGGAGGTTTGTTGTATCATGACATCTTGTTTCTAAGGCTGTTGAGATAGCCAGCTTTTTTCATAGTGATGATCAAATAAATCTGAGCTATGGATTAGAACTGATCTAGCAGCGAAACCACAACTCATATGTTTTCAAGGAGCATGACCAGGGGAAAAGGACTGTAATATTAATTAGAATTGTCGCATAGGTCTCTCAGTTGTTCTAGATTTCATTTAAAATAATATTCCTGTTCAGGATCTCAAATTTTCCAGCTATAAGAACAACTAAGACAAACCACATTTTCTTCTGCATAAAATAGATTGCTTCTGAAACTTCAAGGAAATTAGATGTGCCCTCTATCTCCATTCTTGCACTGTGCATTGGGATTTTCGTTAGCTCTTTCATAGGAGAATTTTATATAATAGAAGTTGCACAAGAAAAATCATGCAAATTATGATTGCACTAAATTAAGCTGTTCTCAGCTCTATTAGTGAGCTAAGGCCAGGTTGAGCTGGCTCCCAGAGGCCTCATTGTTCACTCTTCTAGGCAATAAAATAGTTGCTCCAGGGTCATTACTGTATATGAGACAAGTTGCTGCAGCTCCCCTCAATGAGGAACCTGACCCAAGGACTTCATAGCAACAAATCATCCCCTTTCTACACAGGTAATTTAACTCTTGTTCTTCTCAGGCCAACAGACTAAAACAACAGCTATGTTACCACAGACAAGTGCTTTCCTAATATTCCCATGGTGAAAATGTCCTTTTTAAGAGATGACAATCATGCTACCGTATGGGAGTAATAGTGTGTCAGACTATACATTCTTGATTATGATTCTTTAAACTATGTACTACAAAATAAGGAAGCAATATGCACTAAACTCCAAGCCTGCCTTGGGAATAAAGACAAAAATAATAGGAAGGAAGGAAGGAAGGAAGGAAGGAAGGAAGGAAGGAAGGAAGGAAGGAAGGAAGAAGGAAGGAAGGAAGGAAGGAAGGAAGGAAGGAAGGAAGGAAGGAAGGAAGGAAATGTTTAACAGGAAATGCAGATAAGCTGTCTTCACCTTGAACACTGTATAACTAATTACACTTGTACAAAGTTAAAGTTTAATGTAACGACTTTGATTTGTAGGAATATAGTACTTTGTGTTGCAATAAAATATATTCTATGAATTTCATAACTTTATTATTTATTTCTTAAAGGGATAATTTAGAGAAATAAAATTGAATAAAGAAAGCTCTTTTGCTTTGATGCTTCAAATGGTACTATGAAACATAATTAATCTATTTTCCTACAGACAGGGAAGTATGTTAAGGCACCAGTGAACTTCTATTTCATCCTTCTGTCTGTGGAGCAATAAAACAACAACAAAAATTTGTCTCACATATATAGTATATACTATATACCAAGTATACTCTATTTCAGTAAGTTAAATTCTTAATCTTTGCTTTTTACCCTGAGTTAAGAATTCTAGAAGGTAGAATGGGGAAATATTTGTTTTTCCTTTTATACTAACTGAAGAAAAAGATGTAGAGAGAGTTCAAGGATGGAAAAATACCCTTGAGTTACCTGCATTATTGCACATTATTCTAATCTGGGTTCTCATTAGAGTGTTCTCATTACCACTTTTTCATCATTGTTATTTTTGCTACTATTACTATTAACAATAATTTTTATTATTATTTTTATCCTTTTAGTAACCAAGGTCAGCTCTACTACCTATAGATAATAGATAGATAGATAGTATAGATGATAGATAGATAGATAGATAGATAGATAGATAGATAGATAGATAGATAGATAGATAGATAGATAGATAGATTAGATAGTGTTGTTTTTTTCCCCCTGTTTTTCATGCTGCTTGCAAAAATGCTAAGATGGCTACATTCAAACTGCTCCAGAAAACAAGAAATAGCAAGAACCTAGCCAATGTACTGTATTCAAATTCTTAATCTGCTTACATATTGTAAAACTTCCACCAATTTCTAAAAAAACAGACGAAGTAAAACCTTAGTCCTGGCTATTCATTGGAAAAGTGACAACTCCTGAAGGAAAAATTGCAATTGAAGTTAAACAAATGGGGCAAACAAAAGCAATTGCAAAAATTACCAAGGGCCACATAGACACTCACAAGATAGCTCTGGGATGCTGCAATTCTGAACAAATCACTACTAAGCCACCTCATGAAAATAAACAAAACACACTGTGGCTCTTGTACCTTAATCAGGTGGGAACGAGTTTGTAGCAGACAATTAAAAAAAACAAACATTTGCCAGTTAAATTATAATGGTACTTACTGCAGCTTAAATGCCACCCCTCGGGTAGCAAGGGTTTAATTTGACTGCACAGCCTATGTTGGTTAGCTTGATGGAATAAACTGTGCCAGAGCTAAAATACATTTTCTCTTTATTTAGTGAGTGTAAAAATGCTTTTTACACTTTTTTATACTTTTTGAAAAGAAAAATCATATACGTTTTATCAAGAAGGGACTGTGCTATAGATGTGGTGGAAACACTTGTAAAAAGATGTGTAAATATTTAGAAAAACAAAATTTAAAAATATTTTTTTTACATTATTTAAATTGCAATGTCCAACATCCTCTATGACTCTGGCTTTCTATTAGAGATATTAATTTACTCAGGCGATTGCTTTGTCCCTACCCCTACAACAATGGTAACAGAATCTAAGCAAGTCTGCAGACTATACAAAACTGGGAGGAGCTGCTGACTCCCTTGAAGGAAGGGACATCCTGTAGAGAGACCTTGATTAACCAGAGGATTGGGTAATCCCATGAAGTTCAACAAGGGAAAGTGCCGGATTCTGTACCTTGGATGGGGCAACCCTGGATGTACAGACAGACTGGGGAATGAAGTGCTGGAGAGCATTGTCGTGGAAAGGGACCTGGGGATCCTGGTCAGTGGCAAGTTGAACATGGGTCAGTAGTGCCCTGGCAGCCAGGAGGGACAACCCTGTCCTGGGGGACATCAGGCACAGCATCACCAGCTGGGCAAGGGAGGGGATTGTCCAGCTCTGCTCTGCATTGGGTGACCTTGTCTTGAATATCATGTGGGTGCAGCATCCCATAGAGGTAAGCCAGAATGTCGTAACACCCACCATCAACTAAGATATTAAGCTATCAGAGAGTGTCCAAAAGAGGGCAACAAAGATGGTGAAGATGAGAAGCCATATGGGGAGAAGCTGTATGAGGAGTGGCTGAGGTCACTTGGTCTTTTCAGCCTGGGGGAAAGGAGACTGATGGAAGACCTCACTGCAGTCTACAACTTCCTTTTTAGGGGAAGAGAAGGGGCAGGCACTGATCTCTTCTCTGTGGAGACCGATGACAAGACTCAAGGAAGACTCAAGGCCTGAAGATGTGTCAGGGAAGGTTTAGGTTAGATATTAGAAAAATAGTTCTTCACCCAGAGGGTGGTTGGGCACTGGAACAGTCTCCCGAGGGCAGTGGTCACATCACCAACATGGCAGAGTTCAAGAAGCATTCGGACAATGCTCTCAGACACCTAGTGTGACTCTTGGGGTGTCCTGTACAGGAGCTGGACTCGATGATCCATGTGGGTCCCTTCCGACTCTGATTTTCTGATTCTGTGATTCTGTGAATATTCCATAAATAATCTGTTGTTATTATACTTACCTTATGGGTAAGGAGCTGATACTCAGAAGATGTGATGGGTGGATTTATCAGACATTGGTCACTAAGTTATGAAACACAGTGCAGACTTTAGATGATCAGAATATGTACTTGATTGCTATTCATAGCATACTTTAGAGCCTTAAATTCTTGGTACTAAAATTCTCCAAGCATCCAAAAAGTATATTTCTTGAATGTCCAGAGACTTGCTAGTGCTTAAAAACTTGGTAGATTACCTTATGCTAAAGGTCCCTAAGGAACTACCAACTAAGTATTTATCTTCCTCTCTCATCCATGTCTTACTCTAGTAGACGTTCCAAGAACAAGCCTGTTAAACCACACTATGTGCAAGAAACAGATGCCAGCTGTGGTGCCATCACTAATCTCCTAAGAAAGCAATAAGAGTAAAACTGTCATTCACAAACGAGAAATTAAATTTAATTTCCTCTCCTCACTGGGGGAATTTGAATGAGTACCTCTGAAACACTGGAGTATGTAGCATAAAATATACAGTAGATTCAGATGGCATATTTCATCCTTTCAAATTTAATTCAATTTGTACAGAATAATTAGAAAGAATAAAACAGGAAGTTACAGTGAGAATACAGGAATGGTTTCAAACAGACCTGATCACAGAGTGTCTTGTCAGCATGGCTATACTGCTGCTGTGCAGTCTCCATGATCCCTAGACTCAAGTTGGCTCAACACAACTGTCACAGGGCACAAGTAGAGCTACCTTGATATCAATCAGTTTTGTTTCTATAAACTGCTGGTTAGTATACTTGCTAGAGAGGCTACCTCACTGTCTAGTATTTCCTTAAATCAGAATACATTTTTGCGAATTAAGGAATAGATTTGAGTCTCATGATTACAGACCATGAAATGGTTGGTTATCACTGTCCAAAAAGAAGTTGTTTTTTTTTCTTTTCTATTTGTACTCAAACAGAAAGACAGAGAATGCCAATGGTGAGTAGATGAACTGTGTTTTCTCGAGAGTTATGAAAATGTCAAAGCTGATATGTTTAGCCATCAACTAAACAAGAGTGGGTATCAAAAGGAGAAAATAGACATCACAAGTCCAGGAGTCACTGTGCAAATCAAATTAACAGAGATCATTGCTTTAATTAAAATAGAGGTTGCCAGGCATGTTACAGAATAAGAATTCGTGGCAGACCATGTGAACTTTTTGAGATTTTTCAGGTCTCAGCATGTGCCAAGGGCTTTCCTGGCACACTCTCAGAATCAGGTTCTCAGTGTGCTTTAATCGAGGGGAAAAAAAAAAAAAAAAAAAAAAAAAAATGACCTACTTTAGGAAACATGGAAAAACAGTCTTAGAACTTGAGTAAACTGATCCAGCTGACCATCTCTACATATAATTGTCCTTCAGTACTGATAGCTAAAGCTCTAATTCCAGCAGGAAAAGAATTTGCTTGAAAATCTAGACATGGGCTTTTAAAATGTCAAAATGTAAAGCTAAAAACAAAAAAGCCAAACAAAATGAAGTCAGCTTGCAAATGCTATTTTTGCTGACAGCTTTAAAGAAGAATAACAGTCCTTTTGACCTTGACAATTATCAGTTCCCTATGTGACTTTTCTTTTTGTGGGTGTGTGTTTTGCCAGGTTTTACAAAGTTTCGACATTAAGGAAGATAAACGACAGTGAATGGAATCAGGTGTCCTGCAGTATTTTCTGCAGTGCCCAGGGGTTCCACTTGATTTTAGTATACTCAGCACAGAGATGGGCTGTGCTAAGCATTTTATCCAATTTCTGGACAAGGTGCTGGTGCAATTATCATCTTCTGTGCAATTTGCCTTCTGGGAAAAAATTTGTTAGCCAAATATTCTCTCTTCATTCTTTTTTAGTAAAGCTGAATAGCTTTGACAAAAACTAAAACCCTGAGCAAAATTATTTCTGCAACTGTACTGTCCTCATTTTAAAGAAACAATATTTTAAAGTAGTTCTCAAGAAAAATATTCAAAGAGAATCTTTCTTTTTCAGTATTTCTCTCTGAGAAAAACAAAACCAAAAACAAACCAGAAATATTAAAACTGAAAAAAAATAATTAACTGGGAAAAAGTATCAGATTTAATGAGAGACTAAAATGCATACATTGGCCAATACTTTACTCAAGAAGTTTTGCAGATGTCTTAAGCTGTGCAATGATTGAAAGAATAAACCAAATAAATAAATAAAATCTACTGAGTATCTGAAAGATATTTAATTCTGTGGGCACAAAACATCCTGTGGAGATGGGGGCCCAATATTTCAAAGTATATTTGCTTTTTTAGATAATCTCCAATGCTGTGTTTTCTCAGGTAACTTCTAGGTCTATCCCCAAAAGGTTTGACCTACTATTTAACTGAGAGATCATCTCCTGCTATAGTTCAGTATATACAATAAACAGGCAGAGTTTTTTCATGTACAAATATCAGTGTCTAGTTGCACTACAGGTTTCAAATGATTACAGACAACTTGAACTGAAAAAAATGGACACAGAAACACTAGTTATGATTATAAAATTATTTGTGTGATGCACAAACAAGAGAAGAGGCAACTCCAAGGGATACATTGTATGGACATAGCTGATAATTCCAACAGGGATCTAGCAGAGAAGATGCAAATGAGTTTAAATATCAATGATTTAATTATCACTGTCTCAAACATGTATTTGGTAATGTTGATGCAAACACTTTTCTCTTAAACTGATTTCTCTTGTATATAAGCATTTCATCTGGTATTCACTTCAGTTTATCTGAGGTGAGAGTCAGTAAAGCTAGGATTCATCTCACCTGATTTCTGGAATGTGATTAATCTGTCCTGGTTTGGATGCCAGCTTGAATTACCTTGTAGTTGTGCCTGTTTTTCTCCTCTACTGCAAAAGAACTCTAGATAACGTTTTCAGGTGCAGATTTCTATTCTATGTACAACTAAAGCTAGGTGAGATAAACCTCAGCTGAATTTCAGTAAAAGCTATGGTCAGATGAAATACAGGCAGCAGAGATTACAAAGCCTATCTTTTAGCATGCTCAATCCTTGACAAAAGTAGAGGTTTCATCAATATATCTTCTAGATAGATTTTTGAAGGAGGCACTGGAAAGCTTCTTTCTGCAATAATGGTTGGGGTTTTAACTATCAGCAAGGGCTTAGAGTTCTAAAGCAGGATCAAAGAGAGTTGGCATACTGCTTAAAATGCATATGTTTCTAATACATCACAAGCATTCAAACTCCAGTGACTACAACACATTTAGTGCCTTGCCACGATTTGCAAGAGGCGTTAAGTAAGAGCATTTGGTTTCATTTTGGGGTTTTGATTTAGAACATTCCAATTTAGACATTGCCATACTGAACATTGGTTTCTAATCTAGTTGAATTGCTTTATTCATCACACTGTAATTCTGTTTTTCCTACTGTACTTTGACCTACAGTGAGACCTTACCGAAAGAATAAAAGTTGAAGGGATTGAAGGATTCTCAATCAATTGACAGATTGCCATCACCTTCACAGTAATTTTCAATTCTTATGCATGAATCTCATGTCAGAGCATAAATATATTTATCACAAAAAAATGTAATATAAATTCATTGCTAGCAGAATGCATACATAATGGTTTTGAAATGTTGTAATATATAGAAGTTGTTGCCTGGAGAAAAATGCTTTGTATATAGTGTATGTAGCCATGCATATGTACACATATATACATAAGCGTATATATGTTTATATGACTGAAGGATGGAGTGAAACAGAGACATTTGTTATGAATTACAAATGAATGTTTAATCTTGTCAAGGCTTTTCTTGTTTGAGAATCAAATCCTTTCCCTGGTTTCTCAAAAAGCAAATTATCAGAAAGATTCTCTTTTGCTGCTGTCATTAGCAGACAGACACTGCCGACAGTTTAGCTTGGTTTCAGCACAGCTCTTGGGCCACAGCTGCTTTCCAGGCAATCTAAGTACCACTTGAACGCTCAGTTGCAGATTGACCTTGTGGTAATTGAGGTTATGAAAAGGCTCTTGTTCTCTAAAATCTCAAATGAACACCTCTCCCTCTGGGAGACAGCAGGATATTCAGCAATAGCAGCCCTGCTGAACCTGCGAGATTCTTTCTGCCGCTCTGGTCAGTGCTGAGGTCAGGATGAGAGACAAATGCCTGTGATGGGATATGAGGAATGTAATGGAGTAGCAAGTTAAGATGAAATTATTTGGCAGTAATTATTTTCCTTTAATTGTGTTCCACTCTGCCACCCCAAAACCACCTGCTAAGTGTTTGAAACCATGTTTTTAACACTTTTCTCACTTGTATCAGTAATATTATGTGTTCTTATTCTTGATTTTGTCCAAATTTTTTATTTTAAAAAAAGAAAAAAAGGAAATAATATCAGGTTAAAACCTGATTTCTTTATAGCAGAGAGCCGTCTGCTGAAGTTGTCAATTACTTCAGTTTTCATCATGAGCCAGCATCTGAACATCTCTGCCCCCGCCAGTAATTAACATTACAGTCAATGGGAATTAATGTTGAGGCTTTCAGAGGAAATGGGGATAATTAAACTAATCACAAGAAGTACACAACAATTATTGTTATAATTTTAAATCTCAAGCCAATTAGCTATGCTAGCCACTCTCTTTGGCAAAAGCTCACTGTTTATGGTAGCTAAATATAAGATTAAAATTAGTGATGGCAGAACATCTTTTAGCTACTCAACTTAGGTCAGGACTTATTGTTTTGATTTAAATGCTGTATACAAAATTAAGAAATGACTCTCCAGTGGCAAAACCCTTTTTAGCAAGCTATTAATACTTATTGGGCCTGAATACCCTACTGGAAATACCAAACAGGGTTAGCTCCAAAAGAGATGAATACAGGCATGGATCCTCAACTTGAAAATCTGAAGAATAAATAACATGATTTTAACAGACTGTCTTGTCTGAGGATTTTGATCCATGTAACATTGATATGCATTAATCAGTCTCGGACAGGTGAAGATGCCACTGTACAGGACCAGACCTAAACATGTTTTGTCACCAATATTATGAGTATTGTTTTAGGAAAGGTGTGATCAGAGGTCAGATGTATGGACCTGGGACAGTGCTCTGCTGAGCCAATTTCCTGCTCCACCTTGAGACTTGTGCTCAGTCCCATCCCACAGCTCATTTCCTGGAGAAGAGCTGGCTGTGCATGTGGGATCAGAAGACTGAGAAAAATCTAGTTCACATAAAAGGCATGTACCAGGTTAACTACAGAGGGAGCAGATCAGGTCCCCCTCATGTTCTTTTTCCTCTCTTTCACTCTCGTCATTTGTCCCAGATCCACGCAACAGGACCAAGGCAGGATTTAAGCACCGATGATGTTCTTTTCTCTCTCTCTCCCTCTTTCTGTCTTGTTTTCTTCCCTTGATTTGTGTGGGCAAAGCATGGGCTATCATATTTTACCCCATATTCCATACTGGACTTTGTTGAGAGTGTGGGGATTGTGAGCCAGCACCTCTGATTGTGCGTTGTGGTTGGTGAGGAGCTGCTGTGGGAGTTGGGAACTTATTGAAGGGCACAGTACAAAATTAAGGACTTGATAGCCACCACCCTTGAGGAAGTGCATTGTAAGAATTTAATGTGTGTTAGCCAACACCTTTCCAGTCTAAAACCAGAGGACTGGTTGCTGGAGCTAAGGCAACTATACAATAAAATCATGAGAGCTCCCTGGCATGTATTCTGTTGTCCTTGTTCAGCTTGACGAGAATGAAAACATCCCGTCCCCTACCAAGGGGTCATGACAATCACTATTTTAGTATAACTAATAGTTTATTTGAAGTCATTTATCTTAAAGGAAGTGACAAAATTTTGTTGTGAATGGTAATTTCATTAATCAGCATTACCCTCTGGATTATGCTGTCAGGCAGTCTTATTTCACGCCTTTAACAAATATTTGCTTGGAAGTGTGTATTGTTATTTAGATTAAAGCAAAATAAAAATACAATCATTAGGAAAACAAAAATGTAAGGATCAGTGCAATTGGATATCCTGGTGCCTAGGATAGAGAGAAAATAGTTGTCTTTCCATCACTACAGATGCCTCCATACAGGCAAAATATTTAGAATCTTTTTTTTGTGGTAAAATATTTACCCAGTAACTTTGAATCTAGGCCACAATAAGAAATGACCACCTGAATTCCTGTGTCAGACCTTGGAGGATGCAGCTTCTTTTGCCTTCTGGTTTTAGCAGAAAGCAGATGCTGCAAACACCATCTTCTCTCTTCTCTGCACACCCTCCCTCATATTTCTCAGTTAAACTTTCTTGAAAAATTGTTCTGGGCAGAATTTCCAAAGTTCTCCTAAATGGAGAGTACTTTGTTGGTACACCTGTGTGTGTGTGTGTTCATGTATGAAACACCACTGAAATATTTCAAGACAATAACCACTTTTTTTTTCAGTTTTCTTGCAGGAACAAAAGAATTTTTGTAGTTATACTGCATATGATGATCTTGACAGAACTCAGAATCCGTTCCAAGTCTACTGATAGGGGATAGATGCCCCTTGTTATGCTGGAGGAAGTCTGGGAGTAGGGTTTCAATTCTTTACAGCAGAAGTATAAATAGACTGATTTTAACTTAGTCAGATATAAAGAAAATGCCACTAGTTTTATCCAGAAATATTAATTACTCTTTTTTTGCTTCCTAAGTGAAAGGGCATGTTGCACAGAGGAGATTTTTTTTAGTCAAAAGAATAATTTGGATGGGGCTTTTTACAATAGGTCTTTATAAAAGATAATTTTTTCTTCTTTCTTTTTTACTGGCTCATGTTTTCAGAAAGATTTTTATTCATTTCCTGTTTTAAAATTGAAATATTATGACATATTTTGTGTATTATCTTTTGCTTTCCTTCCTGCACTGCTGCTTCCCTAAACCTCAGAGAAGCTCTAACAGGCTTCCTAAAAAATTAAATGTTAATTTTTTCAAGATAGTGTCTATTTTCCATGTAAAATTTTGTTAGCTTTCTGTCAAATTTTGGTGAAATGCAGCAAGTAAAATATACATTCTATTTCTGTTCTTAATTGTAGTCAGGCAACTATTGTCTATGAAGTGCAAAAAATACACTTTATTGTGCCAATCAGAATCCAGCCTTCATTTCTTATGTTTTAAATCCCTCTCCCCTGCCTTCAAAGAATGTGTTCTATCTCAGTTCACTGAATAAACACCTTTCAAGACAAATATTCTTTTGCCTTTTTCTGTTTACTTCTACCATGTTCTACATCAGCCTGTGAAAGGGTGAACAACATCTACTTCTGAGGTAAAGAAGAAAAATGGCCTTGTTCATTATTATGAAAAATAGTAAAAGGTTCCTCCACCACATGCTCGTGTTATCAGTTTACACACTGAAGCATGTTGCAGGAAATTATGAATGAAAAGATAATAAAATGGTTTTTGACTGTCTCAGTAAAACATGCATGCTGCCAACATTTTTGTCATCAATAATTCTCTCATAAACATGGGGCTCTTCTTTCATTATGCAGGCTGTCATGCTTTATTGAACCACATAATTTCACCTAATTAAAATAAGCAGTGTGTAGTTTCCTCCCCCTTCTGTTTTTCTTAGCTGGACAAGTGCCAGTAATGTTGTTTAGAGTATCCTAAGTGGACATCCTATTAAATATTCATTTTTATGCTCCTCTTTGCAGTCAGAAGTACAGTAACTCCTGCTGATTTTCTTTGAGAATACCAGGATGCACTCTGTTTATCTCATGATTTAATGTGAACAGTCTGGTACTTGCAGTTAAGGTGGCTGGAAAAGGTTTAAGTTTGTTAAAATGAGCGAAAGGATAGGAGTCTATGCAAAACAGTTTACTGATATCAAGCCAGCAACATAAATTGTTCAGTCTCTCATAAGTAATTATGCTACAAATCACTACATAATCACTCATCTGCTACTGCAGTGGGTCTCTGCTTAAGCAACTCATCTCAGACAAAAAGTTTATTATTTCCTTCCAAAAAAAAAAAAAGAAGAAAAAGAAAAAAAAAAGAAGGTGACTCCCTAACTTTATGCACGCAGAGAATTCAAAGGAGAATCATATTTTAGCTGCAATATACCATTTGGAGCAGAAATAAATCTGATCCAACAATGGTGGCAGTCACCAATCTGCATTTGGCAATATAGACGTCAGTGGCTGCTTGCAACAACACATGCTTTTTATTTTAAGAAGTGACATTTTTCGTTAATTTTATTGCCTTAAAGTGTCTTTAAGCATAAATACAAAACAGAGATTGTTTCACAAAAAGAAAATCAAAATTGGAGAAAGGAATAATGAAAGGATTAAAGGATTCTTGAACTTGTGAACAAAAGGAAAGACAATTATAGGGTAAATTTTCAAAAGGTCTTACAGTCATGACTAACATTTTCATCATAAAACTCTGCTTTGCTTTACACACACAGCCATGAAAGAAATGACAATAATTTATGTTAACATTTTTTCAGATCCTACCATGAGTCACCTTTCTGAAGTCATCTTTATAAATAATGTCAAAAATATGTCACATGACAATCATTAGAGTCATAAGTTTTCTTCATGCTTAAGTAAGATACTATTGTTCAGGAATGAAAAGGAGCTCAGATTTACCATATTGTCATATTTTTCCCCATTTGTTCATATCCATTAACAGCTTTTATCTTGTAACTGAATTTCATTTTCAGAAAGATTAAAACACAGATGGATAATCAGAAAGGGAAAGCTCAGGAATATCAGAACAATCTCTCTTCAGAATGTCAGCTATGACATGATTATCACAAAGTTCTGAAGTATAGGAATTTAGGGGATTTTGAATGCAAAAGAGAGTATAGCTTTCATTCAGGTTCATAAAAAACCTGTTTACATCTTCTGTTTATCCCAGGAGCTTCTGTGGAGGTTTGGTCCTGTGGGAGTTAAATTACTGAAAATATTCACTTGCCTTCCATAGTAATTATGGGTTTATGTACATATTGGGAGTTCTACATCTGCTTAGAGAATTTGAAAGACTTTATTTGAAATGGGACAGCAGTATTTCCTTTGCATGGCCCCTATTATCATACTGAACACCTTAAGATGATTAAAACATTTCCCATCAAGAAAATTCTGTGATAGATGCCATTGCTTTCATTGCCATTTTATTGTACAGATGAAAAACAGAACTAAATTGCCCAAAGCAACATAAGAACTCTATAAAAGGTACTTAGTCCTCAGTTTACTATATTATGTTACACATTTACAAGAAGTTTTTGCTGAATTATGTTTGAGTTCTCTAATTACTTTTAATACGTTAAATAGGAACACTATACATATGGTTTGTTCTGATACTACCTACAAACCCTGTTCAAACAAAATATAAACTAAGAAGAAAATAATTATATATAATATAATATATAATATGATATAATAATAATATATGGGTTTTAATAACTGATTGAACATGTATTTAAATTTTGGTTCTTCCTACATTTAAAAAGTGAAAAATTATCATGACAATTTGTAAGTGAGAAAATCTGTGAAAATTAATGGCTGCCTACTGAAACATGGTTGCCATATTATATATGTGTAAGTTACATTTCATTATGGAATGACACCACATTAATTTTTCCTGTACCAAAAAAGGAATACAGTAAAAATTAATTCTGAAGCATCTTCCAATATTATCTATTGATGGACTTTTCCCATTTAAGATGAAAGCTTTCTCACTAATAATTATGGAAGAGATTAATAAATTGCTCTCCATATGTTCATGTATATAGCCACTCTACAAGTAAATATAGAGTATTATATAGCTATAATGTCATTAACAATAGTCACTCTGTGTTCTCATAAAGCAGTAAAAATACTATAAAATTGTTACCTTATTTTTCTATCTTGTTCCATTAGCAATATTTTGCAATTTCTTTATAGTTTTTAGACTTTGATATGTAATAGAAAAGTGGCTGCACAGCTGTATTTGAAACACTGTAAGTTATACTACCATTTTCAAGCAATACTAATTTTACTTAATGAACAGGAAATTTAAATTTAATCACTCCATAGTACAATGCAGAGGCATTCTTTTTTACACTGAAGTAATTTAAAGACCCCATATAGTTTTAAAAGCATTATAAGGGTATCAGTAAGCATATGAATCAAAATCAAGAAATTAAAAGAACCTTTGGATCATGCCTTACTTTGGGAAAGTTCCTTAACCAAAGTCTTGAGTAAAAAGTCTTGAGTTTTTACAGCTTGTTTGTTTGTTTATTTATTTATTTATTTACTAATTTTTTACTTCTGTGCTTTTTTCTCTCAAATTATCAACATCATCAAGAACTCAAATTAGAAAAATACTTCCAGAAAGATGTGTCTACTTGTGTATGTAATTTTCATTACCTCCTATAAACATATATATACAATATCTATTTAACTTTGCATTTTAATTACATTAAAGTAAAAAAGATCTTGGAAAAAAAGATACAGTAAAAATTAATAGGGTTTTTTGTATTAAAGGAAATATTCTGAAATGTGTGCAAAATAATAGTAATAATAACAGTGAAAATTCAATATTATTGTTTCTTTTTGCCAAGAATGATACCCTCACAAAAGCTGTGAGAGAAAATGGGCACAGAAAAATTGAGTCCTTAACCAACTTCTCTCTGCTTTTGAACTCAACAAATTAATCCTGGTCAAGCAATACCTATGAGTCAATTACTATTTTCTTGATCCTCTGCACCCTACTGAAAGGGGGGTTTTATGTCATTCAGCTTCCTCTTAAGCCTCCTCCATTTTCTATCAGCACTTGATTTAACAATCATTCTTCAAAAACATTTTTGCAAAGACCTCTCCAGGGGTTTTAACCTTGCCTCCTGGTGAAATGTTGGAGTAAGAGTAATGATGTCTTATTAAAGCTAGTCCTAATAAGAACAGCTCATCCTTGCCCTGTGGTGCCCTTTAGAAACACAATGCTAATGTAAGAGAGAGAGGCTCTTCCTACCGTGTGATGCTAACTTGAGTGTTCACAGATAGTCTCCTGTTTGTTTTCCCATAAAGAAATGCTCATTTATCTTTGTTTTGTTTTTATTCTTAAATATTTGCTTCTCTATTTCTTTTCCCCTGGGGAAAAGGACAGAAGTGACTCAGACGTTGTCACAGATGCAAAATAAAGATTACATTATGTTGTACAAGGATGCATTTGGATTATAGAAAATAACATCAAATGTGTAAGGAAGGAGTTTCCTTTTTTTTATTGTGTGGCAAAGTGAAAATGTTATCGTTTCCTTACATTGTACTGCGTGCAATTTTTTGTTATTCAAATGATGAAAACTCAAGGCATTTTTGATACTTTCTTTTGGTTCTGCATAAACTTATCTGTGAAAACAAATTTATCTAACTACTAGATGTGTTGATAACATTGATTAACCCTCATTAATGCAGTTCTTTTATTGCAGAAGGCATTGAAGTTGTCCAGGTATAATTATCCCTTCACAAATCCATGCATACCATCCCTAGACCTTAAGAAGTTTGGAAATGGTTTCCAGGATTATTCATTCCATCACTTTTTACAGGGATTGAGGGGATAGTGACCAGTAAGATTGAAGATAAAATCAGTGGATTTTGCATAAACTTGACCCTCATCCTCAGGACAATGTCACAAGAAATGCATCCCTGGTCTCCTGTAGCCTCATTGCGGACACCAATACAGAAGAGCAGCAGGGAACAAAAGAATCATGGAATGATTTGGATTGGAAGAGAGCTTCAAAGACCATCTAGTTCCAGCTTCCAGGGATGGATCACAACTTCTATGGGTTACTTTTTCCAATGTCTCGCCAGGCTCATCATTAGGATTCTTCCTTATCTCCAGTCTAAGTCTTATCTCTTTCAATTTAAAATTATTTCCCCTTTTCCTATCACTATGGGACAGAAAAGTTTCTATTGTTCTTATAACCCATCTCACACACTGAAAGGCTGCAACAAGGTCTCTGTTGCTTTCTCTTCTCCAGGCTGAACTCACCCAACTCTCTCAGCCTTTCTTCACAGAAGAGGTGCTCCATCCCTCTGGTTATTTTTGTGGTGTTCTCTGCACCAGCTCGAACAGATCCATTCCTTTCTTCCACTGGGGACCCCAGAGCTGCAGGGGATTTAAGGCCACCATTTCTCCATTCTCCACAACAGACTTACCCACTGTAATCCCTTGTTTCTTTCCCCTGGAGCTGCTGGGTGGCTCAGGCTTACCCTGCTCTGGTTCTTTATTGGATGCAGCTCCCACCCATTACCTGCTACCAGGGTACTGACCACACATTTCTTTGTTGTGCTCTGGGTCTCTTGCCAGCATCTACTGAAGAGATGCTTGGCCCTGTCTAATCAGGGGTCAGACTGGAAAAAGTCTCAAAGCACTTTTTGATTAAGAGAAGTTTTCAGCTCTTTAAGAGCAACTAGATTTTTCTAGAAGTCTCAGCCTTGTGTTGCTGTGTCATTCCATCAGGAGTCTGATAATCCCAAAGGATTTTATAAAAAAAATCTCTAAGATGTGCCTGTAAACTGCTTCACCTGCTGGTTGACTTTGTTAGCTGCCATCTCTGATATGGGAGTGAAATACAAGACATGGACCCATTAGCGCTAGTGGACACTGAGAAGGAAACATGGCTTAAAAAAATTAGATCCCTTCTCTGTTTATGGAGGAGTAAGTGCTGTTAAAATTTTCTGAGTTCTGATTTAGTTAGAACATTTACACTGGTCTTTTTGACCTTCAAATTTATTATGTATTTGTTACTAGCATAGTAAAAAAAAAATAGTTACCACAATATCCATGATATATATTTGATTTTGAGCATTAAATTAATATAATATCCCATGCACCAAAATACATTATTATGGTCCTGTCACTGATGTTAGGTACTTGGACACTGAGATTTGGTATAAAGAGAGTTCAAATAGTCATGGAAACCTAACACCTTGAAACACTTTTTCATTTTTACTGGGAAAAAAAAAAAAAAAAAAAAACCATGAGTTTCAGTTCAACAACCTTATCGTCTTTCCTTGTTATATTCAGAGTAAACATATATTCAGAATTATTCCTATAAAAATAATCTGTTATTCTTCAAATGACAGGGTCACTCATCTAGCAGATGGAGGGAAGGCTTTAGTTTTCTGGACTTTAGTCAAGATTTTGGTACTTTTCTTCACAGCATTGCTCTGGAAAACTCCAGATTTCCATTTCTGGAAAGGCAGTGAAGAGACAGCTGCATTAGATGATCATTATAGGTGTATTCCAACTGAAACAGTCTATTATTTTTCTATTTCTATTCTATTTATTATTTATTTATTTATCTATTTATCTATATCTATACTATATCATTATCATTTAATCTATTAAATCTTTTAATTTTACACTTAATTACCAAATGTGCGTAACTTTATTTTCCCTTGAAAATTAAAAAAAAATGCATATGAAAGGCTGAGGTGTAAAAATTGTCAAAAACAGAAATTGAGTTTCCTTTCAATGCTGAATCCTGCTGACAGCTTCCCTGGAGAACAGTTAGAGTGTGGGTCCATCATCTTGACAGGGTTTTGGACCTGGAAAAGTTCCCATAATCTCACCTGTTAAGACATTTTTCTTTGCTGTAGTTTGACTTAGAGGTACACAAACAAGTCTTGCAAAATCTTAGTAAGTCAATTGTTTGGGTTTGTTTCAATAGACAAAAAATGCAAGTGAAAGGAAATTTCACAAAAGGAAAAGATCACACTAAAAAGACAGGAGGGAAAAGGCAGTAGCGTGATCAAAGTCATCACTACAGTTAAGGATGCAGCATCTGCTTCCTTGAGCTATCTCCAGATGAGCACACATAAGTAAACTGTCCAAGTTTGATTTTGTCTAGTCAATGAAACAGGGAGACATTGTAAGGTGATGAAATGTGATTGCTTGCTTTCAGGTAGGTTAAACTGCTCCCTGGCCTCTATTAAATATTTTCACCTCATCTCCACCACCTTTGAGCTTAGATAACTAGTTCATGCTTAGGCAGATCTACTTTTAATGTCTACAATTCAGAGCTCAAAGTCTTACTGGACTGTTGTTCATGATTTGGCTGAAACTGTTGTTGACAATAGTGTCACCCAGGTTGTCGTTGATATTTCATATGCTAACATGGTGAAGAAGACTGTGCAGGCTGCTGGCATTTCAGGAGATAGTGACAGATGTGAAAATAAATAATGTTTGGTTTAGTTTTTTGTTGTAGTATGGGAGATTTTGTTGGTTTGGGGGAGTTTGAGTGTATTTTTTTTCATTACTATCAAATTGGGAATATAAAAGGGGTTACTAACAGTGTAACATATCTGCCTTTTTCAGTGTTCATGAGTTGGGTTTCATTTTAATATATTTTAATCTTGCCTGTTTTTTATACTATTCTATTTTTAAAAAATTACCTCAGCGCCTTTTTACTACATTAGTAGTCAAAAATTTGTGTTCATTCCTTACTTTCTATTTCATTCTTTGTTTTTATTTCTTTTTAAAAACATTTTATATAATGAGCAGACAGTCTGAGCTAAATAATTTGTTACTTCAATCATTTTATAATATACAGCTTTACTCAATAAATTTCCTAGCTCTTCCCTTCCCTCTCTTAGTTTTTGAAAAGGCAAGTCCACAGGAGTTTCAAAAATGACTGTCTTCATATATAGATTTAAAATTCATTCCTGTATATGTTCCCAGTATGTGACAAACCTCTCTTTTATAAGCTCCCTAGGTGACCTGAATTTGTTTCCTTGTTTTTCATGTGCCACATTAGATTTAAGATTCTATAGAATGCTAGCAGACGGAGTTAACACACATTTTGACACTTCTGTAACTGAAAATTTATGAACTATTTATACCTAAAATTGTGTCAAATTATTTTAATTAAATAGAAACAGTCCATTACCCCAGGTATTTCCCAGTGTGTTTGAAATAAATATTATGTACTGTGTATGGAAGCCTTGAGCACATAGTAAATCTTACACATATTTGGTGAGCAGTCTGGCACACTGCAAGCACACAAACTAGAAAAACAGTTAAATTTTTTAATGTCCATATCTCAGGGGGGGAAAAAAAAAATAATCAAGACAACCAGAGCACTGGGTGACAGTTTGGTTTGTGTTCTGCATGATAGTTTTCAGAGGGGATAGAGGTTGAAGGGAAATAGTGGACCCAGTACTTACATTTATTAAAATTTCCAGTACTTCTCAGTGTGAGTAATTTGTCTCATTGTCACTTACCACTCTCCAGGGAGAAATTTACTGAAAGAACTGCAGTGTAGAGGGCCATAAAACTATGTCAAATTGTCTCATGAAAAGAAAAAAATAATTTCTTCCAGCTAAACAATTTCTGAATGGATAAATAGCATGTTCAACTTGGATTAGCTGGCTTGCCTTTGGAATAAGAAAATCTGTTCATCTTTGATTATCATCCTTGAATCAAATGGTCTTCAGCTAGAATGCCACAATCAGCCTGATGTGTGACAAAATACAGTTAGGTGTCTAGATATCCAAATTCAAAAGTTCTTATTCCTTAACATGAAAAGAGACTCTCAAACTGTTTTGAAATTTCTTTCTGGGTACATTTTGCATTCTGAAACCGTAGAATCCTAGAATACTTTGGTTTGGATTTAGGCTCAACATCCATGAAAGTTTATGAATTAATCTGTGAGTTTAAGTTACTGTGCACTGGTGTGGCCTCAGGCCTGGTGTGCCGTTTGTGTTGCCACAACATAAGAAAGAGATAAAGCCGTGAGAAAATGTCCAGAGGAGGGAAAAAAATATGATAAAGGGGCTTTGAGGGGAAACCCTGTGCGGAGTGGCTGAGGGCACTTGGTCTGTTCAGCCTGGAGGAGACTGAGGGGAGACCTCATTGTAGTTACAAGTTCCTTGTGAGGGGAAGGAACTGTGATCTCTTCTCTGTGGACATCAGAACACTGATCTCTTCTTTGTGGAGACCAGGGACAAGACCTGAGAGAACAACCTGAAGTTGTGTGAGGGAATGTTTAAATTGGTTATTAGACAAAGTTTTTTCACCCAAAGGGTGGTTGGGCCCTGGAACAGCTCCCCAGGGAAGTGGTCACAGCACCAGCACTGAAAGAGTTCAGGAAGTGTTTGGAATAGACACTCAGGCACATGGGATGACTCTTGAGGATGGTGCTGTGCAGGGCCAGGAGTTGGACTTGATCCTTGTGGGTCCTTTCCAACTCAGCTTTTTCTGTGATTCTCTGAGTTCTTGAAAAAAAGTGACAGTTGTTTACTTATTTAGTTAAACTACATTCTTCAAAAAAGAAAAAAAAAATTAAAAAAACAATGCTTAATTTTCAAATACAGTTTTTTATAGAGTAGTACTTTTAATTTGTTAGACTTTTTTTCTTAATCCATGTAGTTTTAAGTATTGAGAACATAAATCGCATAACTAGGGCTTTATTCCTTTAGATGAACAAGATGAAAGCTATGCATTCAAACACAGATGGGCAATCACTCCTAATAACAGTTTTACTAGTTATAATCTACTTCATAACAGCCATGACTATTTCAGTGTATACTGTCATTGGTTCAGTCACATAAGTTTCTTCTGAATGACAGAAAAGGCATATGATTGGCAGCAAAGAGATGTGATCACATTATGATGTCACCCTTTCAGGTCATTCATCTTGATCTCGGGTGAACTGACTCAAATAAAACTTTAGTTATCTGTAATCACACTACTCCTTATACATTTTGCACAGCTACCCTGGTGTAGCTCCCTGAGAATGAGGAGTCAGGTCTGACTGGTTTAGAGCAGCTGGCCTTTGTTCACAAATTCCTCCTGTAAAGGGCTCTCCCTTCAAGCTGGAGAAAAGTCAAGCCCTGGAAATTCTGATTACTCTGGCAAAAGAATATTTTACAATCTTTTTACACACAAATCTTTTTTACTCAGAAGAAACAAAATTACTTTGTTAGTAATAACTAATTTGCCAAAAGATGTTTTCTTTGCAAAACACAAGCACATGCAAAAAGCAAAATGAAAATTCAAAGAATAAAAAGCTATGCTTATATGGGTTATATAGACAAAATATACAAACTGGTTGAACAGCAACTAATGCTTCTTATTGTTGCAGAAGCCAGACTGGGATAATAATATTCAGATCCAGAAGAACTCATAAAACTCTAAAAAACAATTGAAGATTAATTTTGGCATCTAAGTCTAAAACCAAAAAAGCATAGTCAATTTTATTCAGCTTATACTGTTTAGCTGTACAACCACATTTGTGGTCCAAAACTGTGAGCATATGCAGAATTTTTCTTCTTTAAGAGTTTTAGCTTTTTAACTCCTGCCCACATCCCTTAGGGTACAAAGATGAAACTGGCTGGTGTGGGAATCCTCTCTTGCCCTGAGACTGTGGAAGGAGGTCTGCTCAGTTCTGAAGGACACTGCCAGGACTAAACATCTTGAAAACGATTTATTTCTATTACAGAACATGAGTGAAAGGATTCTGTTTTGCAGATGTGGATAGGCTGCTCTCCCTAGACTGAGGAGAATTCTGGATTCCCTTTTCCCTAATCTTGGAAAA
Organism: Malurus cyaneus samueli; assembly: GCA_009741485.1. Taxonomy (NCBI): domain Eukaryota; kingdom Metazoa; phylum Chordata; class Aves; order Passeriformes; family Maluridae; genus Malurus; species Malurus cyaneus. The sequence goes on along the minus strand of CM019214.1, from coordinate 40,029,980 downwards.
GGATTTCAATCAACAGGTAACCATTTATACAGGATTCATCACAAATGCGGAAAATTTCACTACCTTTCTAAAAAGTATGGCTTTGTCTTATTCTTTTCTTCTGTTCTGCTATTCAGAATTAATTCATGCATGCATAGGGATAGAAGGGGAGTGAGCAGATGTCGTGCATTACTTTGCTAAGTTATTAGGACTCTTATTCTAGTCCCTGCTTTGAACTTCATTTCTATTTTCAGTGTTTCATTTCATTCCTACTGAGAAAAACATTAAAAATGCAAAGTTGATCACTAAAAACTCTGTTGCTAATCTGCTAGACATTTTCCTGAACCTTAATTTAAAACTAAATTGTGTGTCACGTAGATACCAAGCTCCAAAAAGAAGGGAGAGCCGTGGGTTTATATATGTTTAAAGGCATTCCTGGTGACCTGAAGCTGCTGTGGTTACTTGAACATGGAAGGGTGTCATACTTCACTTGAAAAGCTGCTGTGCATCACTGAAACTCATGGTCCTGTAGGCCTCAGGTCTTTATTTTTTCTTCAGCATGCTCCAGCTTTCTGCAGGTGGTGTTTCCAGGCATTGTCTATAAGAAGAGGTGTCTGCATTTTAAAAATCTCAACCTCATTTGGTGAAACAGTTGAAGCATATTTTTTTCCAGTATTCTCAATGTAACTGGCAGCATTTCTAAATGCTCACAGTGTTGGAATGTTCAAAAAATAGTTGTTCTGCACAGACCAATAAATCATGTGAATGTAATATCTCCCATACTGAAGACAGCTGATCATCTACCAAGTCTTTGACCTGTACTAAACAACTCTGATATGTCTGAGTAAGAGTAATTTATCTGTCTGAGACTGTCCTGGATTTCAACATTTAAAATTGTCAGCAATAACAAATGTAGGGTAAAGGGATGTGTCCAATGATTAGGACACTCTTCTGTCAAGTGAAAGCTGACAGTCTGGATGCCTTCAGATTAAGAACTATGTTGAACTCCTGCTCAATATTTTCCTGCAAAAGTTTTTTTAAGCAATATTAAAAAAAAAAAAAAAAAAAAAAAAAAAGAAAAGAAAAAGAAGGAAGTGGTGTAATGTCTTTTTCTTTAGTAGCTGCTGAGTCAGCCTTTTGAAGGGCATTCTGAATACTCAATGAAGAAAATTCTCTTCAACTCCATGAATGCTGCAGGGATTTGTGGAGAAAGAGCATTTCTTGTATAACTCTGGGGCAAACACCTGTCAAGGGTACAAACCGTTCAGGTACTATGGATGATGCTGCATATATCCTATTGAAACCCCTATGGATATGACTGTGTCTACAGACACCCAAAGAGCTTTTGATCACCCTGAAGGAGACTTAGGCTCCACTATGGCTGTTAGGTAAACTGAATATACATTTTGTCTTATATGACTATCTGAACTTGAGTCCTCTAAATTCTAGTAAACTAAATGTACTTTGCATTAGTTAGAAAACATGTTATTCTGAAGATATAATTTAATAAATGAGTTTACTTGCTTTACAATGCCAAGTGATTCTTTGGCTCCTGTTTTTCTATGTTTAATAAATTAAAGTGAAGCTCTATAGATGTTAAAAATATGAATCCCTTTAAGAAAACCCACTTCCCAATTTCAGCTCTAGACCTGAAGAGCAAATTGCTGATCCTGCACTGACCCTATGTTCCTTTTTGTGTCAAATACCTTCTTACAGGTCTGTGTTTTCCTGGCTGTCCATCAGTAGAGTCATTAAAAAAAAAAAAAAAAAAAAAAAAAAAAAAAAAAAAAAAAAAAAAAAGGAACAGTAGGAATTGAATGGAAAACTCTGAACAAAGACCACAACGCTCCAGGGACCTCCTGCGTTTCCAGTCTGCAGTTGCTCCCTTCATGCAGTGAATTGCAATGACCTATTACATTGAAAAATCTTTCAGTCTTTTCCAGTTGTGGTGGAAAAATCTTTATTCTTAAATTCATATAAGGTAAATTTGGAAACTATGTATTGCATGTGATAGGCTTATGCAATTGGTATTCTGCAAAGAAAAGAATATTTTTTATTACTCATTTCCAGATTATCAATTTTCAAAAAAAATATAAGCTTTTGTTTGAAGGAAAATAGTCATGTGTTAAATTCTTCATCAGGATGAATATTGCCTTGAAACACATAAGCATTCTTATGAAAATCTGGGAGAGTTTTCTACGTCTGATGGAAAGATATGTTCGTGGTACTTTGGAGTGCTTTTTTTGTGTTGCCTTACATATGTGTATACATTATAAAGAAAAGTCTATGGTACTGTTATGGATTTAACAATTTCACAAGCAACCCGAAGTGACCTTCATCATTCTGTCCAAAGTCCACTGGTTAGGTCATATTTCCTGATCCATTTGACCTTACTAAGTGTTTTATCAAAAGTGACTGCTTAGCCATTTGTTGGAAAGAAATCAATAAAAGTAAAGTGAATGTTTGTGTTAGAAGAGCTTTTGCAGTAATATTTTTTTTCACTGGGGAATAAAAAAAAAGGAAGTTAAAATAGAACTTCATTACAGGGAAAATGATATTTCTAAAAGAGCTTAAGCTTTCAGAAAACCCCAAAGCTTTTCAGTAGCTATTAAGCTCGTTATTTGCTTTCAGAAATTCAACATGATGCCAGTGTGATACTGGCAGGCCAAGAAGTAATAAATAGACCTTTTAATAAACTTGAACTCCAAGCTTATAGTTCAGTGCAGAATGGGAGGGTCCTAGGGGTTAGAAATTCATTATGTGTCTAGGAAATATCAAAGAAAAAGAAAAGTTAGGACTGCATTAGTGGCTAGAGTCTTAATCCAGCAAAATCCCTAAGTGTTGCTATAATTTCATGGTTATGTGTTGAGCCATTTTATATTAAAAATTGAGTATGCATTTCAGTGATTTTCTTGATCACGAAGAAAAATTTAAAACAAAGTCCATGTGCTCATGGGTAAAACAAAAGAACAAATTAGGCTGAGACTACTGTTGATTAGGGGAAATTCCCATCTTTTATTTGTTTGATTCAGGTGCTTAGTGAGACCTTTTTACATACGGCAGGATTTAGACCCATGTACATTTTTGAAATTGTCACAGATGGAATGTGTCCAGTCTCTTAACATTTTCTTTTTACCTTAATTCTACCTCCATCTATTTCATATCACTGAGCCCTCACAGGTGAGGTCAGACAAATGCAGAATCTTAATTTAACATTACAATAGGTAAAAAAGAGATGTTACAGCTGTTACCCTTCTTTCTATGAGTTGGGAGATGCATTTCATGTTCTTTACTTTGCATGCCATAGTACATGTTAAAAATTTGAATTAAAGCTGTAATGTGCAAAACCAAACAAAATTATTTTTGATTAATTAATCTTCACTGAAGATTTTGAGTGGGGAAAACTTTTGTTTCAAATACAATTGGTATTGATTGAGGAAGTGGCACCAAAAGAAAAAAAGAGTGCTCAGAACTACAGGAATATTCTAGGAAAATACAAATATTACATGCTTCTTTAGATGTTCATTAGTAATCAGGTCAGGTAAATAAGTTTTAGATAAATTTTTGGTCAAAATTTCTGTAGTAATTCCCACATTATATTCTTTACCTATATTAATTACTTGCTGTATGCAGCTAAATTTATCAGAACACATAGAATTGATAGAACAATTTAAAGTAAATTTAAGTGTAGCATTACCTAATTTTGAATATTTGACTGTAAAATCTTAATAATCTGTATTTATGGTATTATTTTGCTTTTAGTGAGGTGTTCTTTAATATTCCTGAGTATACAATGTTGTCAAAATTTTTTTTAAAAGGAGATTGTTCCAGTCTTGTCATATTTTCCAAACTAATGACTTGTATAAGAATATTTCTGCAAAACGCAAAGCCAAGGTCAAGCAAACTTTTCAAATGACATACAGATGTACAAATAACAAGTATTATCAGAAGAGTTAGTGTGCTGAATTATGCAATTGCATGAGAAAAGTCAGAAATGTGTGTTTAGATATGTTCTAATTTATTATCCTTATTTTATCAATCTAGATTATGTAGAAAAATATGTTTACAACATTAAAACTGCATCTTTGCAAGATCAGCTGTCGTATTTCCTTTTATTTCTTGACAGAAACACAGTCAAATTTAAAATGTAATTTCTCCCTGTTAAAGTATGCCTTGCATGACAGTTATGCTTGTCAATCATCATAATGACAAATCTAAAAACTTTAAATCTATCGTGTCGTTTAAAATGTAAGGTCTCATTTTACATGTTTAAACTCTCAGTAATGAGGGAGCTACCTGAGACTGTTCAGTGGTCTAAGAATTGAGATGTAAATTGGTTTTGTAACGTAGTAATGTTATAATCAATAGGGATTTCTCAGTCCTTAATTTCAGCTGATGCTTGCTGGCACTGATGCAACACGGTTGCTTCTAATAAAGTAGCAATCAACACGGAGATTTGAAAAAGTGTTGAGACAGTAAAATTACAAGCCAGTAAAGTTCATTCATTCTGTTCTAGCATTTTATTGCTAGTACCATCAATGCCATCATGCTGTCCCCTGAGACATGACATTCTATTTGTAACAAAAGCATGTAAACCAGAGGCTTTTTATGCAGTATATCTTATTAATGTGTATGCTATATCTGTTCTTGCAAGAGAACATTTGCAAATTGTATAACTGGGCATATCTGACTAATCCTCCACACTCATAATTGTCTGATAATAAAAAAGGATGAACTTTTAAAAACTTTTTTATTATCTCCATTTATAGTCACACATCATTTTACGATGCCTCTTACTTCATACATTTTCAAGAGGACTGCTTGGTGCAAATCCTGCTTATAAGTGTATGAAGAGCTATTCTTACAAGGCTGCATATTTCTTATTGTCTAGAGGAACTAACACAGTCTATGATGGTATGTAAATTCAAAAGGTCTTCAAAAGTACATGATAGTTATTATGGACTATCTAAGATTATCAAGCAGAACATTTGAAAAATTTCTGCTGTGAATTGCTTCAGGATGATGGTGTTTGCTCCACCATGCTACAAATCCTGGAGTATGAGGGGGACACCCGCCCCACCGGTTCTGCAAACAAGGATACAGGAGATTTTACTTTTAAAGAAGTTTGGAAAAAGGTGTAAAGCCTTTCAAGAATTTAAGATTAATTAAGTTCCTTATTTTATGCATTTCACTGAGCACATGAAAGATTACAGCAACTGTCCTTTAATCAAAATGAAGTACACAATGAACTGATTTGCACTGTAACCATGTGAACCAAAAAGAAAATTTTTGTCATTGACTTTTTAATTTACTTCCCAAAATCCCTGACATCTTTTCCTTTTACTAATTTTTCACACCTCAGAATCCTTGAAGAACACAAAATAGAAATTAAACTATTAAACCATTAAACCACTTACAACCATTGTAAGTGTATAACTAGGACATCTTAGATAAATGTTGCTTAGTTCCTTTTATTCTAAAACCAGAAAGACTTTTTAACATTTGAAAGAGTTCCATGTATTAATATAGTTCTTATTCTGTATGAGTTGAAAGTTTTCAAGAGTGGAGTAGAGGAAGAAAGTGTGCAACACCTTCTTGAATAAGGTATGAGAGTACACAAAACATACAGCAAAACAAACTCAATGAATCAACAACCCTCAAATCTAAATTTAGAGAAAGCCAATAAATCTAAACATTGCCAAGGGATAATAGTTCTCTTGGAATTTGTTGTTCTTTTTGTAATCTTCAGTACTTGTGTTCTGTTAGTTAAGAATAGAGTTTGATTTCAACAGCCACACTGATCTTGTATTGTAAGATCACAATACCTGATCCTGAAATATGATCCCCATGGGAAAGGAAGAAAGAGGTGAAAAGAAAAGGTTTTGCTCCCTCAGTGAACCTGACTGAAGGCAAGAGCTCAACATGGGTGCAAAGGCACTACTATACAGACAAGGAATATATTACTGTATGTCACTAGGAGATGAAAAGCCAGCTGTAGGAGAAACTGAATATGAGGAAGTAATCCTCAACTGTTTCAGGAAAAAAAAAAAAAAAAAAAAAAAAAAAATTAAGTTCTTCTTTTTCATTTTTTTTTTCTTTTTTTTTTTGTTCCCATGTTGCAAAAGACAGGAGTTGAATGTTTTGGCCTTTTCTTCCCTGTAATTCCAGCATTTTTGTATTACTAGTTAGGTAGAATAACAGTTGTTCTGTTTCATATTTAAATGCACAAAAAGTAATCTGTTAAAAATGCCTTTATTCTTTCTCCACATGGGCACCTATATGGATATCTATATTCTTATATATTTGTTTCTGCTTACGCAAAAAAAAAAATCATTGTATTTCTTACTGGTTATTATAGATAGCTTATTGTCTCTGATCACAGTGAGAAGGTTTTTAGTTCCAATTTGGAAGCAGGGAAAGGAAGAAAGTTTCAGGAAACTTGTGTAGACTGTACAGTGTGAAAAAACCCTTTAGACTTGCGAAATAAGAGGAAGTGTGAGATGTTTACTATCTATGTGGATTTCTGCCCAGTGCCCTGCTATTTTATTCTTTGTCATTGTCTCTGTTTGTATCACATCTCAATTTAGCATCATCTGTGAGTTTCATTAATATGATATTTGAACTCCTTTTAAATTATTAATGAAGATGTCAGATAAAGAAGGAGTCTGAAATCTTCTACACTAGTATGCCCCTAGACATCTCTCCCTATCTGATAAGTTGTCGTTCATCATTAACTACTGTTTATGGCTATTGAGCTACTTTTCATGCTCTATCATACGGTTGGTAACCAAGGAAATTCAATTTTTCAGAGTAATATTTCACAAGACTCTCAACCAAATGCTTTGCTAAGATGCAAATGTGTTGTTTGCAAAACTGCATTTCCATCACTCCCCCTTTGTGTTATTGCATCCTCCAAAAATTTCAAGTTTTGCCTGTAAAAAGATTCACTATTTCTTAGAAAAAACTGACCATTTTACATGCTTTCCTAACAGGCCTCATGCCTATAATTCACTTTAATATTTATTTATTTGTATTTAAATTAATTATTTCTATTATAATTTTCCCTTAGTCTAACCAAAGAGATTCAGCTATTTAAAATAAATTGGTGGGTTTATGTTAATTTATGGAACATTAGATTTTCTCCCTAGTACTGAATGTCAGATGATATTTGCATTTATAAGACTATTTATTTGTATAGAAGCTGTGTATGTAACTTTATAAAATGGCCAAATTTCCTTATGTAATGACTCTGAAATTAAATAGATGATCACGTGAAGTGACATCTAACATGCTGTCTTTTCCTTTATGTTCTCTTGAAAGACCTTTTGAAAAAAATAACTTGTAATATTCAAAAATAAGTACTAACTCTTTGTGTGGAAACTAATATTCATTTCAAGGTCATAGTGCTGTTTAAAGAGAATTCAGAGTAAAGACTGTGTACGGTGGTAACTTCAAATTTTCTCTTCTTGTGTTGTTTTTTTTTAAGCAGCAGTAGATGTTCTTGTTTCATTTTAATCCAACACAATGGATATCTTTGTGAACTTCACAAAAGGAAATAGTACTTATTGTAAAAATAAATTATAAAAAACAGAAGGAAAAGTGAGAAGAACACAATTTTATTATCTTATTGCAACAGTGATCCTTCTGCTTGCCACTTCAAAAATACTAAAATACAAACATTGAGATCAAATTATTCCTGCTCAGCTGTAGACTTAATACCTAAATTAGGAGCCTAGTCAGCTTGAGTTCCATCTCTATTCAATAGAAATGGGTAGAGGGAAGCTACTTTTATCGTACCTGTGATCTGAGCTGCTTCTTCAATGTGCTTATCTCTCTCCACTGACGTGATAGGGAGTCTGAGCTGACTGCACAGTTACCTTTCGTGGTTAGACAGGTAAAACCACAGTATTGCCTGCAGTGTGTACCCACTGTATTCTCTCTCTTGCCCAGAGGATCACTTACTGACATACTGGTCCATACTGCCCCACTTCAACTTGCTGGGCCATTTTCTCCAACATCAAGATGAAAAAGGAAGACAGACTTTATTTGCACTGCCAGAGTTGGACAGCAAATTCATCCACTGTTCATCCCTGTCTGTCTTTCTAGGTCATCACTGCCAACGAGCTGGCATTTGACAATGGTGAGCTCTGTGAGAGCTCTGACACATGGCACAATAACAAACTCTGATGTGTTAACCAGAACATATGTAATGTTCAATTAGCCAGAGCTCCTCACACTTTTGCAGCAATATTTCAAAATTCCATTTCTCCTAGTTTTACTATTGGTTTCCCCATTTCTGTGTAGTACCATCTTTCCTTTGGCATGTTGTACAGTGGCAGAGAAGTTAATATCTGAGAGGAAAAGAAGAGAGTGGGTACTGTTGAGTTCAAAAGTGCTTTTGAAATGAGTGCACAGTAGCTGAACCTCACAGCTTGCTGGTTTTGGATAACTTGCTTAGAGGGCTACTGTGGATAAAGAAAAGCAACATAGAGAGCAGGGAAGTGACAATAAAAGCAGTTTATCTTCTAATTTCCAGTTGTGGGTAGGCACTTTTGATAATTACCAGAAAAGTGGAAAACCCAGCTGGAATTCTGAGCATTTTCTTTTTTCTTTACTTTATTAAATTGTTATGTTTCGTCCAGGTGTTTTTCTGGTATTAGGCATGAAATGGGAGAGCAAAAAGGACAGAAGTGAAAATTGTCACAGCAGGATGCCTGAAGATGGATTCCTTAATCTTTATCTGGACACCCAAGCAAAAGCAGAATGATGTTGAAAGTTGTTAAGAATGTTTAAACTTTGTTATCTGCTATAACTTTAATAAATCAGAAGCAGCCCTAAAAGTCAGACTCTTGAGTTTCCTTGTTTCTAAAATGTGGTAAAGTATTGTAATTTCTAATACATAGATTTATACAATTGTGATCAGCTTTTTTTGATTCCTGTATTTAGCCTAAATCTTACTTAATTTTATTATTTTCTTAATGTTAAGTTTGTATGACAATAAAAATCTTGAGCAGAATATAAATAATAGTTACTTAGTGAACATAATTAGTTTATCATAATTACTGCTGACGCAAAGGTAAGAATATATTAACTAATGTGAAAGCTTAAAAAGTTGCCAGAACAAAGGTCGACAACACAGCTCACATAATGAATATTTTAAAAGGGTTTCACCTAGATTGCCAAAAAGTGTATTTTATACTACAAGAACTAGTCTTTCCAAACATCATCAATATTCACCTAATGAGGGTCTCCTCATTTTTTTGTGTTTATGCTATTGGCTTGCCTAAATACATTTGTAATGAGCCTGCATTAGTCATAATCACTTACTAGTGAAAAGCCATGCTTTGTCCCATAACATTTCTTTAAGGTTAATTGCACGGTTACAAACAGTTTTTCAATATGATATGCCCTTGACACTAGAACTGAAACAATAATGCTTCATAAAATATCTTGGGAAATCTTACACTTAATGAGAGATCTGTCCAGCTATGCTATGGAATCAGATATTTAGAACAGGTAGATATTTAGAAGATATTACAGCAGAGATAAATCTACAACTCTGACACTATATCATACGTGTGCTATTGGAATGAAAATATTTTCAGTGACTTGTGCTCTTGTATGGTTGCATTTTTATTCAATCAAAAAGGTACAAAAAAGCAGGAGAGTGGAATGCTACATGGAAATCAATCAATAGGTCTCTTAGTCCCACTTCTATTTGCAGCAACTGCTGACGAAGAGAGTCTAGAAACCATCCACAAGGCTGGCTGGTAGCTTGAAGCTCCAACAGAAAATGACATTAAACGACCTTTTCCTCCACTTACTTAGTTATTCTGCCAAGTGAGAAACCCTATGGGTGTCTTTGTTATGACGCTATGGCTTTCACTGAGCTCTAAAACCTCCAGACTGCTCTGCAATTTAGGCACAATCGAGCTGAGTAAGGAGGGAAGAGTCTCTACTTGTTGATAACATTTATTAGGTTTATCAGACTTGGCTAGGAGGGCTGGGGCATTACTTAGCTTTTGGGACATTGGTTGTTTCCTCTTTCCTCTTTCATGATCAAAATCCATTTACTAGTAAGAGTATTCAGAGATAATGAGTAATAAAAAAATTAGTTTAGTAATTCTTTTATTCTAAAAAGGATCAGATGTTGAATGACCTGAGGGTACACTTGACACCATGATGCTGGGCCCAGCACCAACTGGACAGAGTCAGTAATTTGCTATTTATTAGCAGGGGAAACTGATATACACTTGTAAAGAAAGTGAAGTTTCACTGTGTTTTTTTTTTTTTTTTTTTTTTACAGTTGCCTCCTAGTACACTTTCAACTGAGCAGTATTAATCATTTTTGTCTTTTTTTAACCTCAAAAAAATTATTTTTAAAAAACTGGAGAGCAAATAAAAATTTCCCCAAAATTTTAAAACAAAAAATGACCCAAAATAACAGCAATTTTAACTGCAATGTTAAAACAAATTCCTTGAGTATTAAGTGCAATAAAATCAAACGACATTGAGAGTCTTGTGGGTACTAAACATACTGCAGAGCATGACAGCTTGAGCTCATCTTATATTCAGTGAAGTCTGCACAAATGTTACTAATATTCCAGAAGCTTTCAGCTGTTACATTTTCCCAAGACTCACATTTTCACGTTTATTTTAATTCCAAACAATGGAGGAAAGAGGGAATCGATATCTGAAGGAATTAAAAATATTTGGTGGCCACTCATGGAGTGAGAATAGGTGAAATTTTTAAGGCTAAACTTAGAATCCATTTGAAAACTGTGTTTCGATTTTATAGCAGCTCTCACCCTGTGAGAAACATGTTTTTCACTGCTAAAATTGGTTGTCTGCAGTTGCATAATTTTTTCTCTCCTCCCAAAAGCAAGGAGAAATATTTTTATTCATTCTATGTTTGACATTAAAATAAGTGCTTTTTTTTCTTACTTTTACATAATCTAAATTCATAAAAGAACTAATATTGAAAACAAAATACCACTGGATTCTCCTACTCTGCGTTAAGTAATTTTTATTGTGTGACTCAGGTTATTGCAGCACACTTTTGCGCTAAACAGCCAGGTTTGACAAAAAGCCTTATGAGTAAGATGATAATATTTTTTGTATCGTCTTAGGGAAAGAAAATAAAGCTATTTGCCTTTGAAAGGACTCACATAAAAGAGTAAAATACTGTTTTACTCTTGTTTTGTCCAATTCTAAATAGTGACTGGAGTAGTGATCCCTCTTAAGATGGGAAAATGCATACCCATCTGTGAAAAGTGCATTTAATTTTCAGTATTTCTCCTTATAGTAATACAACACAGTCTATTCTGAAACAGTTCTCTAGACAGTAGATGATAAATATTTTTGTATTACATTTCATTCTTAATACATTAAGTCAGGGGTTGTTTCTTACTCATAGTTCTTCAAAGAACTCTAAATTCAAAATATGAAAAGTAAAAGTATGTCTAGGTACCTTTCTAAACCTCTTGCTATTTCATCTTTCATGTAGAAAAATTTAATAGCTGTTTTTCTGTGAGTATCACTTTTAATGTGTAATTCCCACGGAAAGCACTCTTTATGGCATGTTTGGTCATGACATAACATTTATAAATAGAAATAATGATGTATATAGTATGGCCCAAGACGTCTTGAGCATTGTGAAATTCTTTACTGGGCATAAAAAAGGGTTCCTTTTATTGTTTATTTTTTTCCCTGCCTGTTTCTACAGAAGAATATAAAGGGGATATAACAAGAATTGGGGATTTTCAAGCCTTTCCCAGGCGATTTCAATAGGAGAATAACTTACAGAACTATTGCTCAGAGTTTTAATGATATCTCAAGCACATCATTACTCTATTACTGAGTCATGCCAGAAGGACAGAATTAACCAGCAGCTATTTTTTTTTTTTTTTTTTTTTTAATAGCTCAGGAATATAGAAACTCCCAAGGTGAAATTTTCAAGTTGGGACACATCTACATAAGTATTTTAGGAATTTTATTCTTCCTATGCAAATTCAATCTAAGCATTCAGTGGAAAAAAAACTGTATCACATAATCACAATGAAAAAATTTGGTATGAATATGCCTTCATATTGTACAATAAAATTCAAAACTTTGGTTCTGATGAATTCCTTATTATTTTGAGCCATGTCTTCAGTTGTGCTCATAATGTAATTCCACAAATAGGAGTAAGTACATAGAAATAGTCTCTGGACAAAGAGGAATCTTTATTTTTCATAAAGTGTATTTTAAAGAGTCTAGTGCTGAGAAGAACCCAGAATTCATACCCTGAACAGTTTAGGCAATAAACTGACATGGCAATGTTAGGAGACTTGTCAGCCTTGCATCACCTGAAGGGAAAGATCAACCTTTTAAGAAAATTTTTAGTGGACAAAACAACTCTGAAAGTTGTCAGCCTCTCCTCACTGAATGTAGCCCGGTAGCACATGTAACCTGGAATGATGAGAGTGCTCTCACAACCACTTTAGTAACTTGACTAAATTTATGAGAAGATAAATCTAATCCTCATTTTTGTAAAAGTTCACCAATAATATCAAATCACCTCATTCTCTTCCTTTTTTTCTGATGTCCTGATTGTGCACATTGCTTATATATTCCTACCTTTCTGGAGTAAAACACAAATTTCTTGCTCGGAGTCAGACCACAGTCCATGATAGGACCAAGACACTGAGATTTCTAGGTAAACTTTTTCAAGTGCTTGACTATTGTGCTTTCTGCTTATGATATCAGAAAAATCTAAATGCCTCCAGTGAGATAAAAATTTCACCCATTGACATAAAAACACACATCAGCTGCCCAAAACAGCTCTCCAGGGAAAAGCATAATCTTTCAAAGAGGCAAAAGGAAATACTCCACGTTGAAAGTGGGCCTGAAAGAAGATAAGATTTTATCTGAAGATGACACGTAAAATAAAGCCATTTAAATGTTTAGAAGCATGAGTGAGTAATTTAGGTACTTAGTTTTGGAATGAGGTCTGAGAAGAAAAGCAAAAATCTGAAAGGCTAACAACAGTGCTTGATTCACAGGATTCACATGATTCGGAGTGATTTAGTTCATCCTGTCAGAAATCTCGTGACTCCTCAGCTGGATCTCTGTGGCTGCCCAGTTGACTCCAACGGGAGTTAATTGTTACACATCTGGATGTCTTCCACTGCAGCTACCCAAGTAAGAATTAACCAGCACAATCCTTGGAAAACTCTTTGAATTCCAGTTTATGTGGAGAGGCTCTCATTCGTTAGTTGTAAGCATCTTAATTCTGTGTGTTATTACATTTCTACTATTAGGATTTTGGGTGTTTTGTTTGCTTTTTCAAATTGTCAAAGTGAACAGAAGTCCATACAGGTTCAAAAGTGTTATTTGCTTCAGAATGAAAAGGTAATTTGCTGCAAACTCTTGATGTATAGTTGAATGAATACATTCATTGTCTACATTGCTCTTATTTTGCTTGCAGACCCACCTTTCCTTTTTAAAGCCTTGGAATTCTGAGTCCATAATTCAGAAGTGTCAAGCTAGACATGAAAGATGATGGTTTATTAAATTTTCAAAATGCATTCCATATGTAACAGACCTACTAGAAATAGTGAGAGCAGTTATTTGAAGTAAGGATCTTGCTTGTCCTATTGAATCATGACTGCAATAGCTGCAGGCAATTGCTTTGTCTATTGGCCACTCTGAATTATTGAGTGGATTAGTAGGTTGGGTGCAAGTTAAGGAATACTCTTCTTTCAATATTTCTGTAAAATAGCAAGTGCAATTCTCCACTCTAGCTGTGGTCAATCCACTAAAATATAAGGTTAAATAAAATTAAGACTGTTCATTCCCTGGACAGAAAAGACCAATCAAATTCATGACTGGGCTAGATGCTTCATTTAGCCCATATTACTAATGGAGAAAAATGAACTAATGTTAGAGTTAAAGAAGTATGTCAGATTTAAATCTCACACACTTTGTAAATTTGGAATTAAAAGACTTTCATATTATTTTAGTGAGTATTTTTCATTTGGCAGTAAACAGAATGATGTTGTTTCAAGCTTTATTTTTTCTTTCCTTGTGGAGGATTAAAATTTTCTCTGCCCTGGAAGGCATAAAGGCAGGAAAGTGTGCATTATTTACCTGTTTCCTCAACTTGTTACCTGCCACCATTCTTGACACTGGGAACAATTCAACCCATTAGGGTTTTTTGTTTGCTTTGTTTTCCAGTAAAGGAAGATACTTAAAACAGGTCTAAAGTCACTACCATTTCAGTATTAAAGAATGTAATAAAAAAGAAAACAAAACAAAACAGTTTAGAGATGGCCTGACAGGCTCTGTTTGCGAAGTAAATACTCATCCACAAATCCGACTGCATTTGCTGCTGAAAAGAAAAAAAAACAGAACAAAAAGCATTATTCGAGATGTTATAGCAGCTCCGTTTATTCTCACTAAAAATTATTATCACATTCAACAGTTTTTATCATGGTAGCTGAGTTACTGCAGTTATTTAATCATTAATGATGAGAATGTAGGCATGTGCAATCTCATATTGCATTGTAGCTGCTGATTCACATTAATTACATAATGGTGACTGCCATGTCGAAATTAGTTGCTCAAGAACTTTTGCAGCTAAAATGAAGACTGGGAGTATTCTGCAAATCAGCCATAAATGTCATTGAAACAACTTCTAAAACTGAGTTTATGACTGCTTTGTGTCACAGGAGCAACACTAAGCAGCCAAAGTGCAGCAGTAAATCTGACCTTTAATTACATAATTTGTATTAAATGTTTATATTGTTTCCTATCCTGAATATCTGAGCAATTTCTATGTAGTGTGAATTATAACATACCCTTCCAGATATTCAAAATGCAAAGTACTTTAGATTCATTTTTATATCTATGCTTTTCTCATTTGCCTTTACCTTTTACTTTTGAGGATTCTGTCATCATACATTAGTCTAAAGCTCGTTTAGAAAATATTAAGAAATTACATTTCAGGTGTTTGTCACATATGACCCAAAAAATATTTTAATGCATTAAAAAGACTAATAATGGAAGACATAATTTGATATGTAATTCACTATTAATAGACCTAATAAACTACTGAAATGTAAAGGGAAGTTAGACAAAACTTGAAAAAAAAAAAAAAAAA
>CM019214.1:39961980-40014844 GCA_009741485.1 Malurus cyaneus samueli | reverse complement strand
ATTTTACTTAGAAAACATCATGAGTAGGTGGAATCATTCTCATGGGCACCGTAAACAGTAGCTATGGAACAGATGAGAGGGAATTTGTTCCTAAAGAGATCTGGACAAGCTCTGCACCAGCTCTGAAAAGAATTTTCCAAAAAGCTAAGCCTTCCATTACAAGTAACAGGTCTGAATATAATTCTGACAAATTTTACAAATTATGAATCTTACATGATTAAAAACAGGTTTCATAAAAGGCTGTTTATTGAGCAATACCCTAAGTAGGACCCACACATTCCTGGAAAAATCCCACCTCTAAAATAATTTGGCTTCCAGCAACACCCATGAGTGCCAAGCTTCAAAAAATAGTTTCAGCTGCAATTGATAAATCTGCTTAATGTCTCACATTTATCATCTTTCTTGCTTTCCCAGAAAATATTTTACTGTTCCACAAAGTGAACTTATTTAGAATCATAGACTGTCTCAAGTTGGAAGGTACCCAATAAGGATCATCAAGTCCAATTCCCTGCTCCTCACAGAAATAGCTAAAAACAGACCAGAGGATCAAGAACATCATTCAGATTCTCCCTGAACTCTGACAGGCTTAGTGTCTTATCTATTTCACTGTGTATTCACTGGAGAGCCTGTTCCAGTGCCCAACCACCCTCTCAGCTTTTCCTGATGTCCAGTCTGAACTTTCCCCAATGCGGCTTCATTCCATTTACTCAAAGCATGTCACTGGTCATCAGAGAGAGGAGATCAGAACCTTCCCCTCCACATCTACTCATGAGAAAGATGTAGACTGCTGTGAGGTCTCCCCTCAGCCTTCTCCTCTCTAAGCTGAACGAGCCAAGTTCAAAGTCTTGCCCACAAGGCCTTTCGCCACCTTCATCATCCTGCTCTGGGCACACTCTAACAGCTTTAGAGTCTTGTATTGTGATGCCCAAAACTGCCCACAAAACTCACAGGGAGGCCACACCAGCACAGAGCAGAGCAGGACAGCCACCTCCCTCAACCATCTGGTGATGATTTCCTTGATGCAGGGTGCAGTTGGCCCTTGTGGCTACCAGAGCCCCCAGCTAATTCATGCTTTCCATTGACGTGTATCTCCAGATTTCTTTCTGTAGGAGCCATTTGGATTGTTTCATTTCAGCCAGAATATCCTATAATCTAGTTAATGAATGTGGTGAAACTTGTATTATTTTAGAACAACAAAGAGAACTCAACTCATCTTTGTTATATTTGAATATTTACTTGCCTCATGATGTGCCAGTTAAGATGCCTACAGTGAGTGCTTAGCAGAGCACTTTTTGCTTCCTGACTGTCTTCAGGCTGGAACCCAGCAAGAAGCCCTGAGCTCAGACTCCTGCAGAAATAGGTGTCAACAGGAGAAATAGGCAGAGGAATAGTTAACTGGAAGTCTTGGAATGAGTTTGCCCTTGAGCTAGCACATACTTGTAAGCCTGTAAAAATGTCATCACTTCAGACTCTTATTCACATAAAGGGTTGTACTGACAAACAGACATGCTTTTTTTGATAGGTTTAGGGCCTTAAAATACAGTCAAATGACTAAATGTGCCGATCTAATTCTTATTCTATGAAACCTTCCACAGAAGAAATGTAAGGTGGTTATTCTTTATTTATTTATTCTGCTTCTCTATTTATGATGCTATATATGTTCCTGTGGCTAAGCATATTCATAACATTCCTTATAAGAGATAAAAATAAGTGTACTGGATTTAGAACCGTTTGTGAAGAGATTCTGAAGTCCTTCAGTTTCCAATTTTACCACTAAATACTAGTTACAGTATGCAAGGCAAAATTATAACAGACGTAAAGTGATCATATTTTATTATGTATTGCAATGTTGGATAATATCCTTTGCCTTGTGGAAAAGTGGGTAACATAATACTTTAAGCACTACAACATAAACGACTTCAAAGAATTCCAAGTGGCTCAAAATAATGTAAAAGATTGTATTCACTCTAAATTTAGATTTCCAAGATCAGTGTTCAATACTATGTTCTTTAAAGGAATTCTCCAGTTTCCTTTCTTTAAACCAGTCCCTTCTTTTAAATTTGCTATTAACAGTTCCTCAGCTGGATCTTCAGATCTTTCTGGTTAGTAGCCTACATGCATTCTTTTGAGAAAATTTTGTTCTGTGTAATAAAGCATGTTGTTATAAACTTCTGCTGAGTTTCAGATAATTTGCACATTACGAGAGGTGTAGGAAAACTATTCTCTATATTCGGGTTCTCCAGTTCCAGATCAACTGCAGCTGGGCCTAACTTGAATGTTTTCCATCATGATATATATACATTTATCATATGTGAATAAGAATGAAAGAGGAAAGATAATTGGCAGTGGCCAATGGGCAGAGTATCCTGAGCTGGCTGATGGTGAGTCAGCACCCATTTCAGGGCTCAAAGTCAGCGCATGCTCACTGTTTCTAACTTGATTTTCCATCAAGAAACAATTAAAGACAGAGACTACCGCTCATTTCCCCACAGACAGCACACTGCTATGCCTCCCCATCACAGTTCTGGCAGTTACCAGGTCAGCCTGTATTTTCCATTTTTAATTCTTGGTGTTATTTCTCCTCTTCTGATTTAACACACATGAAAAACAACAGTGGCAACAAAAACAAACCTCCCAGAAAACATCCCTGAAAACAAAGGAACCAAAATATGATTCTAGTACTTGTAGACATGAAGAAATCATTGGTTTCCTTAGCAACAGAATGCAGTTCTATATTAAGAACAAGAAAGTAATTAACCCTCTAATGTGAGATAATGCTGGAAACATACATTTCAGTCTCCATGATTTTTTGGTGGTTGATCTAGCACATTAACATTTTTAATTAAAAGTCTAATCTCTGGTTAGCCATCCTATTAAAACAACTGGGAAATTCCCTGGAATGGAAGTACATGCCATGAATATCTGGAAAATATCCAGATTGTAGGTTGTAATTGTTGGTCCTGATAGAAGCAGCTGCGTGGCCCTGTAATTTGATTACACTGTAAGATGGTTTTCTCTCCTGTTGTGCATGCAGCTATGATATGTCTTAATAGCTGTTTGGAGAGATGTATTGTTGAAGATTTACTCTTTTGGTCGCTGCCAATAGTTTTTCCTCATCCTTCACTATGAAGTCAGGAGAATCTTGTCTTCAAATATGGGTGTGAATATTCTCCTGAGAAACTGAAATATTTAAAATCAGGATTCAGAATTACATGCTTTGACAAATATATTGTGGATTCAGAGGAATATTTAATCATCCCACAATCTTTAAGGACCAGAACAGTTTTGGAGGGTTTCTAAGTTACTAACCTCTCAGGTGTTAATGAATGTGCATCCACGTGGCTTTATCATCTAAGTACACAGTTTTGCAGGCTTAGAGGTGGTTGTGGTGAAATCATCTGATTTCAAAATTCCTATTTCTTTATTCCTATTTATCTAGGTGCTGGAAAACTTGTTACACTGAAGACATATGAATTAATGCCTAGTGATTGCTAAATATTATGAAATAATATTAAAATAATACAGGTTGATTTTAATTCATTTTTAGTGAAAGAATGCTCATCTGTTATCTAAAACAAACCAAACCCTAAATATTATTTGGGAGTTTGTACATCATGTAAATGAAGTTTATGATTCCTTGTTATTTATTTTTCACATACTGTTGGCAAAGCAAGGCAAACGAGTACTTCAGCAATAGCTGTGTAACTCAGCTAACTTGGGTTTTCTCAGCATTAACAGAAGGCAGGATTTTACATTCGACAGAAATATCTTCATGCTATCGTTTTGGCTTTGTAGGAGTCAAATACCAACAATGTAGCTGGCCCCTGCTTTTTTCGTGGTGCTGTGGCAGGGCTTATTAGAAGGGAAGTCAGACTTGTTACTGAAGCAGTGATAGGAGAGACAACATTTCAATGTATTCTTCACTGAGAAAAATCTTTCAAAAAAGAAGATTTGATCGGTCTCGTTCAAAGACAATATGTACCCTTATTTCTAAACTGTATCTATCTGTCCAGATGTCTGAGATTGCATATTAGATATGGTCAGACTTCTGCCCCATCTGGTTTATCAGAATTGATCAAGGTGAGGCTATTCAATTTCTTTTTTTTTTTCCCCACTTCTTTTTATTGCAAGAGAAAAATGCATTATAAAGGCACAGGCTATAAACAGTGTTTTGTAAATATGAAATCCAAAATTCTTAGCTTTTCCTACACAGTCAGAGGAGACAGAATCAACTCTCAAAATTTGATTGCTCCCATCCTATAAGAAAAAAGCTATAAAAAGTTTTGCTGTAAGAAATTGGTCATGATACCTGTCTTTTACAGATTTTCTGTATACTGTGATATGTATGAAAATGTGAGTGAGAATGTGCATGCATATGTACAGGTTTTTGTTTGTTTTCCTATGAAAAATAATCTTCCTAATGAAAAACAATCCATTTTGGAACTTGTAACGTTCAAAGCCATTTCATCCAGACTGAAAATTGTAAAAATCTCTTTCCAATTCCCATGAAAAAGTTTTTAATTATACTTTGTGAGAATAGTGTACAGATGTAGTCATTCATAGGAAGGAAGTAAAAGATAAAAGGAAATAAAGAAGAAATAAGGGTGACAAAGAAAGAAATACCTAAAAAGGGCTTGCAAGAAAGATGAAAACAGACTTTTTTGCAAGACCTTTAGTGAAAAGACAAGAAGCAATGGTTTTAAACTGAAAAAGTCTATATTTAGATTGAGCATAAGGAGGAAATACTTTATGATGAGGGTGGTAAGACACAGGAACAGATTGTCCAGAGAAGAAATTGTTAATGCCCCATCACTGGAACTATTGAAGGACAGATTGGACATGGCTTTGGGCACTCTGATTTAGGGCGACATCTCCCCATCCATGGCAGGAGGAATGGACTTGATTATTTTGAATGGTTTCTTTCAATCCAAAGCACTTTATGATTCTAAGACTAAATGGTGACTGCACATATAGATAACTGCTCTGAAAATATAAACAACCATCATTTGTTTTTATAGCCAATGGACTACCACATCTAAGATTCAAATATCTTAACCTACCAAATGACAGAACAACATTTTTCACAGAAGTGCTTTCAGGACTTACATTGGAAGATTATCCCCAGAACCCTTTCTGTCTCTTTGTGGAGGGCATCATTTTAGCTGCTTACAGTCACTTGTCTGCACACTGCTATTACAAAATCCACACAGTGGTCAACATCATTCTTGTTTCTCATTTTTCTCAGTTGCTGGAACCACCACACATCACTCTGTTCCTCTAGGAGAAGCAGTTGTGTCTCACATACATCCTCTGAACTTTAGAATGTCTCTTTTCCTTTGTAGAATTGAGGTGACAGTGAAAACAGGGACCACTGTGAAATCATTCATAGAGGAATGTGTTCCATAAGACTGCTTTCTCTGATGCTAAATTCAGACCCTCAGATACACTTCTGATTGTCTGGATATATCTTGCTCCAGTCACAATCAAGAAAGAGGTAAGAAAATTATTTAGTATTTTGAAAAGTATTTTAAAAGTATTAACCATGAAAACCAAGTGCTAATCAATACATGACAAATCATATTAAAAGTAATTAAATTCTCAAGAAAGCAAATAATTTGCAATATGTACCTAAAGAGAAAAAAAATCATGTCATACTATCTAAAAATATTTTTTTTTTTTTTTTTTAGTATGTGTATCTGTATGTGTGCTTCTGTCTTCTACACATCTATATGTGTAGAGTACAGGAGGTCATTAATTCCCAGATAAATCCTGATTGATGGGGGAAAGGTGGATTCTTCCACTTTAATGAAAGATCAGTATCTTTTACTGAAACATCTGCAGTCAGATCTTAGATTTCAGGACAGGACAAAAGTCAGTGCATTTGCGAAGAATGGATTTGATGCTGTAGAAACAAAATACACTGAAAACCTGAGCTCAGATATGGATAGGCAGGTAGTAAGGAGGATTATATGATTTTACTGACAAATAAAGATGGTATGATTTCAGTGTCTGGGATTGACACAGTAGATTCATTGCAGGAATTTACACCTATCATTTGATTTTTACAGTGGAAAGAACTATAGGTTCTTAAAATGTATTCATAATGTATCAAAACTTATCAGAGGTTTCCTGAATGGAAGAGAGTCAAGTAAGATGAATATTTGAAATGCATGATAAATATAATTTCCTATCATCTTTTTTGATATGGGTTTCCGACCAAATCCAAACTTTTTCTGGATTATTTAGGAGTTATATGTATATGTATATTCTGATTCTAATTTTAATCCAGCCATGATGTACCTGCTGCTGACACTAGACTTGGAGATGCTCTTGTCTCTCTTAAAGGACAAGAAGTGATGACATTTAAGAAGCAAAAATGTCTCATCCCTTCCCCTCTCCTCTCCTCCCCTTTTGAAATAAATGTCGCTGGATAGCTAGTTAGCTTTTTCTTTTTGGACAACATTCATCCATAAATCACTCCCATCTACAAAGATTTTTTTTTTTTTTTTTTTTTTTTTTTGTTGTAAATACAGACAATATTTTATTCCAAATGTGAGACCTGACAGAATTCTCGTATACAGTAAAAGTGATAAGTGTCAAGTTTAAAAGTGTACCAGCTGCTCCTGACTTCAAAGTAAAACCAGACATTTTCACCTGTTCCACCTAAGTAGCACAATCAAAATAAAAAATCAACACTATTAAAAAGATATTAAAATCAAGTTGCACTTACTTCATGACACTTTGTTCGAAGTCTAAAATCAATTCTTAACAGTGTATTTCTAGGTCATTATTTCAGTGCACTTTCTTGCCACATGCATGATAAAATTGTAAATATCTTTGAAGTATTTCTAATAAAACAAATTTAATTGGTAATATTAATTATACCAAATAATTTAATAATGAAGTATTTAAATACAATATCAAACATTTTTAATTTAGGTGGAAAGATTTATATTTAATCTTTTCTTTACCTAAATGTGATGTAAAAACAAAAAAGCTGAGACAATTTGAGGTTGTCCATTAATGTAGAAAATAGAAGAATGGCAATGGCAGTTAAAGCAAAGCAGACAAACCTGTCATATCATGATGAAAATCACACTATAGTGAATAACATATTACAGTCAATTCAACTGCACTTGTTTATATGAAAGTTAAACATTCTTAGCAGCACTTGCAAAGTTTTAAACTATTGAACATCTTTCCTTCTCAAAATCCATGAAAAAAAAAAGGGAAAACAAGACAAAACAGAAAAGATAAAAGCATGAAGAAAGCAAGGACATTTACTTCAGCTGAAACAGGTAAACTGTCTACATGTTAACTGAAAACTGCAAAAAACAGAATTGATATTTGACTTTAGGTGCATGACCCCTGGGGATCATGAAAATTTTATCCTTTAAGCACCAGTAATAACCTGACAAAAAAAGTTTGAAGCCTTATGCCTGACACAAAACAAAGGGATCTTTTTTCTGACTTTTTTTTACTCCTTTTGACATAAACATTTCCTTCTTCCTGTTCAAATCTTTTTAGAGTATTATTTAAAGTAGCAAAAGGAAATGAGTTCTGTGTCAAATAAAATGATGCATTCTTCGCAGCTTACATGCCTAAACTCATCATGCTATTTTCTTGCCAGCTGTTTATGGGAGATTAAGTGCTATCATGTTTTTGGACTATCTCATAAAAATTGTCATAAACGTAAAGGTGATAATGAATTATCAGTGTCATTATCTTCTCCTCAAGAGTATATTAAGAATATAGATTAAGCCATCCGTTCTTTAGAGGTGGTGTTTGGGTTTTTTTTTTTTTCTTTTGTAAGAATCTGGGTCACAGAAGGATCTGAGAACTCAGAAACAGTTATCAGGATTCCTGAAACAGTTTTAAGGATTCCAGCAGGAAATGCAGAGGAACACTAGAGAGAATTTGGGGAAGTTTAGAGAGATACTGTGAAGGAGTATTGGAAAAAAAAAAAAAAAAAATCCTTAATAAAGACTTTTCTTAGTTCTCTTGTGACCCATGAACTTGTTATCTTGTTTTCAGTGAAATAACTTGTGTAAAATCATTCAAAGAGGTTAGAGATATAATCAGAAAACAATTAACAGAAAGGGGGTAGCATTACTGTCTCTTTATGTCTAGTTTAGCTACATCTATTTTAGGGAACCCAGGAACATCTTCCATTTTCTAGGTTTCTGTTTAATGCCAATCTCAGCATTGGTGTAAGAGTCAGACATGGAAGATTTCAGCTCTCTTCTCAACCTCACAATTATTCTCCTAGAAAGGAAATTCTTGCAACCTCAGTCTTCATTTGGAATACCAGAGGGTACCAGAGGACAGAAATCCCAGTTCCCAGAGACCAGGGGAAAATATGGAGCCAGAAAGATGTACACTTGGTAGAAAAGGATCAGATTAAGTAATACTTAAGTAATACTTAAGCACATGCATAGATCCATGGGCCCTGGTGGGATGAACCCACAGGCTCAAAGGAAGGTGCCAGATGACATTGGAAGGCCACTCTTGATCATATTTGATCAGTCATAGTGGTTGGAAGACATGACTGTAGACTGAAAGACAGTAAATGTCACTTCAGTTTTCAAAAAAGGCAAGAAGAAGGACCCAGGGAACAGCAAGCAAGTTAGCTGCCTGTTGATCCTTGGGAAGGTGATGGAAAAACGGATCCTGGAAACCATTTACTTGCACATGAAGGGAAAAAAAAAAACATTGGAAGTAGTCAACACGGATTCACCAAGGGTAAGGCATGCTTGACAAACATAATTCACTTCTCTGATGAAATGACTGGCCTGGTACGCAAAGGGAGAACAATGGATATGATCCAACCAGACTTCAATAGGGTCTTTGACATTGTCTTTATCAGATTCTTGTAGACAAAGCATTTGAGGTGACAGTCTGAAAACAGTCTGAACAACAGGGCCCAGAAGGTGATGACTTTTGACAGGAAGCTGAGCTGGAAATCTCAAACAGCAGTATACTCCAGGAGCAGATAGTGACTGCTGTTGTTTTTAACACAGGAATCACAGAATCATAGAATAGTTTGTGTTAGAAGATCATCTAAATCAACTACCCCACTGCTGGAAGAGGCCTCTTGCACTATATCAGGGAAGGTGGGGTACCAAAAGAGCAGAGTAGAGGGGCAGAATCACTTTCCTCATACTGCTGACAGCACTTCCTCTTATGCAGCCTATATTATGGTGAATTTCTGGACTTCAAGAAGACATTGCTGGCTCGTATCCTGTTTTACATTCGGGGGTATCTCCAACTTCTTCTGTACAGGGCTGCTCTCAATCCACTGATCCCACAGTCTGTATTGATCTTTGGGTTTGCCTGTACCCCGGAGCAAGCCTTGTCGAATTTCATGAAGTCCCTACAAACTTACTCCTCAAGCCTGTCAAGATCACTCCTGATGACATCCTTTCCCTCAATGGAATTGACTGCATAACTCAACTTGGTGTCACACGCCAACTTGCTGGAGGTGCACTCAGTCCCACTGTTATGTCATTGATTAAGATATTAAAATATTATTGATTAAGATATTAAATATTATTGGTCACAGTACAGAGCTCCGAGGGACACCACTTACTGCTGCTGCTTTCCACTTCGGGCATCAGCCACTGAGCATAACATTTGATACAAACACACAGCTAATTCTTTATCCATCAAAATCCTATCTCTTCAATTTAACACCAAGAATGTTTTAGGGTACCATTTCAAATGCCTTACAGAAGTTCAGGTAAATGACATCCATAACTCTTCCCTTGTCCAGAGTCAGTCCGTTGCAGAATGGCTCTAGATGGATCAAGCATGATTTGGCCTTGATGAAGTTGTGTTGGCTGTCTCTAATCGATTCCCTGCCCCATTGTTTTTGGTCTATGAACATCAGAAAACACTTTTTTAATATGAGCATGACTGAGCACCGATACAGATTATCCAGGGATGTTGTGCAGTCTTCACTCTTAGAGATATTATTCAAAAGCCATCTGGATATGATCCTGGGAAACAGGGTCTAGGTGGCTCTACTTGCACAGAGGTCAGCCTAATGACTCCCAGAGATCTCTTTCAGCCATCCTGTGATTCTATGAGTTTAAGACCTTACAGTATCAGTTATGATTTATAGTAGGATCAAGGAGGGTGAGGAGAAAGGATATATACTTCAGGCTTATCTAAAAGGTAGGCCTAGATACCACTGAAAATAATATTAAAAAGGTTGATGCATTAAAAAGAATGAGTACTTTTTCTTTCATATCAAAATTCTCCTACTCCAGAGATTGCTTTAATATCTTGACCTATAAAGTTGAAAATACCTGTAAATGTCACAGTAAAAACATCAATTCCCTTCAATATTGGATTTTTAATAAATTTTCTATATCTTTCTTAAAGGACTGACAAGGCAGATCAGATGACTTGCTTTGTGATTTCCCTTCTTTTACAATGGGTGTTGGGCTTTTAAATTTTTTCTGCATTGCTAGACTGCTTTGTCCTAGCATTTTAAAGGCTTTTATTAAGTGACTAAATAGCTCCATTTTCTCCTACATGTTAACATTATCACCACTCTGAGGAAAATCATACAACAGCAGGTGAAGTTGTTGTAAAAAGGAGCACAGTGTGAACAGACCATCTCACACTGCTCCAGCTTCAAATCTTTCATTTCTGTTTATAACAAATTAAAGGATAGACTTTAGGAGGTCAAACACATGGATTTGGTCTGATAATTGTGATAGTATGTTCGCTAGCATGTGATCTTGATTAAACAGAAAGATACAAAATGCAGCTCACCTTAGAAAACTGCTGCAGGTTGTTGCATACAGATGTACTTTTGGAATTATATGAAGTGAGCTCATAGATCATGTAGTCAGGTGGCTCTGTGCATATCTGCTGAAGTAGTCATACAACAAATCTGTTGCTTCATCTCAAGGGTCTTTTATTAAGCTGGGTGCTCTGATTGTTATGATGCCTGTTATGATGAATTGTGTATAGGAATGTGCACATCAGAGTGGAAGGCTTACTGAAAAATCAACCTTTTCTGTCATAACTTAATTAGAATTTGCATGGTGCTGCAAAGAGCCAAGTCAGGAGAACAATTTGCGTGGGGCAAATAATTTTGTAAGAATGTATGATACTCAAGTAGCAGCATTGTCATTCATAAAATAGTAATTTGAATGAGCAGGGTTAAACTCTGTGAAAAAAATGCCCTATTTTTATCCTTCATAGTGCATGCTCATGGAAAAGCAAATCATGGCTCACAGAGTGTAGTCTAATTTAAGTAACGGAAAGGCGGACCTTAGCACATCTCACCTCTAACTATTTTACATTACCTAGTTTTTTCATCCCCTATGTCAGTTAATCAGATCACACATCATTATGTGAGCTTCTTTGTCATTGTCTTATCTACTGTGTTTTCTAATAGTGATCACAGTTATGAATTTGGATAATCTTCATTACAGAACTCCACAAGCCTGCCTGTGTTAGCAAGTTACAAATATTGTCCTTGGGCTGAGATTACCTGGTGTCAGTAGTCAGTTGTGTGGTATGTGCTAAGGAAATCGTTGGTGTGCTCAAGGCTATTCCTCTCCCTCTATTAACAAACATAAGTCATGTACCAGAACTCCAGGTGGAGCATCTTAGAGCAAATGGGATACACGTCCCTCTAGCAGGTAGGGTTCTACACTTGCACACATGTTCTGTACACTCACATTGTTAGCAATGGTGAGCAGATGTGAGACAAAAAAAAGGGGGGGAAAAAAGTCTGTTTTCTAGCACCTATAGGAAGATATGTGGTAGTTAGGTGTCTCGTGTCAGGCAAGAGTCAGAGCAGAGCTTCTCCCCAAAGGGTGGGAAGCTGGAGACTGAAATAAGTTTAAGAAATTCTTCACTTAAGCAGGGCAATGGTTTCACCCTGGCAGTGCACTGTTTCACAGAAGCTGAACAGCATCAGGATGGTGACAGTGACACTAACAGGTCCCTCCAAGGGCCAACAACAAAAAGGCAAAGGCAAGGGGAAGAATCAGGTCCCAGGTCATGCAGGGTTGTTGAACAAGTCAGGAGAAGCTGGGGATGATGCTGGGTGCTGGCCTGCCTATGGTGTGTCTTGACCTTGGCTGGGTATCCCAGGATGAGTTGTACTAATGTTTCTGAGCCATGGACAAGGGGCCCAGGTAGGGCTGGACAGGGTCATTGAGGCTCACAGGTATATTTAGGGTCCTATATCAAGTATTCACAGTTGACATTAAGCTAATTCCTGATAAATACTTGGTGTGATTCAGAGCCACGACAAATCATTCCCCAGCCCCTCTCTCTCTGTCCCACCCAAGTCACTGCACGCACATCCATATGCCATGGTAGGAACTACTGTAGGACTAGTCTTATTTTCTGCAGGCCATACAAAGACCTAAAATGCCTGGGAAAAAGTTAGAATTTATTATGAACCTGCCATAAATTTGAACTAATAACTTTTAGGAAAACTTATATTCAAGTGCTATTCCCTTAAGCCACCAAATACTTTATGTAGTCTTATATGGATTCTTAAAGCATTATGTTAGATTAAGAGCAAAGTAAACAAAAGTTTTAAATGGGCTTATTTAAAAAAAAACAAAACCACAAACTAGTCCTTTTTTTTTTACCTCTCTCATCATGTAGAAAATTATAGCTATTAAAAATGTATATAATGGAAATAGCTTACTTTCTTTTGAACTTAGTTTTTTGTTTGGCTTTGTTCTGTTCACCCAACTGGTGAGACATTAGCGACAATTTGGATGGTTGATGGCACTGTAATTTGAAGGTTACTACATGAGTAACAGCAACAGTCTCTCATGTACATAAAGATTGCAGTATCTACCTGTGGCTCTGTTTTAATAAGTTAGTCATGTAGGAAAAGCTCTAATACAGACACAGCTAATATAGTAAGCCTTGGTTTCACGGTCCAACATGTTTTTCAGTAATTTCCTTGGACATTAAATGACATTCCCTATTTCTTCATCACATATGACCTTGTCTAAGGACATTATGGTAAGAGTCAAGAGACCTAAGGTTGTGGGAAGAAATTAGAACTTGTCATAACAACACCCAGACAGAGCAACAACTTGTGACTAATTTTGTTAATGGGTCTTTCACAGTCTTCATAAAAAAAACCAAAAGTATTCTGGAACAAATGGACTCATGGATTCAGCGGCACTGCAAGTTGGTTAATTATTTTTTAACCATTAGCTAAATGATATTATCATGATGGCTATGATGATTTCTGTGAGATCATTTACATCTTTTTGTTAGTCATCTGTCGTCTGAAATACAGGTAATATGATGCGTAATAGCACTGTCTAGGAGTCTCAAACATAGAATGGACAAAACCATCAAAGTAATCTGTATTTTTCATATTTTTCATGATCTGCAAAAGCCTGTCTGATGCAGGTGTTTACAGGACAAATATTCATAGTAGTAGTAGGACTAATAGTAGTAGTAGGAGTAATATTCATAGTAGTTGCAGAGGACAGTTCATTTTGGAGAACCTTCAGAAATGTTGGATGTGGTGTCATGGAGGTATCTGATAGTAATGAAAGAATTTATTCAGTAAAAAAAACCCAGTGTCATTTCCATATAAAAAAAAATCCCTTTATGCTTTATAGTTGTCAGTTATAGAAACTTTTGTTTGTTATCACATGCAGGCAAATTATATTATGTCACTTAGAAAAGCTGTTGACAAAGCATAAATTCTGTAGCCAACTCACACTTAAGTCTATGGAGACTGAAGAAGAAAAGAGAGAAAGTGAACACATTCTTTGAAGGTCAAAGCCTTCTTTCAAGTCAAATTCTTCTTACATGTGCATAGTATGCAGAGTGAAAGCATGGCAATTGAGCAAAGACAGGGATTTCTCAACAAGATTAACTGAGATTAGGCAGAGTCTTTCTTCCCAGCATTGGAGAAGAAGCCACTCTTGCTTTCTGGAGCCATCTGGAACTTTTCAAATACCATTCAGATTAAATGAAAGCAGAGGTCTCCTTCAGGCTGTCATTTTATAGGAATACAGACAATGTAGCAATAGATTATATTGTAGTTTAGAACTTAAAATCACCTGAGAATTCAAAAGTATTTTAACAGGTGAGTTTAGAGCAACATAAGCAAAACCAGGCCACTGTCACCTCTCTCAGTTTGAAAGCTAAAGTAAAAAAAATGTATGGAAAATGGCCTTCCACAGCTAGAATGTACATCTCCCCAGAGTCAGAACAGTCTCACAATGCTTAAGTTTTTACAGTTTTGAAGACTGAATGCCTGTGGGCACAACTGACCTCATAACACTGAAATTGTTGAGTACTTGCTGGAAAGCAGTCCACTCAAAACTTTGCAAGTGATCAAAATCCATATAATGTTTCCAAGTATTCCAGGGATAGATCTGTCCTGTAGCACATTTGATGGAGAATTTGGGGGAAGCAACAAGGACACAAAATAAATTTGGCTTTGTCTCTTGTTTCCTAATTACCTCACAGATAGAATTACAGTCAACATTTTAATTATAATTCTGCATACACTGAAACCTGTGTATAAGCACATTCGTAAGGGCTTGGGTCCATAAAGTCCTAATGGCCACAAAGAAAGTGCTTAAGAGACAAGAGCACAAAAGTGTCCTTGCTGTACTGTCAGAGGTCAGAACAGTATATTTACATAGTTCAGTTTCCTAGCTGCACCCAGCTCCAGGATCCTCAGAACAGGAAGGACATGGACCAGAGGAGGTCACCAAGACAATTACAGTGATGGAGCACCTCTCATATGTGGAAAGAAAGAGAAAATTGGTTCGTTCAGCCTGGAGCAGAGAAGGCTTCAGGGTGACTTAATTGTGACCTACCGGTACCTGCAGGGAACCTACAAGAAAGAGGGAGAGAAATATTTACAAGGGCATGAAATGATAGGACAAGCAGAAATGGCTTCAGACTGAGAGAAGGTATGTTTAGATTGGTTACCAGGAATAAATTTTTTAGTTTGAGGTTAATTAGGAGCTGGGACGGGTTGCTCAGAGAAGTTGTGGACATCCCATCACTGGAAGTGTTCAAGGCCAGGCTGGACGGGGCTCTGAGCATACTGGTCTAGTGGAAGCTGTCTCTGCCCATGGCAGGGAGGTTTGAACTAGATGATCTTTACAGTCCCTTCCAACCCAGGTCATTCTGTGATTCTCCTACAGCTAACAAAGTAAATCAACAGGAAACACAACATCTCCGTTGGGTTACTTATTTACTGATAGAATCATGGATCTGTATTACTAATTCACTTGGAGTAGTAGGTCTACTTTATAATATACTTGTTTGGAAACAACTTTTAAAAGAATTAAAAATATCTGTTTCTAAAAAGTGATTTGCAGTAGTGGAAGCCTGCAGAAATGAACACTTCTGGAGAAAATTTTAGCATAATTTACCTGTATTTTCAGCAAATGCATCTTGCCTTTACAGGCATACCTGAAAAGCAGGACTGTGACAGTTTAATGCAAAAGCAATTATACTCTATGCCAGAAGTACTAAATGTTTTTTTTCCCAGTAAAGGAGGAAATAATAAAAAAATCCCAGCATTTTAATAAATTTACTGCATTTTTTTCCTGAGATCTTTAATATTACCTGTCAAAAAAGCACAAGAATCAAGCATGTAATTTTGAATTTGTAAAATGTTCAGCATCTATGTACAGCTTTAGCTTGCAAAGCCCTGATTTCTTACAACAAAAGCAGACTCCAAAGGTAATTTGAATCCAAATAGATTTGGTTCTAGTTGCCTGTCTCTTATAGAACTCTTTCAAAGCACACTACAGTCTCTGAAGAGAGCCAGTAGAGTAGCAGGCTTTCTACGCTCACAGGCCAGTTCCTATGCCTCCTGATATCCTCTATTTTTTTCACTCATCTTTCTACAAAATTTATTCTATTTGGTACCAATGCATACACTTTCTGATTTCCAAATCTAAGCTATTACCATGTTAATTGTCTGTAGTCTAATGATTAAACATGAAAATGTGCATGAATGACCTTAAAATTCAAGTTCTGCTTCATTTTTATATATACATAATTGGTTAAACTTTTAGCAACAAAAATTGACAGAGGAAATTTAAAGCACCATTAAGCATATAAACATCAGCAATTTTACCTGAATGCAAAATGCATTCTGTAATTTTTCTCCCCATTCTTCATCTCACCCACTCAAAGTAATTAGATAAATCCTTTTCACTTCTGAGGCTTCAGTAGCACTGTTTTTCTAGCACTTGTATTAAAAACAGAGGGTTTTTTAAAAAATTCATTGGTTGTTTTTATTCCTGTTTCCTTGCCAGTTAAATCTCTGCTCTCTCATGGCTAGGGTAGTATATCTAGTTGAGAGTCATGCTCAAGCAGAGCTGTAATAATCCTCATTATACTAACAGCTGTCTGAGACTGAAATTACTTTTGCTGAATATCTGGGTTACTTTCACGTATTTCTCTACTTTCGCTGTGGCTTTAAGTAACATAAAGCTTTTAGATAAGGGAATCACACTGATTACTACACTTTGGAGTATTGGAATGCTATTTTCAACCACCATCCTAATCTGGTATAAAACGATCACCAGTAAGAAAATATGGAAATGATATTTAGATTGCATAATAGAGTCATTTATGTTGCAGCTCTCTTTCCTTCATGATAATCAGATTTATCTGCAGATTTTTTTTTATTAAAAAAAGCGGTTTTTTGGGTGTGAGTGCTCTGGATGTGGTGTTCTGTTCTAACACAGTCCAACAAGATTCCTGATGCTGATCCAGTGATAGACAAAAAAAAACAGCACAACCCTTGACTCCATGGGGTTTTCAAATATGGTTTATGAATTCTAAACTCTAATATTTTAAATTGAAATCAAACTGCTCAATTAAGTTCATGAATAGGCATTTAAAAACAGGACAAAGAACTAGCAAATATATTATGGTATACAATTAAACTATTTTTTTTTCTGTGGATTTTTTAATGTATTTTTTCATAACATTCTTCATTTATCTGATTTGGCCATTGTATAAAATCAGTAGCTTTATTATAACAGTCATGTTTGTAATATTAAATTACAATGTTGCCATAACAAATAAAATCTTCTATAAGGAAGTGTATACCAGCAATTTCTTACTAATAAAAGTTGTAAGTAAGTACACATAAATATAACAAAGCAAACCTTTTCTCACAGTGCTGTTCAATTCAATTAATTGTATAAATCTGGAAAGGGACTTCTGCTGTCTTCCTTTTTAGACACTTCTTTCCACACAGAATTTATTCGCTAAAATCCTAAAATATGCATTCTGAACTCTTGATTACTTATTTCAGATACTTTAATAGTGAGCAATGACCAAACTTCACTTCCAGTATTTCTGTAAGTAGAAGATGCTGAACTACGAGAAGAAGTTGTGCTTCTTTTAAACGATCTTTATGGGTTCTCATGGGAGATTATCTAGATACTATTATGAAAATGATTTGGTAATTATTCATATCAATTGAAATATTCATCTGCTCTATGTGAATTTTGTACTGTGTAAGTTTTAATCTTGAACTTCTTTCTGCAAGAGTATAGGTACTTTCTATATAAGGAAAATATTTTTTTTCTGAGAAAAACATAAGCTTTGTAGGCAAACCCCCCTCAGGACTCATTATTTGGAAATAGAAAATCTTAAAGTTAAGTATCATGTGTTTCATGTTCATCAGCTTGCATATGAGAAGGCAAAACTTCTTCAAGTTTCAAGGATCAAATACTATTATACAAAGGAAGATTTTAATCTTTGAAAGTAAATCAACACTGTTCATGGCAGGATCAAATCCTTGAGAAGAATTCTCACATCTTGTACATTTGGAAATGTAAACGGTGAGATTTTTTAACAATTTAAGTTTCCCTGAATATGTTTGGATGTGGAGTTCTGGTGGAGTACTGTGGGTAAACTTCATACAGTGACACAATTCCAGATTTATGAGCTAGTCAGTTAAAATCTTTACACTATGTGAAGTTGACTTGAGTACGAGCAGTACTCCATTCACAGCACTCCTGAAAGAAATCATTTTGGGATAGGTAGTGATGGAGAAAACTTCCATATTTTACATGTAGCTAAGAATTTTTCTTGGGTTTCCATTACCCATCTAAAGATACCTTGAAAAGGTTTCCATTGCATAAAGATACCTGAAGCTGCACATAAAATAAGGGAAGCATTAAAAACACTGGACACTGAAAAATGCCGGCTATAATAGACTATCTGTACTCTCAGGAATATCGTAGACTCATAAAACTTATTTATTTATTTAACATAACATATTAAATGGCCAAAGCTTTCAGTCTCTCCCTTAATCTTTTTTCTACATCACAGAATGAAAACAAAACAAATAAAGAAAAAGTTCAGTCAGAGAGCATGGCTGTAATACACATTATTGGCATTCTTTACTGAGAGCCTGTTATTCTTTCTCTAAGTACCTTTTTACTATAGTTGTGAGTCGTTTGGCCCTGTGGGCTTGTGGTATTTAGGTCCCTTGTTAACTGCTCTTCACCCATGAGGTTTTCATTGAAGACAGAACCTAGGGGAAAAAAAAAACTTCTAAAAGGCACCACAGAGCCACAGGGAAACTTAAACTGCTCTGCATGCTGGACCTAACAGAACTGCTACAATCAAAGAATATAGTTCAATGATCATTTGAGTGCAGTTTCCTTCAGAATGGAATTTATTCTGCTTTGTTTAGTAGTGATTTGTTGTCTGTTATTTTTCCTAAACCAGATTGCTATAAATGGGAACATGGGTTTGAGGATGTCAGGGTTTTGTTATAAAGAGACTGTAACAACGTCAATAAAATAAAATTGGAAAGACTGTTTTGCAGATATGTTGTTTTCCATCTTGAGGTCTCCAAGGGAATAACTAGGATATATATGCTGAACAGATTCCTACAGCAATTGTGATAAGCAGACAGTATCCCATTTTATATACAAGAGCAATAAAACCAAATTCTTACACCAAACATCCTAAGTTATTCCTTCTACAGTCACATTCTCCTCCAGCTCCACCTGGCACCACCTCCAGCTCTGCTTAGGAAAACCATTTGCTTGTGCCTCTACCAGATGCATGTCAGGCACTAAATTATCTGATTCATAAAGATACACAGACAGGAAGCAAAACACTTTTTTTAGACTCACTTTTGAGGCAGATTATTTCATCCTGTTTGGATTCACAAACCTTCTGCTTCTCTGGATCAGAGGGATTGCATGTTTTACCCAAATCCAGGCTAGAAATTTGTTATTGGCCTCAAAGATCTTGCCACTGTTGTACACTTCCAGGGCCTGAGATGATGCTGCTCCCCAAGGGAGTGCTTCCACCCAGTTTTCAGCATTGCAATTGTTAAATTTTCACTAAAACTAACACTTTCTAAGCATCTTTATGGGTGGAATTTAACCCAATTAAAAACTACCTGTAAGGAATGGCATGAGAGATCTTGACCTCACATCAAGGAAAACACAGAGAGGGGAAAATAACTCTCATCCATTTTATTTAGTAATAACTTTTGTTTGTTTGGGTTATGTATGTTGGGTTTTTGTTTGTTTGTTTTTGGGGGGTTGTTGGGTTTCTGTTTGTTTGAGGGTTTTCTCTGTTTCTTAGTTTGGGTTTTGGTGGGGAGGCAGTGTTTATGCTATTTTTTCCCCCTCCACATTTAAACTGGCTTAAAACAGTTCAGTTCCCAGGATCAGGACTCTCAGTTTTTCTCCTGAATTGAGACTGAGGGTACAACGGGCAATTAAATAAAGTCTTAAATCTTTAAGCTTTAAAGAATCACATTTATCTGTCGTGACAGGTATGCATCTTATCTACATGCACAGTAAGTTTTTCTGTGACTTTCATGCCTAATTTTAGATCACCAATTTGGACTGGGGCTGAATAGTAGTAAAATTTCTTCCATATGACAACAGGCTATTACCACCTGCCAGGAACACTCTGTCAACCCTGGAGCTCTTCCATATTAACAGTCCAGTATTCTCCGCTTCAGCAAAAGTTAAATAAAAGGAAACACTTGCTAGTCTCAGGATGAATATAAGGCACTCAGTAAAAAACGATCTAGTAATAAATTCTCTCCTTTTTTATTTTCAGGAAGGAGGATGAAACCTTGCGCTATTGAAGCTTAGGAAAACCATTGATTTTAATGAATCAGGTATGTTTCTGGAACATAACTGATCTAGGGGGAAAACAGAGAATAAATATAAAGACAAGTATTGCCTAAGAACATTAATATTTAGCAGATACTAAGAAAGTTTTGCATGCATCTGGACAAATATTTATAATACTAATAAAGCAACTCAAAGGGTAAAACGTTAGTCTCTTGAAATATTTAAACCCACTGAACCGCCTTTCTTTTAGTTTCTTCAATGTTCTCAATTTTAAATACAAATAATTTTGTACCAGCCTTTTATCTTTCTCTTTTAATAACCACTTCAACCCTCTTTTATGCACATATGCAGACATGTGGTGATAATTTTGAATTGTGGCAGAAGTTCTGTCAAGCTGAGGCTGCTTGTTTAGCGTGGTAAATATTTTAATGGTTCAGTTTTCTATTAACTCCGCTTAAGGGAGACCATAATGACCAAGGAAGTGGCTGTGTCAAAAAAGGCTGAAGGTTTGGTCTCAAAATCATTTCAGTGAATGTCTTCAGAGCATTACAAAGAAGCATCCAGTAGAAGTGCAATGAGTAAAATTTCAATCATATTATATTTTTCTCAGGTTTTTCTAAATAAGGAACAATCCTTCTAAACAAGGATAGAAAAGCAACAGAAACGAATGAGGTTTTCTTTACCCATAGATTTTAGAGCGCTGATCTCTTAACATGTGGGTGACAAGATACTGTTGTAAGATCTCTGACACAGCTTTTAAGAATCTTAGTGTTTCTGTGCTCCAGGCTGACAGGCAAGTAAAGAACAATGCTGCCTGCAGCATATTTCTTGTGTCTCACTGCTGTCCACAGTACCACAGAGAGCTGGAAGCCCCAGTTTGTCCTGGTTACAGAGAAAAGGGTGGAGTTTTAATGCTGTCTATTCCATACCACGCATGTCATTGCTGGGGACATGATTAGGCAGGAAAAGCTGGGCACTGATACCGGGAGTCGGTTGCTTTGTCTCGCTCAGTGGAGTGCTGTAGACAGTCCCCTATAAACCCTAAAGAACTTGGTGCCTTCTGCTGCCTGCTGGCTGCCCTCCATCCCATTTTACTGCAGAGTGAATATGGCCTTGTGGCACTGAAACAGCTCTGAAGCACAGCTGAGCCAGCAGGGCTGTAGAGTGTGGGGTCAGTGTCCTGGAAGAGAGATTTCTCACACACACACACACACATACACATACAGAACATGGCACCAGAGCTGGGGACAGCAGCACGGGCAGCTGCAAAGAGCTGAACTTAACCAATGGCTGCACAGTCCCTGTTGGGATGAACCATCTTCCATGGTTTGTTTGACCCAGCTTTCCATTTTCTTCATGCTGGGTGGAGCGGTAGCGTTGATCTGTAGGAGCTCTCATTGGCATATGGCCCCTGTTTCCCAAATGCCAATGGCATGGACACAGGAAAATTCACGGTGGTGAATATCTTTTTGAGGGTAAAATGCCTTCTCTTTAGTATACTTTTGCTGTTAACAGCGCTGTTGTTGTTGTGCTTTTAGAAAATCTTTATTTCAACTCATGATCTCTCATTTACTGTCCCTTACCAAAAGGGGATAGAGAAGGGAAATATGGGAATTGGTTAATTGGAGACTAACTTCCCTGATGGTTCTAGAAAATTCCAGATGTAATCTTTCTTGCACCTGAATTATATGAAAGACTTGGTTCAGAAACGAATAATTTTTGCAGGGGTAAATTAAGATTGATACCAAATGCATGTGCAGATCATGGAAGAGACTGTTACAAGAAAATAACATTACATGGTTTCAAAAATTCAGAGTAGCAAATCTGTCAAGAGGATCCTAAATTCAAATCAAGTAAATAAAACATCCCCAGATACTTCCACTTGCTAAAGAACATTTTGGCAAGAAGAGTTTTAGAATTAAAATAAAGCAAAACAAACAAGCAAACAAAAAAAACAAACCACTTATTTCTGTACATGAAAACAATATTATAGTAAAAGCTTATTAAAAGGGAGGAAAAAGATTACTGCTATCAAATTGGTATTCTTCAAAAAACAATCATTTTTCCTTTCACGTCTTTGTTGGAAATCTAGCCTGCTATGAGGCTTTTATATGGCAATGATGCTATTATGTTCTTTTGCATTGTAATGATGCTGTGTTGTAATGAATTTTGATGTCGTTACAGCAAAGGAACAGATGCTGCAATTAAGATCACTAAATGGACTTCAGTTCTTAAAGATTCAGATATCCTGTGTGAAATTTTAATACCCTGCGTAATATTTATGACATCATTGGTTAGAAGAGGATCAACAAAAAAATTTGGACTGCTGTAATGTATAAAGTACAAAATGTCAGAGAAATTCAGACATCTTTTTCTTTTTTCAGACTATAAAGCAAAATGGAGTTGATTTGCCTTTACCCTGAAATTTGAAAGATAAARATTTGAAACTGCAGCTGAATCAGACTCCTAGAATTTTTCACTCACAATTTTCAGATGTCAGTGACAAGGTAGGGAAAGTAGAGAAACATGTGTATTATTTTCAATTATATCCATAAAACTTTACAGACACTGCAGAAAATATTTTTCTAAAGTAAAGGACATAACTAGTCAAATAGTGTTGATGTAAGTCACTTTTTTTTGTTTGTTTTTATCGAAATTGATTACTATAATGATCTATTTGAAATATTCACCAATTTTTAGACTGGTTTTTGGTTTTAAAGAGTGCATGACCTAATATTTTGACTGAACACAAAAATTGGGGCGTATGAAAACTTTTTTCTCTAGTGTATGGTCTCAAATATGACTTCAGAGTTCTTTTTGCATTAAGCTGTGGTGACCCAAGTTTGTCTTCATATACCACAAAACTTGTATCCATCAACAAACAGTTAAGTTGTAGGGGTAAAGTTGATTCTAGACTCTTTTGCTCTTGTGGTCTCAAAACATGGACTTCTAGAGTAATTTCAAGGACAATTCAGCATATGTTTAAAATGATACCTGAAATGTTTCTCAATATTTTGAAGATTAGGCTGATTATAAGCAAGTATTATGACTGTCGCTGTGCCTATGGGATTTTAAACTAGTGGAACATAGGGAAACCTTCATTAAATAGTGGTGCAAGGAATAAAGATGATTAATTTTTTGTAATAACTTTCACAACTTCTAGTAAGATTTCTGTTTAGACAATTGCTGCTGTGAGAGAAAAATGTCAATTTATCTTGAGTGAATTAAGGTTTAATTAACCTTGCTTTCCCTCAAGGCCATTGATCTGGAAACAGCAAGTCAGTAATTGAATGCTGTGTCTACCACAACCCCCAGTTTCTTAAAATATGTGATTCATTTTCCTGAACTACTATGAGAGTAAGTCTGTTCTGGCTCTTAATAACCTATTTACTAGAGCTTTCAATCCATCAAAAGGATTTAAACTCATGACAGTTCTAGTATGAAAACATCAGGTTCGTTTGCTCTACTGTCATCTTTGGACAAGTTTATTTTTGTTTCCTATAATGGTATTTAATGCACTTGAGTAAATTTTATAATTACTTTAGTACAGATGAAACACAAATAAATTTTTTTTATTAAATTATACTACTGTATTGAAAGAGAGGAAGCCACATTTATCTCCTTTGCACTATTGCATTTGATCCCTGTAAAGCAAACTATTCGTATTAAATACAGGTCTCTTCAATCTTCAACAGCCAGGGATCATCACATCTCTGCAGAACCTTATTCAAACTGGTGGACTATGCCCATCAATCTGTTCTGCATATATAACATCAAAAAAAAGGTAGTACTATGATATTTTGGTGTAGCATAAGACAGTTTTGACTTCTGTAGTGTCATTCATTGATTTACCTATATCATGCGACAGATGGAAAGATATATTAATTAGATTTGTTGGTCAATTGACTTCATCAGGCCTGCTTTTTGTTTAGTTATTTTAGGCATTTTATTTTACTTACCACTGATGCGTATTTAGTGGAGAGAAATGCAAACTTCTCTACAGCTGAGGCTGCCAAGCCAAGCTGATTTTATAAGCTTCCGCTGAAGGCAGATTCACTACAGATGAAATCACTTTTGTGGTTTTTGGTCTATTCTAACTAGGTTTTACTAGTATTCCCATTTAGATTTTGAAATCGTCAGTGTTTGGGGAGTTTCTGTCATTATATATGTTTCTTTTAAATCTTTCTGGTATCCTTTTTGTCATTTTTACTGAAAGGAAAAGCAACTTTAGACTCCTGATAAATTAAATTGATTTTTTTTTAGTCCCTCTGTAGCTCTGGAGATTTCTGCAGAATCATACAATTTGCAAGCAATCTACTATAGGCACATACTTCACTGAAGAAATTAACTCTGATTTTCTAAGTGTGTTCCATTCAGTTTCACCAGCATTGCTTGGTTTCTTCTCTCTATAAAAAGGATGTTTCTTGAATTAGGTGGGGTTTTTATCACTCAGATTACAGTTCTTCCTGTAATTACAAAAGATTCAAAGTGTTTTCCATTTTTTTCTCCTCTAAGGATCTTTATTCTCCTCTTTTTAGGAGATTTAAGGAATTCCTAGTTTGTTAACTGCTCCTAAAGATAGACAGGAAAAGAGACTATGGCTGTGTCTAATTAAATATACTGGGAATGATCTCTGCCCTCAAGGCCAGCAGGAGCAGAATTTATTCTGCTGGATTACTCAACCTCCCTTCAAAGCAGGGCCTCTGGAACTGGAAAGTGGGGTCTGGTCTGCGATGAGCCTTGAGCCAAGACCTGGTATCTTGGGATCATGCTAGTTGAGAAGGACTAAGGGCAGCCTAGGGCTGTTCTAACTGTATAACGAGACACGAGACAGAGCTGTACCTGGATATTTCCCTATACTTTACCTGGATATTTCCCTGACACTTTGCTGCTGCAGATGTCACCTGCACTGAGCTGCAGCTGAATGGGGCATCAATTGCCCTTGTCAGACTTTCTCCTCCTGCCATCTGGATGGCCTGATCATGCTTGCTGGGCATGATATCAGCGTGATATCAGCCTTTGTGCTGGAGATGGAGATGCTGTTGATATTTTTAGAGGTTTCCTTTTAGATTCCAACAACAGCAGAACCCTCTCATACCTTTCTTGTTTAAATAACAGCAAAAATGTTGCCTATTCTTTATAGCCTTATAGGAGCAAAACTGCATGGCAATTTTTGATGAACTTTTCAGTCTGACAGATTGGTAAGTGAAGAGGTACTAAAGGTAAAACATAATTTTTTCCAGCTTGTAAAATGATTCTGAGTATACTGAATAAATTCCTCCAATTTTCATTTATTTTTTTTTATGAGATAGGACTTATCAAGTTCTGTTATAAACCATTGAGAGTGACTGAATGTATAAAGTGATTTTTAATCTATAATACTTCCTTTTATTGAATCATTCAAAAAGATGTGTGTGCAAAGGTAAGAATTTTCACACCACTGTATGGATCTAAGAAGCAGCAATGATCTTTGTATGAAAGATATACTAGTTAAAAGTATGAGTATTATAAGTCAATTGAAAATTGCATGAAAAATCAAAGAGGTTATTTTCAACAGATCAGAGCACAGATTCAGAAATCATGAATAATTTTTCCACTAGTACTGAAGCTGCAGGAAAGAACTGTAGTATTATGGGAATCCAAAACTTCACTGGAATAGAGCATGGAAATAAAGCTATCCAAAGCCAAAATAAAGATGTCTAAAGATATCCAGAAGTAGGACAGTAAGATGTCACTCTGACTTCTTGAACAGTGTGATTGAAAGAAGACAGGCCTTCTCCCTGAATACAGAGGTTTGCATTTATGTTTTTTTGTTCATGACAGTTTTAACATGCACACTGATATTACGGTTCTGCAGTTGACATTAGATTGAATTTAATCTCCAAAGATAACATTTTTTTCTATTTTAGTTACATAGACACACAGTAATAATTTCAACAGTTAGATTTTCTGCAAACCTTATTACTTACATATTTGGGTCAATTTTGTTTTATCCCAAAGTATTTTCCCAATGTGATTCAAAACGAACCTGCATAAGCTGTACTTGCATTCGAATCTGAAGATAAATCTGGCTCCAGTTCAAATATTTCTCTGCATTACTTTTACTACCCACAGTATGAATGTGGCATTTCAAGATCCAGATATTTCAGTGGCATATGAATCAGTCCACTTTATTCCAACTGTTATAGGTGCCATAGTGAAGTGTGATGTACCAAACTCTCTTTCATGTACACACAAACTCATAAAACTGCAGTATTTTCAGTAGTTTGGATTTATAAGTTCCTGACATCTCTGAATCACTCTTATTGGCTGGCTGCTGGGAAGTAATTAATTCCAAAACATTAGCTGTTTTTCAAAGTTCATGTAACTTTTGCCCTGGTGGTAATTTCATTAGCAAACTCTGATACCTTACTGGACATCTTGCAGCCCATCAGCAATGAATGTTTAGCATTTGATACACAGAAGGTTAGGGATGATGCTGCTCTTTGTTAGGAAAGTATCTGCAGGGAAATGCATACTAGTCAGTTTTGGGTTCAGGCTGTTCTCAGTGAAGATAATTGCTTTAGCCATTGGCCTTCTATTTCTGCCAGGGCTGGCTGATGATCTGGCAGAACACTGTGATCCATGGTGCTGAAGAGTCCTCATAAATCCAATAACATTGGCCTGAAAGTCTGCATTCTGCACACAGGCAAAAGACAATGAATAGCAATAAATGTTCATCAAGGAACACTTGCATAAGGAATTACTTCAATTTGTATATATGTCAAAATAACAACTTTTCTGTATAGCAAATTCCATCTTCCTCAATGCCAGTTTCTGGTCTCAAACTTTGCATGCATATTCTCAGATACTGTGTTGCTAGTGCAACACTTCTCATCTAGCAGGTGGCTGACTAATGAAAAGACATTTACAGCAGATGCAGACCGACATTTACAGATGCGGGCTGTAATCCTGGAAAAAAATCTTTAAAAATAGATTCAGCTTCCTGCTTTGCATCACCACATGTGTTACATGTAGGAGTTTTCTTGCTGTCATAGGTGTGAGTTGTGGGTGGCCTCAGAATTTTGGAATGTGGGTGTGTGGACATCATGAGGCTGTTTCAGGAGATCATTACAGAGTCAGCCTTTAGCTAGACTCAAGCTTCATTTTTCATTTATCTTGCTTCATTGGTTGCAAGGGGTTTAATCATTAAATTTCAAAGAAAGGTGGTTCTGCTTGTTAGTTTTCTGAGAAAACAGAAGAAAATGAACTCACTAGAAACTTAAAACTTTTACTTCTTCTGCTGTGTTTCTCTGTGAGGCAGCTGAGAGCTCCAAACTACTGCTTCTTACAAACCATTCCAGCAAGAGAATTAATCAAAAGCAAGAGGAGCTATATTCAGCACTA
The DNA here is from genome assembly GCA_009741485.1 of Malurus cyaneus samueli. Classification (NCBI taxonomy): domain Eukaryota; kingdom Metazoa; phylum Chordata; class Aves; order Passeriformes; family Maluridae; genus Malurus; species Malurus cyaneus. The sequence goes on along the minus strand of CM019214.1, from coordinate 39,987,347 downwards.
TTTTATCTCCCAGAAATGAAAACAAAATAAAGTAAACCTAAACCTAAACCCATTTCAAAACACACTTAAGGAATTTAAACATAGTAAGCCACTTAGATTTACTTGCTGCTAACATGTAGGGGTCCAACAAGATGTCCCTGGAAAATTTCTGTACTATTTGAAAAGTTTGGGTTAAAGCTGTACTATTTTGGATTTCACATTAAGTTATGTCTTTTGCTGAAGACTTTTCAAGGGCATTGACAAATATACTTCCTTTGTGTGCAGTGCAAAAAATATGATTCAGCGGCTATTGTACAACAGAAGGTAAAATAAAATCAAGTAAAGCAAAACAAAATAAAACAAAATGGAGTGGATTTTATGCCTTGCTTTGTAGTTGTTCTTTGGGATTTTTTTTTTACTGTGATAATTGTATAAAGATACTGCTTAAGAAATGGACATTTCCATTTTTAAAATTGTGTAGGATTTATTGCTCCTACAGTACGTGTACTCACGCTCATTTAAACAGAGACTTTCTGCTTGATTTCTCAATTCAAAAAGTACAGTAAACACCACCAGAGGACTGACAAGTTATTTAAAGGGAGATCGATTGCTTAGCATTGCACAGATAGATCCTGGATTAGGTACGGTGCTAGAATAACAGAGCAGATAGAAGCCACGAAATGAAGCAGAGAGCAGCCTGAAGAATGATATCTGAGAAAAGTTAAAAGTAAATATAAAGAGAGAGATCCAGACATGAAAAGTGAATGGAAGCCCTTCCCTGAGTGTTCTCACAGCTGAGAATAATATTGGTATATGCACATATATTTTCAAGATGTTCATAAATTAAAAATATTCGACTTGAAGATAAATAACCATGAAAAGAATAGGTATTTATACTGATTGCCTGTTAAGCTTTGAAGAGAGACAGTCAGCATTTTAATGTTCTAAATAATCAGAAAATTTCTTTGGCTCACTGAGAACTTCACAGTGAAATGTTCAGGTGTTAACTGTCTGTATTTGCATTGACTCCAACAACACTTGCAGTTGTCACCATGAGAATCATGTCTAGGTTTGATTCAGCACCAGTCATGGCAAGTCCTCCCATTCACTGTACAGGTTTTGAGTCATGCTTCATGTGCACAGAATATATTCACTTTTTTTAAAATTTTCTGTTTAATGTTTTTTTAGTTGAATAGTTTTGTGGCGTGCTCCATCTTTCCTGCTTTCACTTTTTCCACTTCTGGATCTTTTATTTTATTTTAAGTAGGATTTTTTTAACCATTATCTTAGTTTAAGTAGCTGCAGGGAGGTAAAATGGGCACTCATATACAAAACCACTTGAAAAACACATGTGCAATATGAAAAATTACATATTTGCTGTTCTGCAAGAGATTGGATTCAGTGCTGGAGAATCAGTCAGGTAAGATTAGTTGTACCCAATCTATGCTGTACAATGCAATACCTTGGCATGATAGCCCTGAGCCATTTCTAAATGGACTACTCGGTCTTTGTGGCACAAAATGCTGTAAAATGAAGGTAACTGAGGTCCCAGCCCAGGACAGGAGGTCCTCATGATTTCCTCTTCCATTTTGTTACTGCTGTCAGCTAAACAGTGGCAAACACCTTCTCAGTTTGAGAGCTTGGTACTTCTGCAGGAAAATTGAGTTGCAAGGTTGCAAGACAACACATTCACGTTGATATGATTGACATCAAAAGAAAATACTTTATGCACAAATAATGACTGTTCATGGAAAATCAATTAATGATAAATAACCAGGAGAACTGACTTCTTGTGGGTGACTAAAGTAAAGAAAACCTGCAGTCAACTAAAAACCTTTACAAACCTACAATAATGCAACAAACAATGAGAAAAATCTAACTGAGGGATCATAAACTAAGTTTGCTTTTCTTTGCATCAGACTGTTTGCATAATTTTAATTTTTTTCAGTAATTTAAAATAAATTTGAAATTGGGCTTTAAGCTTGGTTGCTGTAATATTTTTCTCAAATAATCACTCAGAAATTCCATAAACACTTCAGGAAGTAAGTCCACAAAATTTTAAAAAGCAGTGTCCATGTTCATACCAAACAGTTCAGGGAATAACTAAGCAGAAAAGACTATCTAGTTTCTAGACACCTTCTTTCAGGCCTGCATTACATTTTGTGTCCTAAACAGATTTCTAAACTCAGTCTGTACTGGAAACCCTTCTCTTTTCTCAGAAATTGAACTAGAAGTTGATGAAATTTCTGGACTGAAGTATTGATTGTATACTGTTTTGGAACAACTGGTCTGCTTGATCAGTACACCTGTATAAATAAAGCAACATACACATTGAATATTTCATGATTTTTGATTTTGCTTCCATTAGGCAGTCCTATGAGATCCCACAGTTTTACTGCATTCACTAAATTGCAGTGATATATGACATATGAAATTATTGCTTTGGACAAAAGAGGAATGCTTCTGCCATATAATATTATAATATGCCATATAATTTTAAAAAATTACCTGGATGATTTTTCAACAGACAAGTGTCAGCTAAAGGATAGTTATGATGAAGAAAAGAGTAGGACCTTAATAGTTATAATTTTGTCAAAAAACATATTTACAAAAGAAAAGAAGAATTTCAAATAAATTTGTGTAGCTACACACATAGAATTTAAATGTTTAAATGGAACTACCATTTAAGAGGGGGGAAAAATATGAGCCATACTTTAAATTTTTTTTTTAATTTCAGCTTGAACCCTTTCCTTTAAAATAACAAATCTGGGAGATCTCCACCATTTTGTCAAAGAAATATTGCAATTCACAAGATAAATGAATTATTTTTAAACTGGAAAAGTACATTTTCTTCCTTCATTTATAAGCAGATATTGATCCTGTGTCAATGAGAGCAAGGGAAATGTTCGTGTAAAACTAAGTTATATTTTTCCTCTTGGAAGTTTGATTACAAATATGGGTGACTGATATTCTGTCCGGGAGAGTGGGTTCATCCTGTTCTCAACACAAACAGAATTAACAGGGCATCTTAACCACAGCAGGCACCTTACTTGTGTCACAATGTCCTTCTCTTACTTGAAGTCATGCCAGTGTTGCAGACATTGAACTCCACTGATTTGTCAGACACAAAAACTCGCTGTACACCTACTTGAAAAGAAAACTTCAAACTGGCACATGTCCATGTCTTGAACCTCACTTAGCACCGTTCATTTGACAGAGTAAGCTTGTTAGTTAAACTACACAGAACTTTCCACCAGTGTCAAATGCACTGAGCTGTTTCTGTACCCTGTGACTTCAGTCAGCATTTACTGGCAAGGCACAGTAACACTTACTTATTTATCACCAAGCCAATACAACTGTAGTTGGAAAGCTTTTTGGTTTTTTTTTCCATCCCCTTTCCTTACCTGCTAGAACAGGTATTTTTTACCTCTTATCAAAAGATGTAAGGGCAAGGATAAAAATCAATATTGAAACTCTAAGATATCATTCAAGGCACCAGATGTTCTGGGGCATTAAAAATCTAAACTGCACGTACACATAACTTCAGAAGAAATTGCCATCCAGGGACTGGTGGAAAGGAAGAGAAGGTACGGATCTTGCCTGCAAATAAGTGAAATAACCCAGACAGTCATGACTAATCTTGAGATAAAACAGTCATTCAATTAAAAGATTTAAGGAAGGAAAACTCCTTCATATCCTGTACCTGGTCCAAATATTTTCTCTGTCTCTCATGCTCCCCTTGAGATTTCCCTTGTCTAGGAGCCCCTCCAAAGCAGTCTACTCCTTGTTAAAACACAAAAACATGTTATTCCCAAAGCAGCAGAGAGAATCTTTCTGCATTCCTAGCATGGTTAATAAGCAATGTGACCCTGCAACCAGACAGGAACTGCAGCACAGATCATAACAATAAGGATTCTTCCACCTTCAGGCCTTGAGATTCTCCTAAGTCTAATAGAAAGTAAATAATAAAAAATTGAATTGTACAGTAGAAGTCAGTAATTTGGACATAAAAGTACCTTCAAAAATGCTTTATAATACACGCTCTGTACAGTTTCAAGAAACCAGACCACCACCATTAAGCTGTTCTTTCAAACAGCAAGTACATTTGTTTTTCTACAACCACAGGGCAAGATTTATCAGTTAATACATCTACTTGAGCCTAATATAGGAACAAAAAAAAAAAAAAAAAAAAAAAAAAAAAAGAGAAAAGCAGGGAAAACATAAAGGGGCATATTATTAAATTCCTATTTATTTTTATAAACCATGTTAAATGTCTTAAATGTTTAAATGGTGTCAGTGAATGGATGCAAAAACAAAGTGAAAACTACAGTAGTGGAGAGCTTCAAATACAGTAGTGGATGGCTTCAATAACAGAACTTTAAAAGGCCCAGCCGTCACACTGCAGCTCTCACTTTGTTCAACTACTTGTGTAAATCTGGATGTGTCTGGGGAGATAATATAAATAGATGCCAAGCCCTAAAGTCTCTGGCTGACTGACATTTTGGCAGTTACCAGTAGATGGCTGCAATTTCTAGTTGCTGAAATGGCTCACTTAGAACTGTTCTGTTCCAAACAGCTGCTGGAAATGAACCAACCTCCAGCTTTTTCTTGAAGACTGTCGCTGCTAGGCTTGTCCTGCCTATGCAACAGAAAAATATGTACCTGAAAAAAACCACAGATTTATAAACTGCAACCATGTTATTCAGTATCTGTAAGATTGAGTAGGTATTTACAGCTTCTGGCATTCAAAGGATGCTCTTTTGTTAGTCATAAAATCCATTAGGCACATACACAGTTAAAAAAATCTATGTGACACACTCCACTCCCAGACAATCCCATATGCAGATCATTTTTCTTTTCCTAAAAAAATATGTGCAGAAATTGATATTGCAGGAGAAAGCATATTTTCCTTTTTCTTAAATCAGAATTAGCTGTTTAAAAAAAAAATAAATAACCACTCCCTTCTTCTGATGTGCTTTACAACTGTCTTTTGAAATAACTTTGACTCTAGGAAATTTTATTCATTTTTTATGAGTCTGAAATTAATGAGGATTGTTTTGTTTTAACAGCATGAACATTTAACAGTATGAATATATATACAGCCCTATTTTGGCAAACAAATTTTTAGGGTGTTTTACCTTTATTATTGCCTCAGTATCACTTAAACTGCTGCAAAGCTGTGAGTGATGCATGTGAAACACATCAAAGACAAAACTATAACAAAAGAGAGAAAAAAAAGGTGGAGGACAGTTGCAGACCACAAAAAATAGAATAAAACAAAATGAACGCTAGACAGTGACATAGGTGCTTCTCATATTTTTAGGAATATTTGAATTGAGAGGTCAAAACTCTGAAGAAAACAATGTTTTAATGCCAAAGAGAAAACATGATATCCAAAGGAGATCTTAGTGAAGTCCTATGGGATGGAATTATGATGCCTATCGGGGCATCATGGACATTTTCTCAGTAACAGAGGTGGACCACAGTCAAACTCCTGAAGTGGGGTACAGAGGTTGTAGTGAGGGTGTGTACAAGACCCTGAAATCTTGTTGTTATAAGTCCTCTTCCCACTCCTCTAGCCACAAGAGAACAAACAATAATTTCTGCCTAATTTTCAAACAACTTTTTAGAAACACCGCCTTAATGACAGTAAGCACACATAGAAATGCTTTAAAACAAAAGTTAGGAAGGGGATGTTACACTATTGTCCTGCTTTGTTCGGCTGGTGATGTGGTGACACCATGGTTTGCTGCAGCAGGTTGTTCAGTGAGTGCTTTGAGGGATAGACAGAAAGTAAATATCCATCTCCATAGTTTGTGGAACATCAAGAAAAGAGCTTGGTTTCTATGAATAATTAAAATTTCATAATGGCTGTTAAGTGCTGTTCAGGTAACAGTTGCAGGTAGATCAGTAGGTTAAAAATTCTTAAATTTTCTGTAAGGAGAAGTTAAGATGGATTATGATGAATTGAATCAGCAGAGAAAATTTAATTTTTTTACTAACATACTCTTGAAATAATGTTCAAATAGAAATATGAGGCAAAAATATGCATTGCATCGACAAAATAAGGACTATTTTTGAATTTTTTTTTTTAATCTTCTTGATATATTTACTGACAGTATTATTTACATCCCTTAAGATCTTTGTTTTCCTAGTCTTCTGGTTATTGTATTGATTCAATGTCACCCTCTCACAACAGGGGAGAGAATACACATTTTGAGAAGATGGGTATTAATATAGAAGTATAGAAAAATAAATGGTGGTTGGTGACATAAAATAAGGTTACTGGTATGGACACAGGTACTGCATGATGCAAAGTATAACGTCCATGCTACCAGGATATCTACACTCTCTAGAAATTCTGCCATAGCTATAAAAAGTAAAACAGAATAAGCACTGTAATATAAGTGGATTACAATTTTAAAAAAATGTGTGTTTGTGTGTGTGTGTGTGTGTGTGAAAAGGGGGTAGGGTTTCCTCTTCAACACTGTGTCAGATGAAATGCTTTGATGAAAGAGTTCTGATGCTATCAAAAGACATCTCTCCTCCAAGGAAACATGGATTGACAGCAACTTTTTTAAATGCTCATCAGTTCTCAACAGTTTAATGTAATTCAGAGTATTGATTTTTATTATTAAACTCTGTTTTAATATTGTGCCATAGATAGAAACAAGTATCTGCAGTATAAAAGAAAATTTCAAAATATGGAGTGCCACTGCCTATCACTGATTCAAGCTGTCAATTATAACTAAATGAAAAATAAACCAAAACTAAAAGCAAAACCCCTGTCTGTAGTAAACCTTATTATTCAATGATATCTTTTGCTGATGAGAGCTGACAAGGTATGAGAATAAATTAATTTTCATCTGAAAAATGGAATTTTAACTCTTTTGAAACCCCTATCAGGAGAAAAGGTCTTAAAAATAAGAACTTGGTAGGACCAGAAAAGTTATCAGCTCATGAACACTGAATCTCAGCATCTTTGAAGTCCCATCTTCTTAAATTTAAAGGTAAATATTTTAAAACTGCTATATCTTGTCACTATCATTTGGATTTAACTTTTCTTAACCGAAAGGTAAAAAATAAGTAGCTCCTTTAGGCAAGTGCTTTCTCCCTTTTTTGAACTCTTGCAGGAAACTGTGAGAGGTATGGACTGCATTTTGTATGCAGTTACAGAGCACATAGTACAGCAGTGTCAGTATCTTTGACTGCAACCTGCAGATAATGGATAAATAAAATTTTCTTGAAGTAATGTAAATTAAAAAAAATCAAATAAGCAACTCTGACCTTTGATTAAAAAAAATCCAAAACTCAAACCAGCTCATTGGTTGTGACCTCATGATTTCATTGTCCTCTCCTCCTGATCTGAAATTCTGCTTCTGAAATCAGAGAAATATTTGTTTGGGCTGAACTTTCAATTTTGACATGCAAGTTCACTTTTAAACGACCTTGATAAGGAAGGGGGTTAACTCTCAGGCCTCAAGCATGATAGCATTCAGTTTTACTGATTGTATATGGGGAAGACGATGAGCTGGTTAGGGAAGAGTTAAAACTGATGCTTAGTATTCTCCTCCTTTGAGAGTTTAGGTCACGGACATGTGGAGCTGTGCAAAGCTGTTTTTTTTTCCGATTTTTCTTTTTTTTTTTTTTTTTAATCAGATGCTAATCTGTGAGATTACTTAAAGTTTTCATTAATTCTGTGAAAGTTTGTTTTTCCTCAAAAGGAATTATTGAAGAAAAGTGATACATATTCATACCCATCCCCCACAATTCCCTGATCACTTTTCAAATGTGCATGTCAATTATCCTACTAAGTGTGGAAAAAGCAGTCTGAAGCATTGTTAAATGAACTATATGAATCCTTGAAGAGACACAGTAGGTGGCTGAAGTGAGAATTAAAAATGCCAAGTTCTTGAATCTCACACATTTCTAATATGAGCCTTCAAAGTTAACAATGATGGCAAGATCATTTCAGCCTCATGATATAGTTAATTGCTGTAATTTTAGATACTTCAAAAATGAACAAGACCATCATGTAGTGTCAATGAGAAGGAGTCTGATGGAACTAAACATTTGTTTTCATAAAAGTTTGGAGAAAGTATTGCTAATGATGAGGGTGCAGGTTGACTCTGCTTCTTATGTTAAGCAGAGAGAACTAATTTTTACTGTTGCTTAAAATTAAGCAACCACACTAACTGCAAGACTTGATTATTTTAGCTAGTTCTCACATTTCTCTTTCTCTACACCTGAACTCGCCAAATTTAATAACCTCTCTGCTCTTTTTCTTTTTAATATGCCTACAGATAAAGGATCCTCTGCTACCTAAGACAATCCCTAATGTCTGCTCACCTTGACACACTACTAAGTAAACTAATATTTTTGCTGCGCACCAAAAGACTTCAAGCGTGCCATAGCTGCTCTGAATTTCCTCACTATTCAGATTGCTTTCTCAAGTTTTCTCTGGAAAAATATTGATCATGAAGTAACTGAATACTCAGGATCTGAAACTAAAACATCATTTTGGTGAGTGTAATAGTATCATTTGGTGAAAGGTATGATATACTTCCTATTCTTTGATTGGATGAGCATGTTTATAATTGGGAACTTTCAAAGAAGTTACAGAGATTCCAAAACTCCAAGAGAAGAAAAGAGTGGTTTAAGATCTGTGGAAGATTAGTGACTTTTGGAACACTTTAAGGATTTTTCTTTTTGAATAAGTCACGTCTTGGGTGAGGTGTTATTGATAGAGAAAACAGGCAACTGCAAGATTTACAGGCTGGGTGCTCAGTCAAAATTTTATTTTCTCTGGTCACAATAATACAAGGTAATCGTGAAGGTAATGGTGGCTTTGAAAAGGTGAGGTCAGATCCTCAACTTGCCTGTGTATTTGCCTCGGTGCCAGGACTAAGCCAGAAGTATGGGGAATGTTGTGTCAAGTGGTGTCCCATTCCAAGTAAAATACACCGAGTGCCCTGCATTTGCTACTCTGTAACTTTCTGTCATCACCGAAGTCATTAACACAGAGTAACACTTGTTTATACACGGCCTTGTTCTGAAGGCCTCACTCATGTACTCTGATATATTTACTTGCACCCGTGCCAAGGTGTGCAGGAGATGTGGTATTCGGAATTTGCTCCTCACACACACTTCATAATCACAGCAATGATAGTTGACTCTGACTGTCTGTGGACCCGGTGGGTGAACGTGGTGAATGCCATAACAGCGAGAAGGCAATCTGCTAGGGCTGAAATTAATTTATGTTTTAGATATGAAACAGTATTACTTTCTGTGGCCCTCGTGGCAGCTCTGGTGTTCAGGTTCCTGACAAAGGATCTTGTATTAGATATGAGTGTGTTTGTTTGCATGAGTCCTGATACTTGTATAATGTGAGCAAGATTGAAGAAACCATGATGGAAAACACAAACAGTAGCCTTCTCTCTGATTTGGAGAATAACCAGTGAAACCATCTCTGGTAGTGTGTACTCATGCTGTACATGCCTTCAGAAGTTCACATTTTTTGATATCTCTGTGCTTTATGTCAGTCTCATGGTGTAAAGAAAAAGCGATCAAACCGTAATTTTTCTGTGGTCTTTCTGAAAATTAGTTCTGAACACTTGGCTAAACAAGGCTCTGCTGATGACATCGAGCCTGCTTTGCAATCGCTCTGCCTGGAGGATGTCTCCCCTGAGGTTAATCTGCACTTATCTGCAACACAAGTTTGGCTTGTGAACACATCAGGCAGGGCTTTGTGCAGCGCTGATAGATCGGCATGTATAGATCCCATTTCAAAGAAACCCTTATCTGCTCTGATTTATTATTTTGAGTTCTAATAAAGCTTTTCTGCAAAGATAGCAGGTCTTTCTTGTCTTCTGGCATATCCACTTAAGGTAAAAGTCAGATAGCCCAAGCTCACAGTTCAGGCAAATAAGAGGCTTTTTTTTTTTTTTTTTTTCCCCAAAAAAAAAGTAATCTACTTCACAGGAAACATATTTTTAGCTTTGATTACCATGATAATTTTATATTGACAAAGTCCTAAAGAATCCTAGATGCTTCAGTTAACAGTGTGAGACATTAATATTTTCTTATATTGATCACAAACTAAAATGTTTCTTTTAAGAAGTAGCAAGCTCCACCATTATTTTTAATAGGCTTTTTACTTCTTTACATCTAACAAATAGTGGTTCATTCCACTATTTTGGATTTCTGCTTTGTTGTCAGATACAACACAAAATTTAGACTTTGAATCTGCTTCCATAGGCCCTGAGATTTCTGAAACATATGATTTCAGAATCAAAGTATTTTGCATGATTTTCTGCTGGAAAATGCATGAAATTTCATGAAACTCATGTTTAGAATAGATCAAAAAGAAATGTAGATAAGATTTTAAAGTGCCAGATCAGCTTTATATTTTCTTAGAGGGTAAGGGTTTCTTTTCATTTGAATGGAATTTTACATAGAATGCTTGAATTTATCTTAAAGTTAAAGAGTAATTACCTTTACAAGGAAAACATGCAGTAAAATATTTAAACAAAATCTGATAAATCAGTTCATTTTAGAATTTATTTTTCTCTAGAAACTATAAATTACAGTCGATATGTCAGTTTCTTCAAGGGTGAATAATATGCAATTCTTTTATCATAATTTTTATTTTTATTATTTTATATTTCTCCATTTTATATTTTAATGCAATGCAGAAATCTCAAGAACAGCTGTTTTCCTCAGTTTTTGTCTATGAATTCGCAAATATCACTGCAAATTTGAGAAGTCACAGTCAGCTAATTCATCTTAAAACACTTGATAACACCCTTGTATATGGGGTTTATCTAAGTTTTGACACCAATTAACTTTCTAAATTTTCTGTCTAATAACTGAAGAACTGAGAACTACAGATGCCCACCTCTGCTTTTCACACATCTTTTACCATGTGAAGAAAAACTCTGTTAAAATAGTATAAATAAATATATACAGGGACTACATGTAGCAGGCATGAGTATTAGACTATTATGCTATTCAGATAATCAGACTTGCAGGATCTGTTGAGACTCCCTGGGAATTTTTACTGTCCAGTTATCAATCAAATGGAGAACATTTTTCTCCTGTGCTTCTGGAAAAGGTCTGGTGTCATCCTTTTTTCTGCTGATTTGCTACCTTCTCACTCTGCTTTTTTTCTTGGGCTTTTACACTCTTTCATGTCAGCGTTTTTCTTTTAAGTTCTGAAATACCATGAGTCTAAACTGTTTTACTTCTGCCTGTCTTTTTACATCCTTTCTCTTGCATAGTCTTAGCTTTCATAGTCCTTTAGAGTTCAACATTTTTTTCTTATTATTGCCACACCAAGGTCACACAGCTGAGCTGCCCCAAAATGCACAAACGGAGTAGGCAGCTGAACCCCAGCAGTGCAGAAGACATATCAGGCCCCAAAAGCTCAAAGGTGCTCTCCAAATGTCTCTTTACCTGATTAAAGAGGAAGGTAAGATCAAATAATCTCCTACCTCATGGACCTTTAAATAGATTGAGTTAAGAGGGATTAGTTCAGGTCTTAATATGACTTCTTTTTTTTTTTTTTATTTTCCCATATATCGAGCCTCATTCAGAGAAATCCACAGGTGTAGGAAATATGGTCTTAATAATACAAGCAAGGAAATTACAAGATGAGTTTATATGTGTAAGATAAATTAAAGGAAAAATGATAGATATAGCTCCTAATTAAATTCTAACCCATGTTGTGAAAACATGTTTTCATGTTCCAGGAGACTATAAGATGGAAAAAAACGATTGTTGTTTCTTGACTGTAGGATGTCATAAGGCATTCTGGCCTATACATGAAATAGGAAATTTATAGAAAGTGTACATAAAGTGAAGGAAACTGGGCTTTAGAACTCCATGCTCAGTACTAACTCTTCTTGTCTCATGAATATAGGACTCAAAAAAATCCAATTTCTAGTGGTAACATAATTGATTTTAAAGCAATCTGCTGTGTCATTTGGGAAAACAGCTAAGACTTTCCAAATCCTTGCTTAAAGCTCCTTGAATAGACAACATGGTAGGGCTTAATTGAAAGGTCAGATAGAATACTAACAGAGACATGCTTAATGGAATGTATCAAAACTTTTTTAGTTTGTTTTCTTTCTGACAGTCAGCAAATTAAGAACATTTCTCATGAGTTATTTGGGTTTTTAGTCCTAAAAAAAATAATGTTCCTTATTTTATAATATTCCTTATTTTGATACCAATTTGGCAACGAATGTTTCAGACACAAAATAAAAAACAATTTGTTAGCCAAATTCAACTATTTTTGTGTTTAAATAATCTCCAGCCTTACCATGTCCTTGTTGAGTAAGTAGTCTTTAGGTTCCTCCAGATGGCTTGGAAAACTGGGATATTCCTTTAGATATCCTCAAATTTTTGTGTTCTGTACACAGGCTCAACAACATTATGGTCCAAAAATTTAGGTGCCTGCATTACATGGACTAGACCATAGCCTGTGTTACTTTTCTGATTCAAAATCTGTTGATTAGTCATGACTCAGACTTCTCAATTAATTATTTTGATATTGGTAATTTCCCAGCACTTAGTAGCAGTCACAAGTGTTACTAGTTTGGTGCCTCCTTTCTTTTTCATCTGCATGCATTAGATAAAATGACTCCAAGTTTTAATAACTGGGAGTCATTGTTTCTATTTTAAAAATGGCACATTTGTTATTGCTGCATCATTTAAAAACTCAGATTATACAAGAAATATCTGGAAAGAGGGAGGAAGCATTTCTTTTATTACTTTTTATATCATAATTGGACCCTGTCTTTTGAAGAACTTTGTTAGTGAAGGGGCCACATGTAATTACATAAAACAGAGGTGATTATACTTCAGGCAATTATTCTAGCAGATCTCTTTGTTGTCAATGGAAAGTAACTGATCCTAGTAGAGATTTCATTACTAAGATGGTAAGCAAATAGCTACTCTAAATATAATTCTATTTACTACAAGTCTGAACATTTACAGGCAAAACAATTGTTGCTTGAAGTTACATTTAGCAGCCTAGAGATGCAAGATACATTACAAACCCTTGGGACTGGAGCACTGCAGATGGCAGGTCACTCTCTAACTTCTGGTCTGTGGCTGACCAAGAAACCCACAGAGGAAAATGGTTCAGTAGAGATGGGCAAGGGTGACATCCCATAAATCTTATGAGTCAAACAGGATTTGACTGACCACACTGTTGCAAAGAACATGATTTCATCTTAATACAAAAGTGAGCAGAACATTTGCTTTGCATAAAAGCCTGTGACACTTGAGCGGATCAGCCAGTGGTGTAAATATTTCTCCCTGAGCTCATTCAAAGAATGTGACAATCTCCCAGAGTTACACAGATCAGCACAGTGAAGGGAATATGTTGCTCATCTCAGCACAGAGGACAACAACCAACCAATGAAAAGAAACTCAGAGAGCAGTGGGTTTGAGCAGGCTGTAACACATGTTAATTCCTGGCAGTTAGGCTTGCCAGCATCATGATGGTGAGAATGTTGTAGAGATTTCCATGTCATATAATAGGAATCATGTTGTGATTGAACTATGCAATTTTTTTAAGTGTAATTTATGTATATCTCACATCATACTTTCTATGCATTTTGTATCACTTGTTAAACCATAAATCCTATGTAATATATATTATCTTTAGATAAGTAAATTTTGCATTAAATATTGTACCCTCTGTATATGGAATATCTAAAAGAACCCGGTCAGTGAAATTCCGAAGCATGGTATTTCTGATGGTTCCTGTTTGATAAACTCAATGTTCATAAGATTCTGTGATATTAATTTATTGATAGGCACACTTAATTTTAATGCCTGTTTGATAAAGAATTTCCATAGAGTTAATAAACAGAAAAAAATGCCTAATTAATTAGATTAATGCATACATAAAGGGAAAGAAATCAGATCGATGTCTGGACATCTAAATAGTCTCAGCACCTCTCTGTATTTAACTACTGGATTCCTTGACCTGTCCTGTCTGTCCTGATATTCTGAGCTGCTGTGGTTTTTACATATATAAACATTCATAAAGAACAGAAAAGACTAATAAAACCCCTAAAAAATTCTTTGACAGTTACCATTTCAGCTAAGCTTCTATGTGAGGCTTTGTAGTTCTTGTGGGATAAGTTCTGTGAATGAATGTCTTCCTTTGTAAAGCCGTCTCTTTAACACTGAGCTACAGTTTTACTCACTGTGTTTTCTTGTGGGAGCAATCTTTCTCACTTCTCTGTATACTTTACTTTTACACATGGAAATCTTCATGGAAGATGTATTGTTCAGTTTTACCTTAGAAACAAGACAGATAGCAACAACCATGACTCTCTCCAGGCAGCCTTGTGTTTAACATTTAGGAGAAAGTGTATTTTCTCAGTCTTGTAGTTTGAATTGGGAGCTGTTAAAAGGAGAATTATTTCTAAGCCTTACTTCTGGTAGTTAATCCATTTCTATGAATAATAAGGCAAAGAATTCACACAACTGTGTAGTGTATCTTGTTTCTTTATTAAAGGTAGGAGTTTGAATTAAGGTATCAGTCTTCCTACGCAGTTCAGAGTACAGAAAATATGTGATAGAACTAAGAATAAATGAACTGGAAATGTTTTAAGACATAGCATGGTTATGATGCAGCACAGTATATGTTTATCTCTGGAGAGTCTGAATTCAAGCTTCCAGAATTAACTTAAATCTTTTTAATGTTTCTGAATAAAACTTTTGAAGTCCTCTGACTTCCTAGCATCTAACTGGATATATTGTAATTAAGTGTGCCATTATGAATGTGATAGTAAAAATCTGAGAAGTCTGTTATTCTATCTTTTTCATGGTTCTCAAGGAATAAAGAAAAATCCCATAACTGAAATAGGTTTAAAAGATCTTTGAAATTTCCCATCAAAGCATAAGTATATAAATAGACTTTATAGGTTGTTTTAGGTCTATAATACTTATGAATTATTTAGTTAGAAATTTTAGAAAAAATTCATACAAAATGTTTTGAAGAAATTCTCTCCCTTTGACAGACATTTCCAAAAAGTGAGGATAAAAAAACAAAAAAAGGAGATGAATCAGTAACTCGAGTTAAAACGGGAAAGTTTAAACAAAGCAAACACCTCCCCCCCAACCAATCAACCAAGAAAAGAAGAGCCACAAAATCACAATGTACTTCCTGCGGTTCATACAACGATGACTGCTTGACAGCCAGCTGCCTCCGCTCATCCATGTGCCTCATAAGCAATGACCTCTTGTGCTGCGTGAGAATACAATTCCTCCTCCTCTATCCACTCAGATGAGCTTCCTCATTCGACATGTCAGCTTGCTCACGTGAGTTCTGGGGCACCTGCGCGCGTCAGGTAGCGGCAGCGCCTTGAAGAATGCGTAGCCGCTCCCGCAGGCGACTTAATGTTGGTTATGTCTATAGGGATCTAGTGGACTTTGTTTCGAGCCGACCCATTTAGGCGCCATTATTAGTCTCCTTGGCGTATCGAACGGATCATGCTCTCCGTGTGATACTCACTCAAATAGTTGTCGGGCGTATCTCCTAACAGACACAGAGTCCAGAAGCCATTTTCGTTCTCACCTCCATTCTCTATGCTAGATTACTTCAGCACGCTCCTCGGAGTATCCGCACTTGCCTATTCTCCTCCCTGCTCCGGCACCCGCTCGGTGCTCTTCGTAGAAAGTATGCCTCTCGCATTGTACCGCCGGCGCTCGGTATAGTAACGTCTCAAGCCCGTAATCGTATAACGATATTGCGTGTGTAGTGTAGCTCTTGTAGTGTGATCTCTCTTGATGTGTAAACATTCGCGACGTGTTGGTTTTCCAAAAAATTGAGCCGATGGCACGACTATAGAGTAAATGTCATTGCTCGCCCGATCTGCGCTCTCCAAGGACACTCCTTCAGGGCTCTACATTCATTTATTTTCCCTTTAAAAAAAAAAAAAAAAAGGAAAAAAAAAAGAGTGCCGGGAGCTCTCGCAAACGAGGTGCACTACAGGAAAAGTTCAAATAAATCATGTTCAGTTGACCTGTATTTCGGGCTATGCTCCCATTGTTTTCTGCTGGTTCTTCCAGTTTTCTATTCCCCAAACGGCGGAACTTAGCGGCTTCCCATGCTTCACAGTCATTGCCCCTCGACGCGATGCTTCGCGCAAGATATTGGACAGCCACTGCCAGAAAGAAGGTATGGAAACCTTTGAGAGTTGGGAACATTAATGGACAAGACCCAGCCCTTAACGGTTCCCGTCGGCGTGAG
The DNA here is from genome assembly GCA_009741485.1 of Malurus cyaneus samueli. NCBI lineage: Eukaryota > Metazoa > Chordata > Aves > Passeriformes > Maluridae > Malurus > Malurus cyaneus. The sequence continues at coordinate 39,971,095 of CM019214.1, read as the reverse complement.
TCAGGTCGGTCTAGGATCATTTGAGTTTGTCGGGACGCACATCCTTCGCGCTGCTCCTCGGGAGGTGACAGTCACTTTTTTATTTCCCGGTGCACTCGTCAAGAGTGGACGGCGCTTCTGTGGTGGATCGACAGAGGACTGCGGCAGGTGCCCCTCGGCGTGTGCGCGCGAGGACATTGAAGTTTCTCTCCCATTGTAGGCACTTTCAAGCAGTCATGGAGGACGGGCGACGTGTCCTTGCTCGAGCTCAGTGGAACGGCGAGTATACAAGACAGCTGAAGAGAGACTTCGCGCCGGCTGAAGGGTGGGGGTTCTCTGGGGCAAGGAGGCACTCGGGCCGGGGCGGTCCGCGGCGAAACAATTGACAAGGTCTCGCGCGAAAGAGCGTTTGAGTTTGTGCTTGTGGGAGCGTGGTGGATGGATTGGTGCTGGGAAGCGACCGCCGGCGGCACCGCGCCAATCTTTGCGCCGCCCGCTCCGCCCCCTCCGGCACCCACGTCCCACTGCGGCAACGGCGCCGCCCCGCCCGCGCTTCCGCCGGCCCTCCAACCCGAGCGCGCGCACTCGGAACGTGGACGCCCCTCGCGGGGCTGCCGCGGGGCGCGGCCCGCACCTTGGCACGGCCACCCTCGCCCCGCGGGCAGCGCGCCGCCGACCACGATACGCCCCTTGCTTGGGAGCTTCGGAGTGCGGCGCTCTCTTGGGGAATCGAAGACGGGGTGCATCGACTGTCGGGGTACTGTGTGTTTGATCTCCTTGACTACTCATGTAAATACATTCTATGTCTGTCAGGGAGTGCTGTACACATTTTAAATGTATATATGTATAAATTGTTGACAATTTACATATTGTTGACAACCAAATGTAAGCAAAATTCACGATCTCATGTATCCTGACACATCCAAGGCCTCAATCTCACTTTATTTTATTTTCACATACCACAATGGGATGTCATTGATTCTCAACACTGTGGATTATAAATGGTGTTTAACAGCCTTTCCTGATGCCTAATCTTGAACATTTACGCTCTACATTATATAAAGAAAAAAAGTTCAGTTGGGACCCATTTGTCCTGCATCTTTTTAAGATACCCCATGATCTCATTTTTGTGCCTTAGTTACCGTAGTTTATTTGGGATGAGACTGCATTGTGGATAAAATACTACATACTTCTAAGGTTTTGATTTTACTGACAGTATATTACATTATTCGCTAATCATGATCCAATTAATATAATTAAATGTTTTATTTCTTTCTTTGTTTCTCTTTCTTTCTTTCTTCTCTTTCTTTCTTTCTTTTCTTTCTTTCCCTCATTTCATATGTAATGGGCCATTTTGTTTCATAGTCTGGGCTAGAGGAGTGCTGCTTCCAAACCTAAAAACTGTTCTGGTCTGAAATTCAGAGGAAGAAAAGGTTATTAAAGTCCAGCCAGCTAGATGGCTGCTCTGAAACATGGTTTAAGTATTCACTTTTCCATATGTATTTTATGCTTTGCAGGTGGTACAGCTAACCTCCTTCCAGTACATTCAGCAACTAAACTTACTTAGCATGACATTCCTAGGCTACCCAAAAACTGCGCATTTCACAGATCATACTGGGCATCTGAACATTGCATAGTTCAGTGCTCAAGACCCTCTCCATCACTTACTATAAAACTATGAAACTATCTAGTCACTTTGCTCTTTCATTTGGTAAAATATGTTTTATGGGAACACTTTCCTAAATTTTTTAAAATTCAATAAAACAGCAAGTTTGCCAGAAGATTTCTTGTAGCATGAGTAAATAACAAAGAATGGGATTTTTCTGTAGCCTTCATCTCTTATTGTAAAGTTACTACTGATGTGACTGCTTTAAAAACAAAGCTATACAATTTACAGGTACTTTTACATGTAACTGCTTAAAATAAATATCCTACCATTTCAAGTACACCTGTTTTCACTTGTAGGAAATATTCCAATATAAGGAGCTGCAGAAAAAATCTACACCCTAATTAAATCGATAAAATCTCCATGTGGTACATTAATCAACAAATAATTTCTTCTAACATGAACATGAATCATTTCCTTTTATTGAACAGGTAGCTTTATTCTGGCAGAAAAAAAAAAAAATCACTGACATTTTTACTATACTATTTATTTTAATAGGGAAGTAACAGTTTCCCTGCTACTGAGGGTCATTATCAGCATTTCAATTTTACAAAACCGTTTTTTTGTTTTAAAAAAACTTAAGTTCTGTCATAACTGAGCACTTGAGATTAAGAGGCAGAAAAAGAGAAGTTATTTCATTTTGCCTTATTTACACACTCATTTTGTGTAAGAGGAATACTTACATTTTGAAGCTTCTACTTAAAAAAATCCTAATAAATTTGGGCTTTGCTTTAGTTTTTCTGAAAATATGAATTCCTGTAATTTAATTTTTTCTTGTTTCCATCAAATAAGGCATTGTGCTTCTATAAAATAAGAGTCACCAGCTTCCAATTTACAAATTCACACAAACCACCCAGCTATAAGGGAGAAAAATAGAGGGGAAATTATTTCCATTTTGAGTCTATAGGAAGCATAATTTCAATACAATTTACCTATACCTTAAGTATATTCCATTTTTCCATTTGGGTGAAGGTGTGATGTGTTGTCCTTGGCTGGTCCCCAGGTACCCACAAAGCAGCTCTGTTTCTCACCCACTTCAATAAGACAGAGAAGAAAATATGATGAAAAGCTCATGGGTTGAGGCATAGACAGGAAGAGATCACTTACTAATTACCATCAGATTCTGTTGGGCAAATTAACTGAATTTATTGACAATTAATAGCAGATGGGGATAGGAAGAAATAAGAACAGATCTTAAAACACCTTCTTCCTGGGCTCAACTGGACTCACAACTCTCCTGCCTCCTCCCTCCAAGTGGCACAGGGAGATGGAGAATGAGGGATATAGTTAGTTCTCAAGGTTTTTTCTCTGCTGCTTCTTCGTCCTTCCACTCTTTTTCTCTTGCAGTGTGGCATTCCTCCCATGGGATACAATCCTTCATGACTTTCTCCAACATGACCCTTCCCATAGGCTGCAGTCCCTTGGTTTCCTTCTGTTATTACTCCAACTTTTCTCATTTTTGTACTTCTGCTGAGGTATCTTGAGGCAGGAAATATATCTCTAAAGCTAAAACATTCTTTAGAAGTCCCCCACTTAAGCAAGTAGATCAGGGTTTAAATTACAGGAGTGGAGTGTTTGCTGTTTTGGAGTTTGGGTGTTTTTTCTTTGGTTTGTTGGGGATTTTTTTGGGGTTTGGAAGTTTCGTGGAGAAGGATTAGTTTTGATATTGTAGCCTCAGTAAACATCCATCCTGCAGTAGATCTGCATTGAGTGTGTGGTCACACTATATGAGCCTGCTGCTTCCTAGCTGAGAAGTATTGCAGGATGTGTCCTGACGTGGACAAAAGAGCAGAAGTTTTATCAGTTCCCCAGGTTAAAGATCACAGTTCAAGTTCTGGATGAACATTCAGTACAAAGGATTCTTGTTGGTTTTGGGTTTAGGTTTTTTTGGGGGTTTTTTTGGTTTTTTTTTATTTTTTGTTTGTTTTGTTTTGTATGTTTTTTTTTGTTTTGTTGTTTTTTTTTTTGTTTGTTTTTTTTTTGTTTTGTTTTGTTTTGTTGAATGAGTCAGGCAACTGTGGGAATTAAAAAATAAAGAAATAGTGAAATAATAAAGCCATAGAGAGAGCTGTAACAAGGTTCTGGCAGTACAAACCAGATGTCAAAGGAGAACATTGCCAAGAGTCAATAAATAAATACAATAATATATACAATTATACTTCAAGACAAACCATTACTTTTACTTTGCTACAATTTTTAAATTGTGTCCTGTTCAGCTCTTCTTCAGATTCTGACTGCAATGGATTCTTTGTGCATGTAATTAGAAAAAGTATTTTAAAACATAATAAGAAATAAGTATCCATTTTTTTTTTTAAAAAATATAATAGTACTGTGAAAGACATTAGAAAAACTAAAAATGAAAATACAAGTTGTATGTTACAAAACCGTATCTTTTTTACTAAAAGGAGAAATGCAACTAGCTTTTATTGTAAGAACAAATTAAATTAAACTGTGTTTCTGAGTTCTGGGAAACTTTTAAGGCAAAAGCCATATTGTCTGAGTTTTATTTGTTTCATATACCTGTTCTAACAGTTGTGACAAGTAAGAAGTTACAGTTTCACTATATTTCATAGACTTCTGGTAGAATTTGCTGTAATCAGTGTTTGTTTCAAGAAGGAATAATTCCGATGGATTTTTCACAAATCACAGATTCAAAGAGATAAATTAATTAAATGATATTTTTTAAGTCAGACCAGACTTCAAACTTGTAAAACAGATTGCAACAACAATAACAATAACAAAGAGAAGAAGAAAGAAGAAAAGGAAAAATGAGCAGCCTAAACCAGCATAGGCTTGGTGAATAACAAATTCCATGCCTTAACTGGAAAAAAAAAGGTCCCAGAGAAACAGCTGTGGCTGTATTTATAGCTTGCTCAGTGAGCAGACCTGAGCAGATTTCCAGGCTCATGACACAGGTAGTCATTCCTTTCTACATTCACTTTTTATTCTCAAAGGGAAAGGCAAGGCAGCTGACAAGGTACCCAGTGCAAAAAGTAAGGAGACAGATGGAGCTCAAGGCTGACTTTGTTCCTTCATTTGTATTTTTAGCTTCACTCTCCCTGCTGAGATGTGATTCTTCTGCCTGAGCAGGTCTGGGTATGTCCCTCAAGTCACAGGGGATCAGACTGGCTGAAGAGCCGGGCTGTGGGACCTGGCTTTGCATTGCAGGATCCAGGCAATACACTGAGGATGGGCATTGCAGATTTTTTAGGGTAACAGTGTCTAAGAAATCTGCTTGCAGGCTTCTTGGGCATATGGAGCCAAAATCACTGAAAAAAAATAGTAAGAATTTCAAATCAACCTCTTAATAAAGATGTTCCACACTTACTCCTACTAATGCAAATACCGCAGAGTGCTTCTGAGACTGCCTGTTATACCTCTGTTAGACTCTGGGTGCTTTTTTGGGTGATTTAATAAATAGAAGAACACCAGTATTTCTTGAGAGGAAACAACATATTACATTAGAAGGAAAAGATATCTGTGCAAATTCTGCTTTAAGGAATATTTTTTGAAGAAATCTTAAATTAAATTTAAAAAAAGAGAAAGGCTAAAAGAACATAATTATATCTGATATCTTGAGTCATCTCAGCGAAGAGTTTCAAAACTGGCATGTGATCTGTACTTCGGCTAACAAACAAAATTATTGTGAATAAATATACTCCTTGTCATATTGCACTAAATATACATTTTTTTTGAAATACTGGTGCTGATGGATTTTCCACTCTAAAATTTACAGTGGAGTGCTTGAACATATTTTGGTGTTCAGCTTACAAAATTTAACTTTAATTGTCAGTAGTATACAAAGCCAGTTCATTGTTATTACTGAGGTGCAACTAACGATGAAAAAATCTGAAGTTTGAAAGAGTGAAACAGTGATACAAATTAAGTAAATTCTTAAAATTAAATACTTTGACATTAGAACAGGTAGTGCAACTTTTAGTTTTTTGGTTGTTGTTTTTTGTTTTTTTTAAGCAAGATAATACAACCTTTCTTTTGTAGTCTGGATTTTTTTTTTAATACTTATGTATGTCATGAATACATAAGACACTGGGACAAAGAAATTAGCACCATTAAAATAAAAGCAGAAATTTGAATTTTTGCAAAAGATTTTGACTTAGCCAACTTTTGACCAAGCAATAATTTTAATAACTGAGAATGAATTTGAGAATTATAAACTTTTGGAGAAAAAGAAAACGTTTTCACTAACACTTTCAGATAGTGAGTTCTCAGAATAAATAAGATGGGTAGAATATGTTATGTTCTTGATCAATTCCAAAATTTGTATCTACCTTTTGTGCTTAACCAGTTGCTACTTCATAGCAAAGGCAAGAACGCCATTGTCTGGTAAGCACCGACTGATATTACCTGTACACCTTGCAAAAATCTAATATTCTTCAAAATCTTAAAGTTCACACTAAGCAAAGGAGTGAAGCTATATAAATAACTTTCAGATAGGTAAAATTAATTCAGGAGCTTCAGATGGTTCAGTCATGCAGTCTTTTGAGAATGCAGGGACCTTCTCCTATAGTCATTATATTTTGCAAAAGATTTCACTGAAAATCACAGTATTATAAAATCAAACTCTAAATCAACTTTTTGTCTTTAACACCCAATGTATCAGATTCCGTCTAAGTTTGGTTGTTTTTTTTCGGAGAAGAGTCAGCTGAAATTCACAGCTAAGGTATATAAGTTCTTCTTTTACACAGTTTGAATTATAGAGTGTTCTTTAGGAAATGCTTGCCAACATTAAAGTTTCCAAGAGCACCCATAAATTTTTCAGCTATAAAGCAAGGAACTTTTCTTCATGATGAGTACAACTTACTATTTTAATATTATCACTTCATATCTGACCTAATTAAATTCCATCATATAATGCTTAAGTTATAGCTGTGTAACCCCTCCTGTAAAGTGCTAACATAAAATCTACCCTATGAGGTTGATGTTCACTATTACTGTTGGCTGGAAACTTAAACAGAATATATTTCAAAAAATAATGCTTCGATGGAATAGAAACCTCTTTAGTGTTGATTCTGATGACTATTGCAACACAATGGTTTCTTAGTCCTTAGAAATAACAGAATAAGTCTCCAACAGACCTAATCAGTGACATCAGAAGAAGAGAATAAGAAAAACAGGTAGAGTAAGTAAGACTGTAAGGATTTGTTTCCTGGTTCAAGTGGGAAAAGAAATATTCTTTCAACACTGGTTGTTTTGGTTTTTTTGCACAAATTCCTGTAAAAACTTTTGTCTTCATTCTTAAAAAAAAAAAAAAAAAAAAAAAAAAAAAAAAAAAAAAGAACAAAAACAAAGGGCAAAACCATGGAAACTGTTGACTTTCTGTTAGTACCATTCAAAGCTCCTGTGCAACAAAGATGGTTGGTAAGGTCCAGAATTAACAGCTTTCTGTTAACATGATAACTGGTTAAAACCAGAGGATGTTTGAGGGTTGGTTATATCTTTCAGCAGAAACTTTGTAAATCAGCAGGTTTTCCTGCTAGCCCTACTGATCTGAAATAGGTAACCTTCAGGATTCAACTAAATTCAGTTTTTTTGCTGTTTCACTGGAAACCTTGATGCTTTGAAAGTCTTGGATAAATCCACTGTTCTAAGGATTATGAAGCTGCTACTCCAGAAGCCAGTCAGTCCTGGAAGTCCTAACTTTAATGTGAAAGTGTTTAGACTTTTCATTTATTTTCTATAATATTTAGCACATAAAAGGGGAATACTTGCTTCTGACTGACCCTGACTTCTGTGGCAAAACAGCAATTTGTAAGCAAATTAAAGTCAGGTAATGTACCACAACATCGAGTCTGCATTAAGCTTCCCAGAAGCCATTTGAACAAATTTTTTGGCTTGGAATGAAGACAAAATTCTGAAGTACGATAAAAGGATTATTTTTAATTTATCCCATTATATTGTACATGTGCAAGAGAAGATCTTGTTGTAATGAGATGAAGTATATGTACATTTCTAACATGAATATTTGTTTTTCTTATTTCTGCTTTAATATCCAAGTTCATAATATATAATCTTAATATTTATTTTTATTTTATTTACATGTTTAAATAAATAGTGCCTGAAAGAAAAATACAAAACTAACATGTACTATTTCTCTGGACAGTAAATAATAATGTTTAAGCTCTTAAATGTCCTGTGGACTATTATCTGTACATAAGAAAGCATGAAAATATCATTTTCTGGCACCAACATTTAATGCTGTAAATTTGAGGAAATGTGTTTTTCTGTAAATATAGATGAAGCAAAGTAAATACCCTGAAAATGACATCAGTGCAACAATAACTACAAGCAGAACTACTCTAAATATGGAAATAACAGCTGAAAATTCTGCTTCAAGTGGTAGGAACATTGCTGGACTCTGTGTACCTCTACACAAGTCTTATGACTCACTTGCCTACCTTCTCTCTTTCACACATACAGGCACACACAAACTTCTAGTTCCTTAAGGTTTTCTAGGACAAAGTACATAAATGGACAGCTATGTAGTAACACTTACCATAAATTCTTTCTCAGCATCTCATAAATTGTGGGTTAGGAATCTTCTGGGTTGACCCTGAGATTGGCTGACTTGGTCAGAGTATGGTGTTAATAACACCAAGGGTGTGTGTTCAATCCCTGTGTGGGCAATTTATCTTAGAGCTGGACATAATGGATCCCTTCCAATTCAGAATATTCTATGAATCTTTGAAAATACTGTATTCTTTTATGCAAGAGGCCTCAATAGATTATTTTTAATACTTTTCCTATTACTTTTTGTTTCATATACATTTTAACTATGAAGTCTTCTCTAGCAGCAACTTCGAAAACCACAAGAACTTCTTTTACTCATTTTGAACCTGCCTTGTTGGTACTGAATTTGTGTTTCCTTGCTGTTGAATGGACCTGTGCCATCTTACCTTCAACACACTCCAATGACATCAAAGAACCCCATTATTTACTCCCTCGACTGTGTCCTTTCCTATCCCTAATTTAAAACCCTTTTATTAACCATTTTCTGCAATGTTGATCATAAGCAAATGAAGTTATGAAACCAGAATAAATATTCTAACAGAATTAGCCCACTCAAACTTAAGTTGGAAAGTACTATCAATCTCCACAACAATACTAGGAATTATAATGCCAGACAAAGATAAATTTGCTACATAAGAAATGGATAAGAACTATGAACATGAATAACTGGAAATAAATAAAAAAAATCATACTATGTCAGCTCTTTCAAATTATTTTCCAAGAAGTGCAGACATAAATAATAAATAAACAAACAAACCTAACACCTTTTAAAAGAAAAAAAAAATCAATATGATTGTGAAAGATAAAGGATGACACAGTCCCCAAAGTAGTGGAAGAGTAAAAATATTCTAGCTCTATAACGCAGACTTGTAAATATTTCAAGCTGGACACTATTTTGCTGTTTTAATTTGATACAATGTGCAGCACTATTATTATTATTAT
>CM019214.1:39908585-39961958 GCA_009741485.1 Malurus cyaneus samueli | reverse complement strand
AAATATTCTGCTGGTTTTTTCACTAAAAATTCATGATCCCAGAGGCTACAAGAAGATAAACATACATTTGTAGAGATGTTAAAATTGGAACTGCAGGTAAAATAATTGCTTTGCAAGTGAATGAAAGACTTCAACTTTCAGGTATGTAAATTTGCTATCTCTTATGAGCATTAAACTCGAGTGAAAAAAAGGCTCCAAACAAAATAGTAAATACTACAAAGTGATAAAAGGTGGGTTTGAGTTTTATGTAAGACATAAAAAGTATCAAAAAAGTACTTAATGCCTATATTTTGTTTGCTCCAATATCCTCAGATTTAGTCCAAACATACCCTTTAATGGTTTTTGTGGGAGGAAAAATCAGCTCTGGTTTATAGCCTTCACTGCCAACTTTGAGCCTGAAGGAAATTTTTACAGCTGAGTTATAAACTCCTAAATATCAGCATTTATAATGGCAAGGTTGACAGACCTTTAATTTCAACACTAGCCAGTGACAGTATAATAATTTGAAAAAGATAATAATTTCACTGAGGTCAAATTCAAGTTTAAAAAATGTGCCTGGATCTTGCTAGCCCACAAGTGCACATATATATCCTTAATTGCAACCTCACCTAATTTAGGGCTGCCTAAAAAAATATAATACTTTGATTTTTTAACTATATCATTATTCCAAATATTTCCATGTCCTGACATTTTCTGGCCAGACTATAGTCAAAATCCTGAATGTGTTTTTTATGTAATCTTGACTGCTTGGCTTTGGATCTCCTGCTATTTATTCTTCTGCTTCCTTTCTGTATAAATAAAGCGTGTGGTAATTTATTGAGTAATTAAGAGTTATAAAACATGTAAGTCACACACGCATTTAGTCATAAAAACACCCTCTGCTTTACTACATCATGTGGCATAATCTTATTGATGTTACTGCCATTTTTCCTTTTACAGCTCCCACACAACTTTCTAGTTTCCCCCTCATTTCATCACCTCCAGGGTAGTGAGCCTAAAAGAATCTTGGGTGAGGCAATGCCCTGTCTGGCTTTTGGAAAGCTGTAATGCTGTTCTGGATGCTGGCAGAAATATCAAATACAGATCTTACTAATAACCTCTAGACCCCTCAGACAGAGACATGTTCCCACAGTCAAAGTTCAAAGAAGCTTTCCTACCTGCCCCTAACCATATGAAACATTCTTCTCTGCCAACAAAATAAAATCCGACACCTCCTTGAGTGTCTCTATGCATTTTTCCAGGGAACAGATAATTTTTTTTGTGTAATCCCAGTTATTCATTAGGAATAACATCTCTTTCGGTTTAACAACATGTTAAACAGAAAGGTGAAGGCCGAATAAAGATTTAAATGAAAATCCAGAGTGAGATGTCTAGTTATTATGAGACACATTATTTGCTAGTCAGCATTTGTAAATTTTGTATTTATATTTGTAAGCTGATAGAGACATGTTCAGTCTACTTACTGAAATGCTCTTTGGACTCTTAAACTCAAGTAAAGATCTTCAGCATCTTTGCTTAGCTCCTTAAATATACCAGAAATTAACAGGCAACCCCCTCCAAAATAATTCCTGGCCTATTCTCTTTCCCAGTCTGTACACTGATGCTGTCGGACAAATTGCTAGGTAAGACAAACTGTACCAGGAAGCATGATGGACAATGTTAACCTTGTTTCTTCTAGTTTATGGTTATGATTAGTTTATGAATTTATAGACTGGTTAATTAGTTTATGCACAGTTTATGCATACTTTATAAATCAGTTTATACATTAGTTTATTAGTTTATACATAGTTTAAGAAAGTTGTAGGGTTTTTTTTTTTCCTCTGTGAAGTGACTACAGAGTCCTAGGAAAACAGATCCTTCATGCTATGTTTTCTGACTATCTTCTAACAAACCAAGTCTCTGATGGCTCAAGAAAACACTTCAGTCATATTATTTGATGTATTAAATGCATAAGAGCTTCTGATTTACTGTTGTTATATTTTAAAATGAGCATGGCTTTCATGTAAGAGGCAGTAAGCAAAACCGCTCCAAACCAGCTAAAAACTAGAGTCTAGTGGGAACTTCTCTTCCTCCTTTTAATTCTTGGAAAACAGACTCAGGGTTGAACTGTGCAACAACAACTAACCTAAAGAGGGTTCTGGGAACACTTTCAGAAGACTTCCTGTCTGTCACCTGCCTCCTACTTAAACTATACGAAATTTTTTTTTGGACAATCTATCTCTGTCACACACCCTCAAGAGCTTTGAGATGCCCATCACGGAGCACCTATTCCTGAGGCACTTCCAGTCTCAGTCCCCAAACAGAAATACGAGAGGGCTCATCACACCTCTGCCACCCAAATAATTATGAAAACTCACATTCTAAGTAAAGCAAACTGAACATTTCTTATATTTGTTGTTTTTTGTTTTTTTCTTTTTCTGGACAAAAGTTGAGAAAGACAATTAAGCTTTATTCTATGGCTTAAAACATTGCAATTAGAAGACTAAACAGAGGCGTGCATTTTTTTTTTAAATTTCTTGTGTATTTCACACATGCCTTTTTGGACCATATTTGAAAATAAATAAATAATGAGAAATCACTACTGATCTGTCTCAGTACAGATCCATCTCTAAATATCACGCTCAACCTTTTCTTTATATGAAGGTTTAGAAGTTAGAAATTTCTTAAGAAATGACTTTTGAATTATTTGGCTGTCAGCTACAAGTGCATGTTCACTTGTATTCACATGAATACTGCTAGAGATTTAGTAACTGGTGATAGCAGACCATCTCTAGTGCCAAAAAAGGAGAGACATTTCTTTGCCAAAATAAATCAGAAAGGGTCATGTCTTCCACTTGTGTAAGTGGTAGTAACTCCATTAAAGCCAATGGATCTTAAACATATTTTACAAGCATGGGATTTCATCCAGTGTGTTTCTTCATTTCCTTGGAAAAAAATAAAAATAAAAACCTGTAAAAGTCAGGAAAGAGAAATTTGCAAATAATTGATTTAAAAAACTCAATCAAAACAACAAAAAACCCTTAATATTTCCTTGAGTAAAAGACACTTTTTCAGCATGTTTCATAGCTAATTGAACATAAAATGTATGTTTAAATTTACTTTAAAACAGGCATATAACTTGCCCTCTGAATTGTAATCAATGGAATAAAGTGTGTATTTCAACCAAATATATGATTATTGTTTTCTAAGAATTAAAACACATATTATACGTTATGATTTAGACTTAGGCAGTCTTTTGTTGAGGTTTTGTTCCAAATAATAGACTTTCTCTCGCTTGTTTTCCTTTTCTTTAAAAAAAAAAAAAAGTAAATATTGATCTCAAAGGAATGCCTCCAACATAGGCATTCAGAATCAGATGTTATTTGAGATCAGCATGCTATCAATATCCTTTTTTACACTTAGCTATAATTATTTACATGTTACTAGTCATTCATTTACATTTGTAGCTGATCAAAAAAAATTGATTCATCATTGCACTCAAAATGACAGCCTAACACAGGCATTACTGGGGTCAATATATAATTATTTGAAGATGAATGTAGAAGAAAGCAGCCTCTTTCATCTCTGCCTGGGACGGTATTGCATGGGTTCATATTGGGACTGTGCCTATTTATAAGAGATCATAAGCTCTCATGAGATTTGAGAAGCCCAATATATGCACTTCTTTGGCACCTATATCCTGAAAAATATAGGTGACTATGTTTTATTTCACATGATTAATATAATATTTATATCATGGTAAATTTAGTGCCCCGTCTTTATTAAAAATCAGGATTTAAGCCGATTTTATCAAGATTATGATAAAGCAGTATGAAAAGACGAAAGAAAAATATTAACTTGTCTAATATGTAGTGGAAATTTATGCAGCCACAAGCTGTCTGCAATAAATGTTAATTGATTACAATTTATATTTTTGGTCTTCTTCCCAGAGACTCCAAGCTATTAATCTGACTTGAACACAGCCAGAATACTCTAACAATTTTTAGTCACTAAAAGCCTTGAGGGGAATTCAAATCTGTTAGAATAAATGTAATAGCTTTATCCACCTTGAAGCAGGGAGTAAGGCAGAGAGGGAAAGGAAACAAAACAAACAAAAAAACCCCATTAAAAATGTATTGTTTATATTTAATGAATTTTAGTAAAAGCCTGATGAGGAAGTATGTTGTGTACTGTGCTGCCAATGTAGAGCTGGATGCAACATTTTTTGTAAGTAAAGAAGTGTATATAAAAAAATGGCTAACTGTGGTAAATATTGAAATTTTTACTATAAGTAGTACTCATATACAGTAATGCAAATTATTTTAAAGAAAATATCCAAATGTCCTCCTTTGTATCTCTAGTAGGCTGGAGGTAGCTGAAATAACCAAGTACTGATCTCATGCACTTTCTTTTTCATACACAGTTGTAGATTATCAGTGATCATGGAATCACCTCAGGGTGATATATATCTGAATTCTTCCTTCTCATCAATAATGGTATCTCTTTCCTCTTTAATGGCTTTTAACTGATGTCATATATACTACAGTGTCTTTGTCTAAAGCAACCTTTTTTGCCTCGAGATTCTCATAGTTTAAAAAGGCAAATACTAATACTCATACTTACATACCAGTAATCTAAATTTATCAAAAGGTTTGGGTTGGGTTTTTGTGGTTGTTTGTTTGTTGGTTGGTTTGTTGGTTGGCTTGCTTTGTTTTAAATTAGATTTTTATAAACGTTTCCACTCTGAAACAACATGATCAATTGTATCTACTGCATAGTGAAACAAAATGTTGCCTTTATCTTTTTCCATTTTGCATATGTGGATTTATTGCAAGCAGCTATCATTTTATCCACCTCACACAATTTGGTTTTTTTCGTATAAATGTACAGTACCTCACTGCACATTAGCAGCCTGGTCTCTGCTCCTTTGTTCACAGACTTTTAAACAGTGAGTTCAGACCTGCATTTGATAGCAACACTCTGCAAAAATCTACTTTCATTATGTGTACAAAGAAGGAGGACGGGTTATTCTCTCCCATAAACCTGTGAAAATGATTCAGATGAAAGAGCACAGGTCTCTCAAAGTATTCAGGGACGAGGTGCAGTTTCCCATAGGAAATGGTGATGTGCAGCAGCAGTCCCCAGGTGCTTGCTCTGAGGTGTTGAGAGGCTCTGGCTCCAGCCACAGCAGTCAGCCAACTAAATTTTTCCTGTCAAGCGTGAGGTGAGCAAGACTTCCCCAGAGAGGGAGCCGAAAAAAAAAAAAAAAAAAAAAGAAACCTGTTGATTTTGTTTGATTTTCCTGTTGGCAGGAAGCATTAAAAACAAGTCTTCTGTTCCTATCAGTCTGACTACTTTGGTTATAAAGCTGTGCAAAGCAAATTCCCTTCTTATTCTGAAAATTTTCTCATTCATCTCATGAAAGAATGAGTAAATTTGCTCCATATATACTCTTTGGGGTGTAACGCTCAAGGTGAAAGGCAGATTAGGGGGCTGTTGAAGCTCTACTCTGTAGAGAGAAATGAGAGAATAATTTGAAGAGGACACAGAGACAAAACATAGAAGCAAAACATAGAGCAAAACCAGAGAAGCATGAGCTTAACAGACCAAGATAATGAGAGCATTTACTTTAGCAAGGGAGAAGCTTGCATTCCCTGCAATTCAAGGCCTGACCCATCACAATTGTTCCTGGGGTAGCAGAGGTGACCAACAGCAGCACATGCAGTCAGTGACTGCTTCTGCTCTCCTTGAAGTTTCTGGGGACACAGGAAAGGCATTCAGATCTTCTGCAGTCTACTCTAACAGTGTAATGAGTAATTTCTTATTAGAAAGTCCAAATGAAGTTGTTGAGATTTCATCCCAGTATAGGTTTCAAAAAGTACATAATTCTTGTTAAACAGATAAACTGATCGGGGAGGTGCTGGCAGAGAAATTTTGAACATAAAAAGTAAAATTTTGAACATAAAGAGTAAAACGAAAATTAAAACAAAACAAACATATGGACTTAAAAACTTTTAACCATGTAGATAAACTTCAAATTTTTATAACACAGATGGGGTTTTTGTACCTGTTCAACTTGCCAGATGAATTTTAGGTATTGTCTCATACGCTGCAGACCTGTTGTTTCTGATGTGCCAATGGTCTAACTTTGCTTCTAGCATGTGCTGTTCTATTGTTAGTGATCACATATATCTATGTGTTTCCAAAGAAGATGTTAAACTGTGACAGTTTTTCTCAACTTTCTTAAGATTCCAGTCTATTGATTAATTATAAAGGCCCATGTTGAACACAGTTATGCATATTCATGACAATGAGAATGGTTTAAAAGTATCTGGAAAAACGCGTCACAGTGAGGTTGTCCACAGAATTATTAAACATGAATCATCCTTGGGTGCCTACTCAAATGTAATTAGTGGAATGTAATTAGCATCTAATTATAATATCCCATATGAAAAATCTTGGCTGCCTTTTGCCATATTCTGGCCAAAATGTGACAGGAAGCACTGCTAAGTCATAAGATGTTCTTCTTTTGGCCAAAGGAAGACTTCTAAAACATGCTTGCTTACTTTCTTGGATTTAACACTTACTGTTCTTGTGTTATTATCTGAGGAATCAGTGCGTGGTAGCAAGACTCCAAAGTGGTTAGATAAATAACTTCTAGAATAAAGAAATAAGTACAACCCTAGTCATGAGAGTGACATAAACTCAGGACCACCCTGTAGGTGTCACAGTGGAGACAAACCCCCAGTGTTGTTGGACTGCTCAGATCACGAAAGCTCTTTCTGTGACAGAAATAGCTTAATAACCCATGAAAATTATAATAACCATAAAATCAATCTAGTGAGTGCCAAAATATATAAAACACAAACAAGGTTTTTCAATGGATTTGGGCATCTTTATCTAATAAACTAACTATGCTGTTGATTTCTCACTTTGCTCAGACAGGGTGAAGGAAAAAGAAATCAAGTAAGGTGGATTAAAAGAAGTTTACTTGTTTCATTGTTTCCATTAAACTGGAGTTCTAAATAAAATAGTTTCATAAATGCTCCATATATAATATATGGGAAACAAAGAACATCCTGCGAAAATAAAAATTTTATTATATTCTGAGATAATGAAGTATTGTTTATCAGGTTTGGGTGACAAGGTTTTGGGAGCAGGAGAGCTACAGGGGTGGCTTCTGAGAGAAGCTGATAGAAACTTCCTCCATGTCCATCACAGCCAAGTCATTTATTATATTTTCTCTCCCATGTTCAGCTGAGGAGGGGAGCGATATAATGACTTTGGTGGGCACCTGGTGTCCATCCAGGTAAACCCACTATAATCACCATTCCATTCACATAAAAATGAAAATATTTTCCCACAAACCATTAATTAACTGTATGAATGCCTAGTTCCCCATTCCTGGAATCTGGCTTATGGCTCTTATGTTGAGTTCTCATTTCTGATGAATTGAGGAGTTTGTTTATTTGTTTGTGGGAGGTAGCAGATTTCAATTTTTACAAGTAGCAACACTAAAAAAATGTGAGATCACAATAACAACATTTAGGTTTAAATTAATCTGTTATAATGTAGTCAACATCATGCATACGTTACAACTTATATAGTTACAAATATTAAATGGTGTAATTTGGAAAAAGAATGATTTTTCTTATGAATTTATGAATCAGCATAAATCTGAAGTGTATACACCAATAGCTTAGGTTATCTGTTTCTGAATAAAAGAGACTTCTTCTGTTAAAGGAGATTTAACAGAATTAGAACCAAATCTCATGTATTCTTTTTTAGACCACAATCAGAATATAGAAAAAAATAATTTATGCCACCTTCCTCAATTTTATTTGCTTAGAAGTTTTAGATTGTTGTTAAGTAATTTTGTGAAGCAATATAAATATATGTGTTTTGTATATTTCCTATTTTCCAATTAATAGAAAGGGTACTTGTTATGAAAAGGGTGCTACACTGACTTCTTTGTTATATTTTAAATTGAGTATACTTAACTACATTTAATTTGCATAGTTAAAACACTTTTGCTTATTATGGTAATGAATAACAAAAGACTGTGCAATATACTTCAATTATATTATGTACATGTGATTAAATCAACATTTAGTTGAGTATTTAAATTCAGATTAATGCCATTTGTTTTCAAAAGGAAGTTATCTGTCTGATGGTAAACTCTGCAACCCTATGAAAACTTTAAAAAACAATGTTTTCTTGTTTTCCAAAATATTTTTTCAGATTATTCCTTTTTATTTCTCTTTTTTTTTTTAGCTGATATCTTCTTGAATTTTCAAGAAGGCATAAAATAAATAACTATGTGTGTATCTTTAAGATTACTAGTCAAGATCAACTGCTCTATATTCTGAAAGCTCACGCAAAAGTAGACATAAGGAACAGGACAAAAGGTATTAGAAAAAACATGATACTGTTACTGATATAGCATGGGTACTATTAACAATATATAAACTATTTTTATATAACCATATGGTTGTAAAGGTCTAATTTAAAAGAAAAATCTCATGTGGTTTATAGAAAATGAAAAAAAAAATTATTTTCCACCATTCACTATATTCCTGTTGATTATAAAATATTTATTTGTTTTAATTTGTTTACTGGAACTTATATTCAAATATAGCAACTGCCTTGGCCTTTTAGGCATTAYAGGCTATGCAAACCAGAAGAGTGGAAGCAGAATTTCATTGTTATTTTAAGATTTATTGGAACTCTAGTGCTCTGCATTTTACTGTCAATCCAGTGAGA
This sequence comes from Malurus cyaneus samueli, assembly GCA_009741485.1. Classification (NCBI taxonomy): domain Eukaryota; kingdom Metazoa; phylum Chordata; class Aves; order Passeriformes; family Maluridae; genus Malurus; species Malurus cyaneus. The sequence goes on along the minus strand of CM019214.1, from coordinate 39,953,216 downwards.
AAAAGAACTCATCTTAGCTCTCTGTCCAGTGCTTCCATTTAAAATCTGAATTTGCCAGACTTGAAAGTCTTTTCAGACATGCTTTAACAGCTTGATGAAAATTGTGATGTAATTTCTTCAGGCATGGCCAAATTAAGTCTGGGGTGGTTCCTCTCAAAAAGTGCATATAGGGTCAAACTTGATGGTTACTGACACTGAGAGGAGAAAGTTGCTGTGGTCTGAGCCCTAAAGAGCTTATGCAACCATGCAGCTTCTGTCAGTGTCTCTGCTGAGGCCCAGATATTTCTGTATCTGCAGTGAAGGGGAATGCCAGTGGTACCAAGGAAATCATAGGGTACTTTTCACATGGGCAACCATCCCTGAAATACTCACAGAGAGAAAAAATTAAAGAGACCATGGCTAAACAAAGAACTCCAGTCCATGACTAATTTGGGAACCTGGCAGCTAAGAGGCAACCCATCATGGACCTGGTTGCTATTATGAAGATTTTATTTATTTCATTCATTGTTACATTATTTTATTCTCAAAATAATGTAAAGGCATTTTCCAAATTGGTGTAACATTCTCCACAACTGCTCTTAAAAACTTCTCCATATGTAAGTTTGAACAGCTAAAAAATTCCTTCCTTTGATTTAGTAGAGGAAGGACTTGTGTAGTTTGTTTCTTATGAGTCTGAATTAATCTTATAGATTTTTTTAGTTTGTCTTTAGGCTTTGGTGTAAATGATAAATAGTAAACAACCTTCCAATTGCATAGAATAGATATGCTCTGATATAATAACATTAGCTTGGAAAATAAATATTTAGCATTACATAATGTCAATATGTTTGAGTAGTATGGATCCAGTCTCCTGTGATATTTCATTATTAAATATGAATAAATCGGCTGAAGCAATTGTATCTGGGTAAAAATACTTCTCCTTTCAGCAAATGTTTCTCTGCATTGTCCAAAATGAACAGCTCATAAATAGAACTTCACATCACCATGAACCAGCCATAACCTGTGCTGTGAATTGTTTGTTAATGCCACAGGGCCTGAAAGAGAATTAAGAAGCTCTGACATGATTCTTCTTTGAAGACTTAAATACCAATTTTTCTCACAGAATGCCATTGGACCCTGTCACAGACAGTCATTCAGTTCCTTGACCTCTTTGGAGAGTTAAGTCAGAAGACAAATTTCAACAATGCCATCATCTCTATCTTCCTGCCAGCAGGGAAAATCACCTCAGCTCTGAAATACAGACTGAGGTCAAAAGAGAGGAAAGTGCTAAACTTTGTATTTGAGCAATTCAAGTGTAATTCCCTTCAGCTACGATATCAACCATGCTGCATTTTCTGAGGGTCATGCTATGGATCTGATCTATAGATTTCTGAGATCAGTAAATTTCTGAGGACTCCTACAGATCTACTGTGCTCAATATTCTGTTATAGCTGTGTCCTGACGCTCCATACACACAAGTCACCTGCACACCAGTCAGCTTGACATAAAACTTGGAGGAAAACCAGAAAACAAGAATTATCTGCTAAGCCTGCCCTTGGTTTGTGGCTCTCCATCTTGAGGTAAGTCTTTGAGGTGTGTTCATGGTCTGATTCTGCCTCGGGAGAGACAGTAAAAACAGGCTCCTTCCTGCACCTAAAGAGCTGGAAGTATATGGTCACTCCTAATTGCATTCTTGAGCTTGAACATTTTTAAGAATGATAAGGCAGCAATAAAAGCATGGAATTTTATCTCTCTTAGAAAATACTGTTCTGGATGAAATATCTTAATTTGTATTTTCATATTATAAGCATGAATCTCCAAAATATTCAGGTTTTTGCCTGAATTGTTAGGACAACTGAATGTCTGAAAGGGAGAAGTTACATGAAAATCAGCAGTAATTACAAATTCATATCAAAAAGATGTACATACAAAAAGCAACTAACTAGTAGAAAAGCATAATATTAGTAATTCAAAGCAGTACAAGAGATATTAGAACTAGAATTAATGCTGACCAAACAGAAAGAATTTCCAAAGGTGACTTCATATTTCTTTGCAAGAAGTTCTCTCATTTCAATTAGTTTGCTGTTAAGTCACATAAAGATGTGTACCATAACCTTTGAAATTTATAAGGATGTTAAGAAAAGACAGACACAAGTCTCATATTTTTGGACAGAAAGAGAAATTTCAAAAACAAGATGGTAATATGATGGACTTCTAGTAAAATCCTTAGCCACATTATATATAAACAACATGATATAAGCTTGTTTCATTTAAGCAAGTTATAAAAAACAGAAAATCTATTACTTAGCATACCATTAAACAAAAGCAGGTAGCAAAATAAAAAAAAAATAATGTAAAACATAGGCATGAATTTATTCCTTTCTTACTCCAGATTACATGGCTGTTTAAAATGGGAATTTTCTTTTTCATTGTCATTATAATAAGTTGTTATTTTTAAACACCTCACTTCCAGCTGGTGCAGTACCGTGCTTAGTTTTTTTCCCATTTAATGATGATCTAGTCAAATGCTTTGATATATACAACTCATTAGTTCCTTGAAACAAGAACCATTATTTTTCATTATTACATAGTGAGCTCCTAATATTCTACTTTATATTTGAAAGTCCACACCAGTCTTCAAACCTCAGTATGATGCATTTGAAAATCAAAAAAAAAAAAAAAATTGGTGACACAAAATTTGACACTTTGAAAACAGTGTCTGTTTCCACTCCTACCCTAATCCCATGATGCTTCATCTTTCATCTAACTGCAGACTTACGTGTATGTCTGAAATGGGACTTGGAGGGGTAAATCTGAAAACATTGCAGGTGTACTCCAATATTTGAGATAACCTCTTCTAGAAATGTGTAATTTCTTCTAGAAATGCAAAAATCTCTTCCAGAGTGATTCCGGGAGATCTTATCCATGAAGAAGGGGACAGTTTTAAGAATGTAGATATTCCCCACATTCAGTCTCAATCCTCTCATAACTTCAGATTTAATGGGCAATCACCAAGACATTATTGTCTTTGAATTTAAATTAACCATGTATCTTTCACATGGCTAAGAACTTCCAGAAGTAGTTAAACAATGGAGTGTTCAACAACTGTTCTGTTTTGGAACCCATTTGACCGATAATCAAGGCCATCAACCCTTCTTTACAGCTCACGGTTCCCACTGATGAACAAACCTTACTGTTTCACCCTTTCACCTTTGGATCTGACCTCCTGGTGCAGGCAAGGCTGTGGGTTCTACCCCATAGTGTGTGTATAGGGCAGTTTGGTGTAGATCAAGTGCGTGTGCAGGTAGGAAACCACCTGATCGTCTCCACTTGTGCTTTCTTTGTAACATGGAGAGGTTTTGGATTTGGGGTCTTCTATACCCGTTATTTTGCGCTATAATCTACTCATTTTGTTTCTATATTTTATTTTTTTTTTATTTTTCTAGTAACAATCTGTAACATATACATTAGTCTATTTTGCCTTTTTCTTTTTTTTTTTCTTGTCCAAAGTCAGTGCTATTTACAGTAGAGCAATGAACCTTCCCTATGTTTTACCCTCTATCTCCATCAGGCTTTCCCCCATATGTCAAAAAACCTATTTCTGATTAGACAAAAGAAGGGTCAAGTTTCAAATCTGGTACCCCAGAGGACTAGCAGGGATCAGCCTCAAATCTGCAATTTTTCTGCCAGGTTTCTCTCTAGGTAGGCAGTATTCACCTTCTACTTGATCCCTCTCTACCAAGGATTTGCTTTCTGCAATGTAATGAAACCTTGGACAACAAAAGTATTAAACTTGACCCCATCCATGTTAGTTACAGGTTATTTTCCTACTGCAGTTAAAGCCAGGATTTAGGGACTCCTGTGGATACTGTTGCATTTACAAAAAAAAATCTCTGAATTGATACCCTTCTATAATTTTCCTGTGGACTGATCACAATAAAAAAGTTAGATCTCATGTGACTGAGTTCAATAAAAGCAGGTGAAAGCTGGTAGTACTTGGGTTACTGTAAAGCTAAAGCTGAGGAGAAAAAAATAACAAAAAAAATCCCCCACAAATAAAAAAAAAAAAAAACAAACCACAAAATGAAATAAAAACCAAAAAAAACTCCAAAACCAAACAACAAAATAAATCACAAAAAACTTAACCCAAATGAAACAAAAAACAAAATCCACAACAGAACCCCAAATGAACAAACAAAAAACCCCACCAAAAAAACCCCACCAAAAAAAAACAACAAAAACAAACAAAACACCAAAGAAAGACCAAACAAAGAAACCCCAAAACTTCAAGGGGTTCAAAACTGTATGAGAGACAATAATAAAATAAATAATTTTATCAAAACTTGCAAGCCTGTATAAACCTTAATAAATATCAAGCAGCTGTAACATTTCCAACAACTTGCAAATGCCTAAAAAGACTCTTTTCTCTACTTGCTTTGTGGCAAAAGAATTCACTTCACAGCTGTGGTCTATTACCTCAGAGACCACGCTAACAGTTGGGATACAATAAACCTCTGATGATAAAGGGTGTAAGTGTTATCACATCTAACTCCAATCGTGTGAATGGTCCAACTATAATAGAGCAAGTGACCTGACAGCTCCTACCTGCTGAGCATTGCTGCCCATCACCACCTCACCAGCAGCAGACCAAAGGACAAGAAAATTCTCATTCTGCATACAGTGCCCCTTGGGAAAAGCACAGTCCTATTAATTTACTGGTGGCAGTGAGAGAACAGTTGTCAAAGTGCCTGGAAGCAGACCAGCAGACTGTTGACTTAATTATGCCAGACAACAGAGCCAACATTTTAAAGCTGTGAAAGATGGCAATTTCTCACATCGCACCTTCCCTCATTTTTTTGTCCTGATAGCCAGACTTAAACAATTCAAGTAATTGAACATTAAATATAGAAATTATTCCTGTGTCTCTTCCAAATGGAAAATAAAATAAACCCTCACAGGTAGAATTAGGTCAGTAAATAGCAACTGTTATGTTAGGATTCAGCTGGAACACATAATGCTACTGATCAAATTATGATTTCATAATAAATTTAAAGAAATTATGTACATGATCTGTTTATTAGATCCCAGCTTCTGAGTGTTGCAGGCATGTTGCCACAGACTTATAGATGCTATGTAGAAAGTAAAATGCTCACATATATTGATCTTATACATCTGGATTTTTCAGGCTTTTTGGTGAACTTATGCAAATTTTCAATTTTAAATTCTAATACTTACCCTTAAGTTTACTTATAAGGGCTGAGAGATCCATCTTTCCCTCTATAAATAAAGACTGCTTCAGTTTTTAAATGTCTTCTTCTTGAAGGGCTGTTAACAGACCAGGTTTGAGATTTGGCTGTAACTGGCCTGAGAATATTTTTTCTGCATCGTGCTATATAATTTATGTATATTAATAATAATAATAACACTTTCTGTTATTATATTTTTGTGACTAAATAATTTTTAAAGTTCATCAACTGAACTATAATATACATTTATAGCATGCTTTCCGTCAGCATGTCATTTTTATTACAAATATTTATCGAGAGCTCAGTGCTACAGATGGGAAAATAAAATTAGTACCAGTCTTGTGACCTATTCTGGTTTAAAAAAATCCGTAATAGCATGTACATAAATCTATCTGCAAGTAATTTTGATCTGATATTTTGTTGATGAGAGGTAAACATGCACTGTATAACTTATTTAACCTGTTTCATAATATACGTACCACTTTTCTGAAGCCTGATTCAAATAAAATTTTTCTGATGTACACAATCAAAATAATAATTTTTACCCATTGACAAAAGTAAGTCTTTGCTTAAATTTAACTATTTTCAAGATTTCTTGACTTTGTTAAAGTTGTTGGTTTGGATTCAGAACATTCCCAACACAAATTCATCAACTCTACCAAGCAGTAACTTGTTTTTCAGGGCTTCTTCAGCTACAATCAGTATTTTGATATACTGGAATTTACAATTCATGTTTAATGATTTCATACCTAAATATGGAAATGGTGAAAGACTACTGTGTCAAAGCAGAAGATGCTGACCATCATTTGTCTGATTATAGCTTTTTGTGGTTATAGCTAAGGCTGGCAGTAGATTTAATTTTAAAGGGTGCATCTCGTTCCCTTTAGAAGTAAGAAAGTAATGAATCCCCAGTGGACAGCATTTTCACTATGCTGTTTTCTGCTTATAAAAAAACCTATCTCATGAAACTCTTAACTCTGTGTTTTTATTACTAAAATAAGATTTCATGGATTTTAGTTCAGAGCTGGCACCCAAAACCATGACACAGTCCAAGCACAGATATCTTCATAAAAGGACAGTGAAAAGGGTTTATTCATGTCCAGTTCTTCTGAAACAGGATGTCTTAATAGGCATGGAAAGAGAGAGAAGAATGAGACTTAGAAATGAGTAGAATTTGAATTTACATTGCGTTGTAGGGGTTATTCAGATGTCGCTCACCTGCACTTGAGGCAACTAAACTATTTAAGCTTACTGTGGAGTTGAAAAATATGATTCAGTGTTCTTTAGCATTGCTCCTCTCTCTCTCTCCTCCTAGTCTTAAATGTTACTTTAGAAAACACATTACCGAATCAACCTGATTCCCTGAAACCCTTCTCTAACCATATTTCATTTTTAAATGCCTAGGAAACTTGTTATAAAAACATTTTAGGCACCTGATCTTACAGGGCTTTAAAAGGATCTATGAGATTTTAGTCTGCATAAAATCTGAAAACAGATAAAATGCTTCTGTTGACTAGTATAGTTATTAATTCTCCTTGGGGAAAATGTCTGTCCGTGAATAAGTAGCTTTGATTTCTTCCAGAGCCCTCTATTTTGTGTGACCCACCATGTGTTTAAAGCATTGAGTCTCTTGCTATGGGATTTATTTCCCTGTTGGATCAAGCTTCATTTAAATGTATACCTCTGAAATATAGTAAAATGCTAGATAGGAAGCAATTGGAGAAGAAAAATATATAAAGGACTAAGAAATTTTCTTGGAATAGCAAAAAAATATATATAAGCAAAATTTTCCAAAACCTCTTCTGAAAAAAGTGGTCCATTTGCATTGAGAAACCTATTTCATGTAAGTTTGAGCCATGAGTATTGACACTGTTACTGTCTGCTTTCTTTTTCCTTCACAAAATTCTGAGATAAAGCTACTGTGAACATACATCTTTTACTCTTCTAAAGAAAGTCAAAACAGGTACAAGAAGACAGAACTGCATTTCATAAATAAAATGCAACAACACAGAATCTATCTCACACCTCCACCTCATGAATGGCCACATTAATGCCACGATCAAGGTCCGAGAGTTCAATAGGAGAGCTTCGCCATGGGTTTTGGTATTTTTCTTGAAACAATTTAGACTGCAATTACATACTTTCAAAACAGGGATTTTAAAGACTTGAAATTTCTGATCATTATTGGTAAAATTTTATTTGGTCTGAGTATCTCTACCATGTGCAGATAACTGGGAAATAATATGAAGCAGGAAATAACATAGTCAGGTAGGTATCAAGAAATACAATAAAATTTCAATAATTTATTAAATCAAATAATAAAGGCTCATATTTTTCTCTAATGAGGCTTGCAATTATTTCTAGTGGATTAAGAATAGAGTGAAGAAGGGAACTATTTGCATTTGAAAATAAGTGAATGACATTTGATAACTACTTGAGGTTCCTGGAAAGCTGCAGGTGGATATAAAAGTTGGATATTAAGGTACCTGTTAAGATAAATGTTAAGATTTTTACTTAAAGGAGTTACAGGGGTAGATAATAAAAAAAAAAAAAAAAAAAAAAAAGTAAGAAACCTCATAAATAATGATCATCTGTATTTGACTGAAATTTTAAAGAAGTGGAATTACTAAAATTATTCTTGCTTGCACAGTTTTGCATACATTTGTTTTGTGTCTTCAGTCTTAAATAAATATATTTTTGGGATTCATTGTATGTTGGGATTCTTTTATTGAGCGTCTATATTGCCACAGAGATAGATACATTTGCTTGCTTTTATTTTTTTCACCTCCACATGATTTTAACAAGAGAAAAAGCTTTCCGGTCAGTCATTTGTTGTTTTGTCAGCTCCCATCCAGATTATGAAGATGTCATTCTGTTGTCCAAGTGTAGCATGAGGCTGTAAGTAAGCATCAGTCAGTGCCTTCCTCACCATAGAGGAATTCCTTCCCACACAAAGGTCTGGCACAGAGATTAGGCAGCACCTATATTTGTTTAACTGTATTCTGAGGACTTGGATAAGTTTTACATTTTATATTGCTGGTAATGTCTGTACACAGGAAGGATCGTCACAAAGAAACCATCTGAAATCTGCCCTCCGAAAATTGCTGTGTATCATTCAAAATGCTGTTTTTGCTCTTTAAAGCACCTCATGTTCAGTTACTGTACATTTTCAAGTCTCTATTTCCTGTTGCCTGTGCTCAGGCAATCTGGGAAAACCAGCGAACTTGGGTGTTGATGCTGGCAGTACCTGATTTAGTCTGCAGAGCACAAGAAATAACGATTGAGCATACATAGGCAGGATTAAGCCTTCTGGAAGTGTGCAGTGCAGGATTAGGAGATGAGCAGAAAGGGTTTAGAGCACCACACTCAGGCTGGAGGATTCCTTAGAATCTAGACACATATACATAATTTCATCTACTCTTAAGCCCCTTTTGTATGGTCTGGTCGTTGCCCATGAGGCTGAACATTTGTTTTGTTTAAAAAGATAACACTGGGATGCAATAAAAAATCTATGCCTCCTAGTTTTCTGAGACATGAGTGATGAAGATAGCTAATTTGAGTCTATCCAGTCTGTTCTAATTTTTGAGACCTGCTTTCATTATGTCATTAAAAACACACAATAAGAACTCTCATAAAACCAACAGAACACCCCAAACAAAACAAAATTAAGAAAATAAACTTTTAATTCCAAATGTTCTGGCACTATAATACAATATAATTGTCCAATTATATATTATTCATTAATCTTATTTCTTCTTTTTCTTTCCATCAGACATTTTGGTAGCATGTCCTGAAGTTTTGCATTCAAAATTTTAAGCACTGGTCCATAGTGATATTTGTGATTCTTACACCATATTTCCTAGAGTTTAAGGCCAGGACAGAGCAGATCAACTGAGTTAGTTCTAGAAATGTGGGCAACTGGATCAAACCCTATTTGATACAGAGATACCAGCACTACAAATACATAAACCTGTCTGAATACCCTGTCTGAATCTCGCTCCATGTTGCCAAAGCTGAAGCTGACATGCACAGTGTGATACTGAACGGACTCTGACAAAACAGAATCGTTTTTCAAGGACAAAATCTGTGGCCAGCTTATACATTGATACTCAAAATAAATACCTGCTTCATTGCTTATGGTAAATTATTCTGAAGACTATTGCAATGGGAATAGCATATGTCTAAGTGTTTGAAACATTTGCTGAACTTTATAAGATGATATTCATCACATTCAGCTGTACTCTGTAAAACAAGCAATGGAAAAGTCATTGCGAAAAGAGCATGATTTGTTTTTGGGGTGAAAGGTCACCAAAGGACCATCTGATTTGCTACAGAAAGGAAAGGAAAATCCAGAAAGACCTATAAAATAGAAAAGAAAATGGCACAATGAAGAAATAGAAAGAGACAGAAGATGTTTCTTCTGCGTTCAGTTCAGCTCTTCTTGGTGTCTTTGAAGCTAGTAACCAATAATGTGGAGAAATAAGGGGCAATTGATTGCTTTGTGGTGAAAGCATTAGATATATGAAAGAAATGCATAAAAATAAATAGTAGGAAGCAATGATTGATCTAGTAGATTACATTAAATTTACAGCCTGCTGGAAAAGGGTTTAGAACTGTAGGATGCTTGCCAAGACCATGGCAAGATCTTCAGGTGAGTGAATATAAAGTGATATAGGTTCTGGCAGCTGACAGGAACTAACAGCTGCTCTGCAATCTGACAAATTGGCAATTTCAAAATGTTTTAGTATCAGAGATCTTCTACAGAGATCTTCAAACAGGCTGAACTGTCATCTGGAGAACTCAAAATCAGCATCAGGGTCAACAGGATTTGAGTGGAAAGTGTGGAAAATCGTGGAAAATAATTTAGAAGGCAAGCCTGCAAGATATTTGCTTTAGCTGCTTTTCTCAGAAATTAACAAACCGTAGAGAAGTTGTCAACATGAAATGTCAAATGGAAAATGGTCAACCGTGACACAGTACAGAACAAAGTTATTCTGATTCTTACTGATACAGAAAACAAACTGATTTCAAATCTTCTCGGCTCAAATAATTTTTTCAAAATAGCACTCATCTTTTTTTCTGACAGCCAGCCAAAGGAAAATGGACTATTTATATATTCATTTGCAAGGGTTGCTGCTGAGGAGAGATAAAAACTACACTGAAGCACTGAAAGATTCAAAAATACCAAGGCATGAGCTGTACCAATTGGCTCCAGTTATCTTGTGCATGCCAGCAATTCTGGAGACTGTTGAATTGGCATTTTCAGGTTTTCTCACTCCAAAGGTTCAGTATGAAGGAGGTAATCTTGAATGATGTAATGTCAGTGAAACTAACAAATTTTAGAATTTTGTTATACCCTTAGTAAACTGCAACATAAAACTATTGCCATAAACATCCACTTCTAGGCCTACTGCATAAAATATGTTCATGCAAGTGTTAATATTGATAATTCCTGTTATCTATATTTTATTTAATTAACTAGTTCTCATGCTTACATGAGTCATGAGTGTTCATTTTACTTTCTTTTTCTGGTTTTATTAGTCGTGTGGTTTCCTTTAACAATTATTTTTTCTTATTCCATGTGTGATTTCTGATCTCTTATCTACTAAAAACTATTGTTTGAATATTTAAGATACCCTCCAATCCCTTACATGGCCATACCCTAATTTGAGCTTCAGTCCTATGACAATAGAGCAGTTTCAAAATATATAACTTGTGATTCTTGCTCTCTATTATCACCACATTTTCATATCAAATAAATTAATCTATCTTTCTCATTATAGGTGATAGTTACAAAAATGTTTTTGACATAAACTCAGTGATTCTTAATATCCCAAATGTATTTCTTTCTGTCAGTGTGATGCACTTAAAAATGCTGAGTATGAAGTCAACTTGATATTGAATGGTTCTTGATGTAAACCAGGAAGGCTTTAACTGCAACTGAACCTGAACCTGAGTACATCTTGAAAACAAGCAAACAGGCAAAAAAACACCAATCTCTTTAAAACTCCTGTCATAGCAATTCATAGCCTTTTCCTCTAAATATGTGTGTGTATAATAACAATCAAGGAAGCATTGCAATTAAACACCAATTTCAGTGAATAAATGTGTACATTACATATATGTTTGCACTGTGAGATTAGAAAATTATTTGTTTTACTGTCAGTTTTTATGGACTATGTCTCTTACATGGTGATTTCATGGGGTTAAATATGCTTCACTTTGAGCCTTGTTCCTAAACTAGTTTTTCAAGAGTAATTAATGGAAGGTATTACTGTGTTAACAGCCAAGATTTTTTTAACAACAGTTTCAGTTACTTAAAGCACACAGTACTTCTGGGATTATGTTGCTTCTTTTCATGAATTTAGATTTATCTCACATAATACATATTATACCTACTGTCTATTTGCAACAATTTAATGCTTATGAAAGAAAGGCTTGTTAAAAGTGTTTGAAATCTGTAGCTATCTCTTACAGTGACCTTAACTTGCAATAATTTTCAATTTAAAAAATGTAAGCAAATCACACATATTAACATGAAAAGAGTAGCAAAGGAAACCCAAACATATGCATGCAGAAACACATACAACCTAATGGCAGGAATGCTGTAGCATTTTTAAATTTACTATTTTCCTGATAAATGCAAAAACCTCATTAACTGTTTTTGTCTTGGAATTAATTGCTTCCCATAATAAATGAAAATGCACAATTTTTTTTAGGAAAGAAAATTATTATTTAGATATGGAATTTTCTATGAAATTGGAATTGCTGATCAAATTTAATGCAGCACTTAAAATATCTCATAAACAATAAGGGATCCCTTTCCATGCTGCTCTGTCAGCATCTACTTTATCATAATTTGCAAGGAGAATTGCAAATGTCTCCAATATTTGGATAAATGAGGCTATTTGATGGTTGCCCTTATTCCCTAGTTCATGTCACAGGAAGCAGACCCTCCTCCTTCCCCAGTGTAATTGTTATGTCCATGGACAGAGTAAATGTGTGGGAGAATAAAGTTTAGGTTTGAGCAGAGCAAGCTTTTAAGGAGGTACTTTGCTATTACACAGTTGAGTGATAGGCGAAATCCACAGATTTTTTTTCTTTTTAAAACCCACAGGAAGATTTTTATTTTTGTTTTTGAGTTCACTCTTTTAAGACATAAATTGATAGATGTGGATGAGCATGTTTCAGGCAACAAACGGGCAAGCAAGAAGTTATGAACAAAATCATGTGTGCGGTGAGTTGTTCACAAGCTTCTGTGGTGTACAACGCAATTTTTAGCTAAAAGTGAAAGAAAGATCAGTTACACACTTTATTTTCATGTTGGAAATCTCAGTCACCCTGTGGCTTCCCATTTGTTAAAGAAAGCTGATTCTTATTGTCTCTGATACAGGACACTAAAATAATGAAGGAAGAATTGGCATTTCTTCTAAAACATACCAAGCTCATTCACTCCTTTCCTTTCTATGAACACATCTATACACCCACTGATTCTGGGAAGTATTCCAGCTACAGTGAATTCAAAGTGAGGAATACACACAGTTGGGTGGCTTGTAAGGTGGCTGGCTAAAGATTAAGCAGAGAAAGAAAGAAAAGGAAACAGAAAAGGAAAGTCAAAAGAAGGTAGAAAAAGCAAGAAAACTCTCAAAAACAATGGGGGTCATGTTTTAATGCAAGAGATTAGAGTAAATGCTTGCTAACAGAAGGGAGGTGATGGGTTTGGAGAAGAAAAAGAAGACAAAGAATTTTAAAAACAGGAACAAATTGGAAATAAATATGGAACATGACACATATAGGTGAAAATTGTCCCTTTATACCTATTTTTCTCTATGAATGTTTTTGATTTTTTTTTCCTTTGATTACCTTTGTTTTTTCCCTTTTTTTTATTTTTTTTTTAATCTTTTCCCATTTTTTTCTAGGATTATTCCTTAGGATGTTATGGACTTTATAGGTATGACTCAGAACCACGACTGTGAGCTGACTCTGAATCATTCTCTCCAATAGTGTAGACAATCTTCTCTATGTTTGCCTCTGCAATACCATGCTTTCCCCATAACCCTGAATTTTTTGAAACAAGCAAAGCTTCAGAGTATTTTATAAAATATATATGAATTATATATAATGAAGAGAATATTGACAAATTCTCATAAGAATTTACATTCTTATAGATTAGAACATAGAGTTCTTGAGATTTTTCACTGCCAGGCAAAGCAGCTACAAAACTAGACTGAGTTTCTAGGTGTTCAAACTTGCAGAAAAATCTTTGGACTTCTCGAGTTCCTGCCTCTAGTGATACTGTATCTAGTGATATTATATCTAGTTCAAATGGCTTGAATGCCCATGAGAACACTACTGTCAATGACTGACCATTCTGTCACATTCAGTCATAGGAGAACAGTGAAGAAAAGGTGTCTGATGAACATTCATTTAAGGATGCACGTATTCCACAAAAAGGAAACACTTTGGAAAAAAAAAAAAAAAAGAAACAAAAATACAGCAAAACAAAGGACACATGGTCCTGTCCTTTTTATTGGTATGTCTTTCATTTGAATGCTGTCATGTGCCTCACAAGTAGTGCTATCATCATGGAAAAGCTGATGCATCTGTTCTGTCAGGATTTTACTTCATTTGCTGCAAGTGTCTAACCCATATCATCTGTCTAGTAGATGGAGGCTTTAGAAATCCCTTAGAAAAACTGAAAGATTTTGTATGAGCTTTTTCTCAGATTTTTTTCAGTGCTAAAGAAGTTGGTAACTGGAATCTGGCATCTGATGCAGCGGGAAAACCATACAAATCACCACGTCATTTTTAATATTTAGGTAGTGGAAGGAAATATTGTAATATTTAGGTAGTGGCAGTGGTAGAAAATTTAGCTCTGAACTGATTATTTGATATTAATCAAATTATGAGAGAAACACTGATGTATTACATTGCAGTGTACCTCAAGTTTGGGTATTAGGTGTGCATATATATACTATAAATAAGATGTTTTCAAACCCAAAAGCCATACACAAATTTATATGTCTGGAGAAGATGGAATAAATACGGTTATAAATCCATGCTCAGTTACAGGCAGAAGCTGTTACTAACTTCCTTGACATTGGATGAAAGGCAATCTTTCTCTGCACCATAAAACAAAAATCTGTTTATGTCTGTTTTCAAGAACATGAAAATTTTTTTGAGAAACTTACAAACTATGTTATTGCTAGGAAAACATGGTCATGAAGCTACACATTTTGAAAATGTGCAGATTTTTTTAAAGTATAGATGGTACGAGTAAACAGCAAGATAGTGCACATTAAAGCAATTGAAAGAAGGGCACATTAAAGAACTCCCCTGACTTCGCTCTTAATGTTCCTTCTGCCAAACTACTCTTTTCACTCACCTTCTCACTCTGGATGCTACCTGTAGTGATGCTTAAAAGGGAAAGGTTATGCACTCTTCTAGCTGAGAAAGAAATCAGAAAAATCAACCTTAACCAGAAAAAAGAAGTTGAGGACACAGTCCCTGTATGATACAGGCAAGAAGTACCAGAGAAAAATTGTATTTAAGTTGTTACCAGGACTTGAACTGTGACAGTGAACAGCACTAAGAACCTACTCACTCAATGAAGGACTTTTTCTACTAAATCAGACACTTAACTCTTGAAGAGAAATTCGATTTCCAACGATTTTGAAAATCTGAAATATCTTTTGAATTTTTTTTTAAGTTCTCATACATAGGCAAGGTTAAGCTGTAGCTAACTATGACGTATGGATAGTGCTAAGCACAAATAATTTTTTTAAGCTTACCTGAATGCATAAATCCTGATATTAGGTTGATTCTGCATGCTGGGTATAGATACTGTAATGCAGGGACATTCTGAATTGTGTCCAACTTCAGAAAGATTCCCTTCAGTGTTGAGTTTTTATGGCCAGGTTTTGTTAGCAGGAGGGCTACAGGGGTGGCTCAGGTCAGCAGCTTCCAGAAGCCTCCTCCATGTCCAGCAGAGCCAATGCCACCCAGCTCCAAGATGAATGTGCCTTTGGTCAAGGCTGGGACAATCAGAAGTGATGGTAACACATCTGAGATAGCATATTAAAGAAAAAATATTTTTAAAAGTTGTTATGCAGATATAATTGTGGCCACAGAAGAGTGGAATGAAAATATGTAGGAGGAACAACTCTTCAGACACCACGGCCAGTGGAGAGGGTGGTGAAACAGACGTTCTAAGTGTCTGAGTTGAGATTCTCGTGTGGACCGTGATGGAGACCATGGGGAAGCAGGCTGTCCATCACTAGCCCATGGAATTCCACGGGGATGCAGAGACCCACCTGCAGCCCATGGAAGAAAAACAACCCCAAAGCAGGTGGGGATGACCGAGAGGAGGCTATGAACCCATTGGCAGCCTGTGCTGGAATAGGGTCCATGCAGGGTCCTGCAGGCACGAGGAGAGAGGAACCCATGTAAGAGCAGCTTGCCTGTTGGGACTTGTAACCCTTTGGGAGACCCACGCTGGAGTAGATTGTGTAGAGGACTGCACTCTGTAGCAGAGTGACCCACTTTGCAACAGTTCATGGGGAACTGGGATGGACTAATGTTGAGAAGATCATAGAGAATTGTCTCCCATGGGAGGAATCCCATGCTGAAGCAGGGGAAGGACTCCCCTCCCCAAGCAACATCAGGAAAAACCTGTGATGAACTGATCATAGACCCCATTCCCCACCTCCCTGCACCACTGGAGGGTAGGAGGTAGAGCTGGGAAGAAGGCAGGAGTGGAGAGCACAGATTTCTAAGGGCTTATATGACTTCTCATTATCCTGCTCTGATTTTGTTCACAATAAATTCACTTCATATCTCTAAGCTGAGTCTGTTTTGCCTGAAATGGTGTTTAAAGAGTCTCTGTCCTTATCTCAGCCCATGAACCCGTCATTACCCTTTCACACCCCTGTCCAGTTGTGGACAGGAGTGATAGAGAGTCTTTGATGGGTGTCTGGCATCCAGCCAGGGTCAACCCACTGCACTTTCACATCGAAACCTACATGCAGGGTAAGAGTCTGTGCAGGCTGTGAGGCCATAAAATGGAGATATTTAAATATGTTAAAACCAGCATTAGATTACTTTGGTGCACCTAAACCACATGGACCATGTATAGGATGCTGCTTCTGAATTTTGAGTTGAAATATCTGAAGATCATCAGAGGAGGAAGATACAGGCAGAAATGTGACATGACAATTTCCACTTCTGGGTTTGTTTCCTGATAAGACTTCTACATGACTACCTACATGCTGTTTTATTCCACTTTGAAGGTAAATAGGTATTAAGCAGTATGCCTATTTTTACTATTTTTAGCTAGTTTTATTATTCTCCTGCATTCCTTCTTTACTTAAGCTAAGATATGCATTATTGGCTTATTTAAATTTCCGATTCTTGGTTTACAATTGAATGGCTTTTCTACTCCAGTGACTGCCTGCCATTGCTTTACTAAATCCATGCTGACAATAAAAAACTCATTTAGCTGGCTTCCCTTGCATGGTGAAAAGTTTGTTCTTTCCTGGATTTCTAACCTCATTTGGATGAAGAAATTATTAAATAAACAATAAAAATACCAGAAACAAATGTGTAATTGTTCTGTGACTAGAACATGGTGATTAACATTGACACCACGTTAGTGGTTTAGGGAAATGTAAAAATCAGAAAGGCCAGGTGGCTTGATGATACCCTTAGATATCACTTCTGAATGTTTTTTATTATTTTTAATGGGAAAGAAATCCCCTCAAAAATGCATCAAGGTCACAGAGAATGGAAAACTTTTCAATGAGGAAAGGGTTAATCCTCATGTATAGAAAAATAGCTAATGAAGAAAGGAAAATTCAAAGTGACTTAGGAAAGGCAGATATTGGATGTCAGTTGCAGAAATCTTTAGTCTAAAACAAGACAAACACAAGCATTTCTGCATCCTAGAACCTGACACATAGTCATCACTGCTTGTGAATACAGGATATGTGCATTTCATTTTTTTAATTTTACATAAACTATAAATACCCTGTACAGAACTGGGCTGAAAAAAAAAAAACCAAAAACAAACCCTGCACTATTCTTAGTACTTGCGTGGTATTTCTACGTATGTGTTCCCTGACCAATTTTATATTTTCAGTTCTGAATCCTGAAGCATATCAAAATTAATATCAAAACACTTGCAAAATTTTTCATTAGAACAAATATTATTCTTCTACTTGATATATATTGCAAGAAAAACATATATCTTTGCTCTAATGCATAGACATATGAGCATCATTTATAAGATGGGGTCCTTAACTTTAGACTTTGTCCTCTGGAAATTGCTTTTGACAATTTCTACGTGACTGGAAGGGACAAAAATGTAACACACCAGAACCAACACCCAAAGAAGTGGATGCCACAAACCATGAACAACTGAGAACGGATGTGTAGTCTATCAGCACATCCAAGAGGAATTAAGAACATTATCTATTGAGAAATCTGATCAAATTGGTTTAGGATGTTTGGGTAAATTTAAGAACAAAGACTATAACAGGCTGAGGAACAGCCCTACCGACTGGTTTTTAATTTCACAAGCTCAGCACTATGTTATTATTGGCATTTACTTTTTCCTTTAGCTAAAAATAACAAAATTATTTATAATAGCAGAAAGGAATTTGGAAAAACATGCAATAAGTTCATACATATCAAGAGACAGACACATATATTATACACACCCTGAGTAGTAGTTCTCCATCTTTCAACATCTGGGAAATTTTGGCCTATCTACTTATTCAAAGCAGAAGTAATTGGAGCTTAATAGTATTGGATAAAAGTTTCGGTTAAGTGTGATTATTTGCTTTATGCCACTTCTGAAAGACTTCTTTGTTTCTGTTCTTTTACTAATAGCTTTGGGTAGAAGATATCTAGATACGTGTACAATTTTTTTTTTTTTTGACTGAATGGCATATTACTGCATGTGGCCTGTTTGTGGTTCCAATCTCCATTTTATGCTATATTAAAAATCAAAGCCCAAGGGAATGCAATTTCATTTGATAAAGAGAAAATTAAAGATGTGGGGCATTAAACTAGAAGGTAGAGAGTTGTAGCTTTTACTATACATTCCATATAAGTCCTTTTGGCACAATAAAAGTAAAAATTGAGTTCAAGTATTCTTGTAAGTTTGAATGACCAGCTATGCTCTCTAAATCATTGATGTCCAACACCAAGACACATTTCCTTTTTTAAGATCTAAATTTCATCTTCATTTTTACACATAAATATTTCTGCCACCCGTTTTGTACATCCTTTGTACCTCCAGTTTTGGAGCATATCACATCCAGCCTTTTCTTTTAGTGTTCCATAACTCTTCTCTCCTCCTGGGAAGATTAAAGCATAGGTAAAAGATGTTAGGATTACACAAAGCTCCAGTCTTTGGGATAGTTCTGTTTGGTGGCATGAAGATGGTGCAATTATGGATTTCATTTAAGGATTCACACAAGGGGTTACAATTGGCATAATTTAGGTTAAATTGTACCAGTCTTACCTCCTAATTCATATAAAAGTTGAAGAAAGTATTCCTCAAAAAGTCAGGCAATTTTCTTCCTGTTCCTGAAGGTATAGTGAGGGTTGTTATGGACAAATATCCACTTTCCTATTGCTTATATTCCATGCAACACCATTTCTTCTGACATCATCATAGAATATGTTAATTTAGATGGATTTAAATAGATTTGGCTCTATTCTACCCCCACCTACCTATCAGAACATGACCCAGCTGATGTATATTTTCTATTATCATTCTATAAAAGTGCTATTCATCTGCAAAATCTATTGACCTGACCTTATTAAAAATATAATTACATTCCATAAGCATTCAGAAGAATACCATTTTCTTCGAAATGGAATAATTTTATTTAATTGCAATTATTCAGTATGAGACAAATTTATTGAGAAATTTGAGATATGGAGAACAGACATTTTGTTTAGCTGTTTTTAGAGGGTTTTTTTCCTTCCCTAATATTCAAAAATTTGAATCTTTATATTGTAAATGATGAAACACCCCTAGAACATAGAAATAAAAGGAAACACTCTGGTGACAGAGAACTGCAACTTACAATTGCCTAATAAGTTACCCATTATATCAGGTAACAGGCTGTCAGGGTCTGGTTTGAGAGCATGATGAACAAGATTTTTCCATTTTTGCATAAGGATAACCATAAGGTAGTCTCTGTGACTGAGGTACCTGTACTTCAATTTATCCTAATAAACCGGAAAAACAAATGATAAAAAAAAAAAAAAAAAAACCCAAAAAAAAAACCCAAACATATTTATACTTTACTAAGAATTGATCAGAAAGCCCTCAAGTAATACCAGTTTCTCTGCCATAAAGCACTCAATAGCCACTAACACTTTTCAGTACTAAGTTGTGTAATGAATAAAATATCAGCTAATGCTTTAATTATGTGAATGCCACACAGTCTCAAAATGTATTAAATATTAAAAATCTCCTTTAATCACCCATGTACGAAAAGTGTCTTAGGATTTGAATGGAAGGAAAATATACAGCATACAGTTTACAGATCACTTAGTTATTTGTAGTCATAAAAATGCTTTACCAGGGAAATTAATGTTGTATTTAAATACTCATGAGCTTAAATACAATATCTCTCTCAATTTGAACTTGGAAATTGAAACTAAGACAAATTTATCTTAACAGTAATCTTTTTTTTTTTTTTTTTTTTTTTTTTTTTTTATGGAAAAGATAAAGAAGGCATGAGAGATGAGACGGAAAGAAAGAATTTATTGTTTGGGAAGTACAAATATTTTCTCATTCCAATCAATTCTTTACTTCATCCTTGTAAAAAAAAAGAAAATGCTCTTTGACAGGTAGATATGTATTTTTCCATTTAAAAACAAAAAAAAAAAGTCAAAATGAAACCTGAATGGTGAAAAAAAATAGAGATAAGAACAAAAGGCATTAAGACAACCTAACAAATTATCTTGGCTTGCAGATAGCAAGACTTCCACAGACTATATGTAGACAACCAGAACAACAGAAAACATTCAGTTTTCCACTCAAGAGTGCTTCTCAGAAGTGTCATTCTATTTATCTGGTTCTTACATGGCCCTCTTTATGATAATACACGTAAAATGAACAACTGTTCATCAAGTAATGCTGATAGAATTATCTTAAGTGCTTAAGTGATGTCTTCCTCATTCTAGAAACTTGACCATGCAAAGTTGTTTTTATGATTTTCACTGATTGTGAATGAAATAGCATAAAAAAAAAAAACAAAGAAAAAAAAAGAGGTGTCTTAGATGAGTGAGTTTGGTTTCTTTTTCAGAGAAAAGACTGTTCATAAACTGACTGGGATTTTTTGGATCAGGATTAGAGTGGGCAGTTCCCATGTAGATAGCAGTGGTAGTGAACAGGGTAGTCAGCTGGTGGTGAGTTCACCTCAATAGTGAAGTGATTTCAATCACAGCTTTAACTCTATCCAGATAGAGAAATTCTTCTCAGCACATCTTCTATCAAGATGTCATATTCAAATATTCCTGCTATGACTATCTAGCAAACAGGAAAAATAATAGGAGTTTTACTTAACAAGCTGGAGCTACTTATCTGCTGTAGAATAAATCATGCAGTTGGGTATCTGATGAATTTTTTCTTGCCATCCTTTTCAATTTTCATAGAATAATCTGGATTGGGAAGGACCTTTGATGCTATCTAGTTTCAAGCCCTCTGATGCTGGCAAGGACATCTTTCATATGACCAGGTTGCTCAAACCTCCATCCAACCTGTCATTGAACACCTGGAATAATAGATAAATGTAGAGAGATGAGATTTTATAATGGTTTATGTTAAGGAATGCATTTAAATGGTTACAGTACACAAGCTAAGACTTAAATGGGGAGCTGAAAATGGGGGAGAATTATGGGATATCTCTAGGTTTGGAAAACATTATCTGGAAAAGGATGTAGGAAGCAAAGGGATTTCTCAAAGTGAGCAGAAAGGCCTTGTGAAAAAGTGAAAATGAGATTTTTTTCATCCAGAATGAATTAAACATGCAGAAAAACAGTTTCTCTCTGGACAAAACAGACTACAGCAGCAACATGGTGGGGGATGTGATCAAAAGTGAGGGCTGCAGTGCCTGAACAAAGTCCAATTTGCATACACAGACTGCCCCTTCCGGCAAGTGGGGCTGAAGCTCTCTTCCAGCAGCAGCAACAATATCTGCAAGGCCATTCTGGGCAATATTTTTCTGACTTATTTCAGTGATGAAAAGGTAAACAGATAGTTGAAAAGTACAGAGTAATGAAGTTCCCTTTCAGTCATTTCTCTGCTGCTTTGTTCAAGCTTATTTGACGGAGCTACAACAATAATAACATTATTTAAATTACTTCCAACGAACATAAATATTTAATTAGTCATTTAGGTGTAGAGAAATGGGCAGAAACTGATGTACAGGCAGTTCCACCTGAATATGAGGAAGAACTTATTTACTGAGCATGTAACTGCAAGTTGGAGCAGTCTGCCCAGAGGGGTTGTGGAATCTCCCTTACTGGACTTATTCAGGAACCATCCAGACACAATCCTATGCCATGTGCTCCAGGATGGCCCTGATGATCAGTGAGGTTGGAACAGATGACCACCTGTGCTCCCTTTCAACCTGACTCATTTGGTGATTCTGTGAAATTAGCCAGAATTACAAAACACAACTCCTTCTGAACAGAGATGGGTGACTGTTATTAAGGGGACAAGTTGGAAAACTTTGTGTACAGTCATTTTATTTCTTTTGCTTTAGGGTTGTTGTCTTATAAAAGCAATAAACAAAAAGCAAACAGAATTTTGCTTTTTAAGCTACATAAAAAGATGTCTAGAGCTCAAGGGTAGAACACTTTCCCCTGTAGTTACAAATCTAAACCAAACAATGTAACAATCTTTTTATTGAACTAGTCAACTGAATTTCTTGGGGTTTTGCCTTTAATATGGAAAAGGATTTTGTAAAACTAAAATTCCCTTTGGGTAGGCTAAAATTCTGTGAAACAATTAGGGTTCCTTTCCTGTGTGTAGGCAAATTCAGAAAAATACGTCGTGTGTATGTGTGAGATTTACACAGAATGCTCTCATTAACACTAATGGAGATATAAATATCGGTGTGCCAACTCTATCTTAACATATTTCAAACCAGTGTAGAATAAACAACCATGTCAAACACCAAGACAGATGCATCTAGATTCAGTAATGAGGGAAGGAATTGTTTTTCATGTCCACAGTTTGATTTAGGTTAAAGACTAAGAATGGACTTAAAGCATGTTACATAAGTTTGAACTCAACTTGCAGTTTCAAAGGCAAAATAGCCTAAATGTAAGAAAAGCTTATAATTGTTCCAAGTCAGAGCTACAGCAATTCTTATATAATGTGTTTTGCAGAGATTTTTTGATAATGGCTTTTTGTTTATTTGTTTGCCTAAAAGGTTGAATGAACCTATGAATGAATGAATATGCATGTACACACAAACACACACACACACTTCTAAGTTTTACGTAAAATGAGGTTTGGCCTCTATATCCAGCTAGACCAAGTCACTTAGTAAGGAGTCAGTTATAAGAATGACAAATTGTAAGGGTAGATCTATTTTTAGGAGGCAGAAGGGTTCAAACTCCTCGTGTCTGGGAAACAGTGTCACTTCCAATAAGATAAAATGATTGATGCTGTGAAAAAGGGATTTCAAGAATTGCCAAAGCCAACTTTGCTGTTCTCAAAAAATGAGAACTCTCCCCTTCCACTTGACACTTCCCATCCTGTAAGTATTGTTTCACTAAAGAAGAAACAGATTAAATTCCAGCTGCTGTCAGTTCTTAGCCAGGTCTGTTGAAGAATGTGCCTTTTGAAAAGTTGTATCAATACTTCCCTTTCATTATTACCAAAGCAGGCTTAACTGTCTTTGATGTCTTCTTACCAGCATCATTACAGTTTTCTACAGCCAGTGAATAGTGGGCTTTATTTAAGGTCACGTTGAAATTGCAATGTATTGGGGGACTGGATTGTTCATTGTTTATAATACCTTCCCTTTTGCAGTCTGTATCAAAACCAAGTGAAAGAATGGCTTCAATTTTCTCTCACAAATATAGACCAAGTTATTAACCTGAACCATTAGATTTTTTAGAGTGCAAGCTCAGACATCTGTCTTTTGCTTTTCTGCAGGCTTTGCATTGCTTGTTAGAAAACAAAACAAAGAAGGAAAATAAAAAGAAAAGCTGATGAATCAGTTATACACATGGTTGTTTGGCTGACAGTCTACTACATCTATAACATTTTATATGTGAACTTTTGTCATACCTATTGATCAACATATCACACTTTTCTCTGTGTTCAATATCTAATGATAACTGGGTAAGATGGAAAATTTCTCTCTAAATACTATATATACATGGACAGAGAGTATTACATTCAAGCTTGTGCACAGTCTTTTGGACAATCAACCTAACAAAAAGAATACATTTAATCATCTAGTCCTGTGGCATTTGTGCAGTGCTGCTGCTCAGTTATAAATTGAGTGCATCACTTCTACTGCTTTACCTATGTTAACAAAGTAAGAGAAAAATAACAACAGAAACAGCAAAGCCGACAGAGCAACAATTAAACTGATACTGTAAGTTGTTTTCTGTGTTCCTCTCTAGCTACTTGGCTGGAATATTTTGGAAGAATTCAATGCATAGCACATGAATTCAATGCACAGCACATGAAATCTTGTTTTTCATGAAATCTGTGTGCAATTCTAACTCACACTGTGAATTAAAGACAACATTTGCTGACATAAGTGTATGTCATATGTCACATCCTAAGTCAAATTACAGCTATAGAACAATCATGGTACTTACTTAGTTGCAGTCTGGGGTAGATTCAGTTTGATGATTTCTCAGTTTCAAATTTTTTTCATACTACTTCTAATAGCTTCCCATCAGAGTCGAGCACATTACAGAGCGCAGTGTGAGGTTGGGGGTCTCTTTCTGTCAGTTTGCTGGGGAGATTGTTGTGCAGATTCAGTACATCTCTGAGCTGTGGATTGTGAATCACAAACGTACATTTTTGATTGTCTAAGACAGAAAACTATCATCCTGCTGTTAAACTTTTCCAGATTACTATCATATAAAACTCACAGTCTGAACCAAAGTAGAAAATTTCTGGAGAATATTCAGTGCTGTTGTGGCATCTATGAATTGGCATTTTAGAATAACATGCCAGCCTTGTACAGTTTCATTTTTTAAGACTTATGAAATTTTCCTTTAATTTATTATTTATATACTAATTTCTTATGCAAACCTTTAAACAAACAAGTCTGTGTGCAAAAAAACATTTTGAAAAAGGCCTAAAAAGCCTAAAACGATTACAGTTAATGGACAACCAAAAAGAATGAGGAAATGGCTACCTACACTAATGCTACCAGTTTATCCACTTAATCAAAGTTATAAATCCTCCTGATTTCTTAAAGACAA
The DNA here is from genome assembly GCA_009741485.1 of Malurus cyaneus samueli. Lineage (NCBI taxonomy): Eukaryota > Metazoa > Chordata > Aves > Passeriformes > Maluridae > Malurus > Malurus cyaneus. The sequence continues at coordinate 39,928,509 of CM019214.1, read as the reverse complement.
GAAATTGGTAGTTCTGTATACTCCACAGGCTAAAAATTGGTTGATTTTGGAATTTATTCTAAATGTAATTCATTTATCTGGATGTGGGACAACACCCCTACTTTGATTACTGCCTGAAACTACCTCATCAATATTGGTAAGTCAACAAGAAGAGACAATCTCTAGAGAGCAGAGGATAGAGAACAGCCCTGCAAAGCTATTTACCTTGTTCCTTATGAGATAGTTGTGAAAGTGAACGCCAAAGCTTGTGTTCATGAGGTGCAGTCATTTCCTGTATAGCTATCCAATTTACTTACATTTACTTTTAGAAACTTCATAAAATTGCTAGTGGTTTTATTTTCTTCCCATTGACGAGTCAATTTTTCACCTCCATGGCCTTGCATGGTTTAGAATTGGTCGAAATAAAGGTACTATCTTTAGCACAATCTTTAGCACAGCTAAGTCATTTCACTGAGAAGGAAAACAGAAATGTTCATATAAGATCTTTGGCAGATTGCTCTTGTATATCTTAATTCAATTAAGCAATTTTTAAAGGTCTATGAATTTTTTTTTTCTTTTTTTTGAGAAATATTCAGATAGGGATGAAAAAGATTAAAGGTATTTTAAAGCATTTTCTTTGGCTAATTTCCTGCTGGGTTGTTTTTTGAGTATTTTTTGGGAATATATAATAGAAGTATCCTGCAAAAAAATCAACACAGGATAGGAGATTAGAAACATTTGATATAAATTAAGGTCAATTTATACTGAAGAGGATGTTTACTGTTAAAGGAGATTTCCCCAAGCACTTTTATGTTGGTAAGCTTTAAAAGACAACATCAATTATTTGCTGGGATGTAGGAATCACAATCATGTAATGCTGGAAATTCACATTAATGCCTCAATAACATTACTGCATAGTTTACTTCAGTCTAAGCAGGGAAAAACACAGTACTTTTAGCACTTTTTCTTTTAAAAATGAGGCATTTTAAGAGCACTATTATAAATTACCTACCTTGGTAATATTTCCCAGGTATTTGAGAATATTGAGATTCAACTTATCTGACCTAATAAAATAAGATTGGCATTCTGATAATATTTGCTTGGGAGCTAGATACTGTGGCACATTTTTTAAAATATTAACCCAGTAAAAGATGAAACTAATTACTTAGGATTCCCTTTAAAGGGTAAATTTGCTCAATGCTGTGATATCTGACTTAGACTACAAAGGAAAAAAAAATACTTTGTTTCTTATATAATAGTGATGATTAATAATGAAACTATAGACACTGAAGTCATTTGGGCTCTTTTTGCTTTGGGTTTTTATCTATTTTTGTAGTTATTTCAATTTGTTTAGTTTGGGTTTTTAATTACCAAACCAGATTCTCTGATGTTCTTTGCTTGTATATTTTGTTTTTCCTATAAGTATCTTCTCAGTATTTTGTATTTGTTTTGATGGGATACGGTTTAAGAATAAAATAATGAAAAGGTTAAAAGTTTGAATGATTGATCAAATAATTTCCAGTATCATAAATTATAGTCTGACTGCAGGATCTAAATTTAAGCTTACCACATAGATGCAGCTGTAAAGACAAAATGCTATAGCAAATTTTTATAGGTGCTCCGGGAAAACAGGGATTTTAAGATTATTGCCACTTTACCAATGTAATTCTTTTCAAATCACCAATTACAAAATATCTGTATCTTATTCTATGATACAAGACTACCCTTAATACGCAGTATTTGTCAAGCTAGGTTAAATCCTAGGTCAAGAATGCTTACTGCCCTTTCATTCTTATTTTAGCTGTTAAAGGTCAGACAGTGAGAGCATGTGTGTGTGGTGACATTGTGAAGGTGATAAAACTGCAGCCACAGACAACCTGAAGGAGCTCAACATTTCTTTATTTAAGCTTGATGTAGAAATAATCCATCTTTTTTGTCCAGGCAGTCTTGGTTCAATATTGCAGAGTAAAGGCATTATGTTTCACAACCTTTAGCTGGTTTCTCATTGATCAGTGACATTAATATATCGGTGTATGACACACAGAGCAAATTCATACAAATTTGAACTTGAACAAATTTGTCTGTGGTGGTTGACTATAAAGCTGTGAATATGTGTGCTGATTAAGATTTCTGCAACTCGCTTTTGTTAAAATCTAGTTTCACATTCACCCTCCCTCTTTTTCTTATGTAAAGCACTTTTGAGTACAACAGAGTTTTAAGTATGGGATGTCTTGGTAAAGAAATTGTGAAGTTAGTGTGGGAAATATTAGACAATTAGTTTCCTTTCTTAAATTATCATTACAGACACAAAAACCCAGTAAAAATAGACAGAAGTTTGAATAGTGAATATGTATTAGGTTTTATTATCTGATTCTCCTTTACAATAGATATAGTTCCTACCACTCTATCACTGATGTTCAAAATTCTGTAACATATATACCAATGAATTCTAATTTTTTTTCCAGTTGGAAAGCAGGTTTTTATTTGATTGTTTTCCCATTTTATAATTTATAGCTGAGGTAAACCTCCCCAACCTTCACAAAATAGTTTTTGGCTAAATACAAGAATCATAATGTCATAAAATAGGAACAATCTTTCCCAGAGCTCAAAAAAATGTCAAATTTATTTGAATTTACTGCATCAGTTGTTTTGCATAAAAGGCCTATTAAATCACTTGGAGATTCTGGAGACTTGTTTCTCTCTAAGAACCTAAAGATTTTGTCAGTAGAGTTTCAGGAGAGTGAAGTTTGCTCAAAGTTAGCTCAAAGCATTTATGAACCTCAGTGAAAGGAATGGACAATCTCCAGAGTCATATTCCTAAATTAAGTAGTCTTTCATTAAAGGCCAAGGAAAAGCCTGTGGCTAAATAGGGCAACCAGAGATATAATGAAGGAGCATGTAGGTCAAGGTTGACTGCGAGGAGTAACATAGATCAGTGGTTAATAAGAAAACCAAATTTTGCCAAAAGTAGTAGTGAAAGTGGCAGGCAAATATAACATCTCTGTAAAGTTAAGAGAATTTAATGAAGCAAGTGAGTTAAAAGAGCTGTGAAGACTGGAAGGCAGAGTACACTGACAGGCATTTGTTCCAACAGTGATAAAAACTGGCACAAGATACAGAAGGAACTCAAGCCATTAAAATATGCCAATTCCAGCTATGGCCAGAAAGTACAAGACACAATGAATGCACACCAATCAAACATTGTTCTCTAAAGAGCTGGAAATGGCTTTTGCTGATATCTTCAGGTTGGCTGCTTACTTTTAAGCAAAAATATACATAGAGATATAGGCATGAGAGCTAGAAATTGTGACACACAGCAATTTAGATTCCCTGGCAGGCAGAGCAGTGAAGCAACAGGCCCAAGGCATAGTCTTGGAATTTGGTCTCCTACAGACCTAATGGGAAAAGAATAGCTGTATTAACAATGAAAAGTGGGTGTTGCAGTGTTTGTTTTCCTTTGTTTATTTTATAGTAGTCACCCCAAAGCCATCTTTTATAAATATTTAAAATTTATTCTTGTTTCTAATAACCCAAAGCACAGATGGATAAATCTAAAATATCTTTACTGCTAAGGGTTTGAGCACTTACAATACCTCCCAGCAGTTGCAAGATGCAAAGGTTAGAAGGGCACATTATGTTGTATATAATATCAGATTGATCATGAACATGGTGTAAAAGCAATCTTGCTGGTTTTGGCCCACAGATGCATTAATCAGACACAAAAATGAGGTTGAAAGGAATACAGGGAGTGCAAATAAGAACGTGCATAAATTGCATAAGTAACTGATTTTCGCTATTGAGAGGCCACTATGACTAGGACTCTACCAAATTTCATCCCTTAAAGAATTGCACTCTCTTCTCCAATTTGGTAATGCCACTGGCATTTTTCTGCTTTTTACTTAACATCTCACCTCTTGCTCTTCTGATAACATGCTGTGCAAAAGATCTGCCTGATGAGTGCCTGCAGCAATGTGTTCTGGAGCTAAATTGCTTTCGTAAATCTTTTTACTAAAATAAAATGAGCAGCAGGATGTTTGTCATTTCAGCTGCAACAGAATAAATATTTTATTATCCCTTCTTCAAAAGCTCATCTGTAACTCAACGGGTTTATCGAACAATTTAAAGAGCAAAGGCATTTAATTCACTTTAGCTTTGATTACATTACATGGCCTATTGTGTTGAATGCTTGAAGTAATTTGTAACTGGGGTTTACTTAAAATACTGATTTTTAATTACTTTCCACAGGTAAACTGTCACATTTTTCAAACGGGTGTACAATGTGTACATACACAAAATATGACTACCTATGAAAGAATTTCCATCAAAAGATTTTTAGTTTTGTAAGGAGACTGGGTTGGTTTTCTTTTTTCCTTTTTCTTAGAAACTCTCAAAAGCATCAGAATTCAGCACACAAGTGATAAAACATTAATGAAAAGGCATGCTGGAGCATTTGAAGTGGGGAAAACAATCACTTCACTTCTCATCAAACATGCAGAGAGTTTAATCTGGTGCCCTTTAATAAAGATAGGCAAGGATTTTATCTAATTGTGATGTCCCTCCCAAGTCGTTAGAGAAACACTCAGCAAAGGTCAAGATTCAAGGAGCAGAACTTCAGGCCACATCTGTTGCTGACCTTCAACGCTGCAGGGAATCAAGAGCACTACTGCTTCCCAGGACTTTGATTTGCAGCATCCTATTCACTAGAATTTTATGCCAAGAAAAAACATGTGACCTCTTCAAGATCAGTAGAAATAATAAGCAAAATGAAGCATAGGTAACATGAGGACAAATGTGAAAGTAAAAAACAAAGCAAGGTCTTGTTTTATCCCATATATATTTGTGAATTTTATCAGAGAGCGGCAACTGAAATGACTGAGTGAGAGGAAGAGTTTTATTTTGCAATAACTTTTCGCACAACTTTTCTTTCACTTCAGCAGGAAAAAAAGAAAAAAAGACATAAATTGAAAAAAAAAAGGTTGAAAAGTTGAAAAATAACTGGTTTCATTATTGAACAAACTTTGTGTCTTTGTACAAGCCTTAAACTAGAGTCTTACTTACACAACCCTTGTGGCTGACTGTGTTTTGATAAAAATACATTTTTCAATAAATGACAAAAGAAATAATCTAAAATAATTAAAAATAAGAAACTTATATGTAAAAGCAGATGAAAGACCCTTGACTTTTAGCCCTGATGAAGTATTTTATATCTTGGTACTACAACCTCTGATAGCTATTTTAAGACTGTCTCTTCCTCAATTCTATTTTGCCTTACTGTGCCTCATTTTGTCTCCCTTGCCTTCTTCTGTCTTGCTGGTCTCTTATATCACTGACATTAATTGTCTGTAAAATAACATCTGTTCAAGCGACTGTTGTTCATCCTTCCTGATCATGAGATTCCTCCTTTCCTTGCACAGATCTGTCTGTGCTGTTTACTTTACATCCTTGGCCTGTAGGAAAATTCATTCCAGGTCTGCTTGGCATAAAAAGCTACTATTTAAGTGTCAATGTGACAGATGAGGTGGGAGGCCAAATGCTATCCTCATTTATGGTTGTGAGAACAGAATCAATCTCTCTAATTCCAATGTGGACGATGGAAAATCCCTACAAATAATCTTAACTTAGAATGTAGTAACAAAAGCTGTAAGATGATATATTAGCTTCTCCTTTATTATACTTTAATTTCACTAGGGAAAAGGGTCGCAACTGAAATGAAGAGAAAAACATATGAATCCTATGAATGTTATACTAGTAAATTTTGTTTTGTTTTTATGTATTTTGAAAGTTTCAACAGCCTCTATTTTTTCCATCACACACTTTTAAATTATACCATACATATAAATAACACATAATTTTTATTTTCTTTAGTTCTCAAAGTACTACACCTAAGTTGTTTTTTCATTTACTTTTCTATTTTTCTTCTTTCTGTTTTTATCTTTCATTTGTTTGATTGTTTTTTTTATTTTTTTTTTTTTTTTATTTACTTGCTTCCAGGAAAACATAACTGGGGGAGTTCTCTTCAATTGCAAGAGAAGACTGACTTGGTCTCTCTTTTTCACAATTATATAATGATCCCACTGTTCCATCTGGGGCTAACCACCTTAGCAAAAGATGGTCCCTTTCAAACTCTTGCTATGTGTCTTTTAATCTTTATTTTCTTTTAAATTGCTCAGGCCCAAAAAAAGACAGATGTTCATAAAAACTCATAAACTCTGTCAAACTTTGCAATGGTTTATACACATGGCAAATCTGAGACGATGAACTTTTTGCCACTTTCCATGGAAGGAAAGTATCACTTCCTCACCCCCACACCTGCAGCCCCTCAGTTGTTTTGTCAATTTTACTACATTAAAATTGTATTTGCTTCCCAAAAGAGTTAAGCTTGAGCCACATAATGGGAATTGAAAGGGAGAGTTAAAAGCTACTGTATATCCTTTACCTTTTTTTAATTGGTCTAAAAATAAATATTGTTGGCACTCAAATACAAGGTTTCTCTTCATAGAGAATTGAGGTGAAGTACAGCTAAAAAAAAATAAGTGTAATAATTGAAAGCAACAATGATATAATCACTTATTTCTGGTATTTAACTTCTTCCACTTCTGAAAGTTAGAGTCTTCAAATAGATGACAATGCTCTGGTAAGATGGGATATAAATATATAATGGGAAACGACAAACATACTTAAAAGATACTTTACAAATGTATAACATGCATTTTCAGTTTGAACTTAGTTGAATAGACCCTTATTACCATTCTTGTTTATAAACACAGAACTGAGGCAAAGAGAGATTTTGGCCATAAGTTGGAAAAAACTTAGAAAATATTCTCTATATAAATTATGCTATGATGTAAACTATGTAAACATGGCAGATTAAACATCTGTTGTTATTCCAAGAATTGTGCTGTTATACTCATGTGTTGCTGCAAGAAAAATAATCTCTTATCTTGTTGCATCAGTGAAAAAAACTCATAATAATATTGTTTTTTGTAAACCATCTTTTCAGGTGTGAGCCTCTTTCTATGCAAGGCACAGGAAATCAAGGAACAAAATTTGGTTCTGAGAGTTCCCCTGACAACCTCATTCTAAAGTATTCCAATCAGTAATGCTAAAATCTGTCAGAGTCATCCATACACTAAAGAAACAAAATACTTGTCAAATGAAATGGTTTCCTTTAAGCTTATATATCCTTTTCTAATCTGGTAAATGAGAATAGAATAATACTAATTTCTGAACGACCTCTGTACGTCTGCACTCTGTCTCTTAGTGGGTAACAGTTTTAAGAGCCACAGAGCATCCACTGACACCCAGACAGGACAGGAGATCCACCTTGTTGCCCACCTGCAGCACTCCACATTTTTCGCTATGATTTCCATCCATATTGCCATATTTTCCCTCCACATACCAAGCCCGGCCTGTTGCCCACATGGGTATATTGTAACCACTTGTGTACAGGCTTCATTATGGGAAATGTTGCCTATATGAGCCATGCAAAGTAAAATTTATTGTAATTGAGCATAATCTAGGTGACGGAAAATGTTGGTTCTTTATGTGCAAGTTGATGTCTCTAGCTCTGATGTCTCTCCATCACCAAAGCTAAACATTCACCCCAAATAAGATACGCTGTTTAAATCTGTTTCTTCTATGCCATTTTTATTCAATTTCTATCAAGCAGCCTATTTTGTGTAATAGATTTTATGGAAGCCAGCCCAGAGTTAAACATTCATGTTCAGATTAGTATGCTGATGTACTTCTGTGGTTTGATTAGCTAAAGGATTTTGTTTTCCATTATTTTGGAAGAGTTGAATTTATGTTTTCTGCTTGTAAAAGTTCTACTTATTTTTTAATCGTATAAATAATGATCTTTCCAATTTAAAAAGCCAATCCCCATACAGATTAGTACAAATGTTGATTCTGTGTTTTCAAACACAAAAAGAGAATCTGCTTTGCTAGGGTGCTGAAAAATCAGAGTTTATTTTCTGTCTCAGTATATTGTTTGGCATACTCAGTAGGGAGAATAGAATGAGTTAAATATATGATGCTTTTATTTGCTGCCATTTTTGCTTACAGAATATTTTTAACAAGCTTTTTGAGACTCCTTGCAATGGTGAGGAAACAATTTGTTTTGAGAATTAATTTGTAGAATGGGTAATCTTTCCAGTTTGCTTTCCAAGCTATAGTGACATGACTGAACTCAGAAGTGCCCGTGAAAACCTGCAATGCAGAACAGCATATACACCACACATTCATTCTATACAGTGCCGAGGAAACTACTAACAACAAATAAGTATATCCTGTTTTTCTTAATTTATTAACTGGATTTGATTTTTATTTCATTTTCTCATTTTATATCACCTCTGATAGTCCATTTGCAGTTACTGAATGAGGTCTCAAATCACCATAGAATTCAAACATGTGTTGAGTTCTTCGCACAATGAATAAAAGTCTGCTGCTTTAGGCTGAGGATTCTCTGTGGTGTTACTCCATGTTGTGCTTTACATTTCCTATGTAACCCTTAAATCTTCATGATTCTTTAAATAAGACTATTAATTCTGGTTTTTCATAGTGCAACTCCTATCTCAAAGACAATTAGTGATCAATGATAAGGAGAACTCAGTCATCATCCTTTACATCTCTTACTCACCCTTTACATAGCTTACTCACCCCTTACATCTCTTACTCACTGCATTAATAAGCCAAATTAATAGCTTGAACATAAGAGAATAAAATATCACTTCTATTTTTGTAAAGTGCTGCTGTGTGCTTTAGCTCTCTGAGCACCTAACCTACACAGTCCTTGTTAAATACTAAGAATCAATTAATTATATATTTGTAAGTGCCTAATTATATAATCAATAATAATGGTCTGATCTTACTTTTAAGTAGAAAAGAATGCATTTAGTACTTTGTAAACCCTTGAATTGTTTAAAATCTGTTTCAAGTTCTTTAGCAAAAAAGAAAAAATTCAAAAAGTAGCAAGAGGTCTTATCATTGATTAATATTGATAAAGCAGAGGAAAAGCAGTGCATAATCTAATTCATTTATCAAAAGTCTACTTTCAGGTCTTTAGCCATCTAAAATTGCTAGGAAAAAATCCAGGATCAAGGGTCAGCCTACCATTTGGGTAGAAAAAAAAAGACATTATGAAGGAAACAACTTATTCAGATTTTATCATCACATAGGGCCTGAAATATATAAAAAAAATTGACTTCAACAAATAAAAAAACCTCTAACAGTTTAATTTACAAATATTTACCTATCTGCAGCTTCCATACCCTTACTATCAAACTTTCGATGCATAAGAAAAACCTGAAGCATCTCTCTTACAAGGAAAGGCTGAGGGAGCTGGGCCTGTTCAGCCTTAAGAGACAACTAAGAGAGGATACTCATCTATGAGTATTGAAGGGAGGATGCCAAGAGGATGGAGCCAGGCTCTGCTCAGTGGTGCTGTGCAATAGGACAAGAGGCAAAGAGCAGAGACTGATGCACAGAAAGTTCCACCTGAACATGAGGATGAATTTGTTTAGTGTGTGGGTGACTGAGCACTGGAACAAATTGACCAGGGAGGCTGAGGAGCCTCCTTCACTGGCGATATTCAAGAACTGTTCAGATGCAACCCTGTACTTTGGGATGACCCTATTTAAAAACAGAGACTGGATCAGATGACCTACTGTGGTCACTTTCTGTGAAAACAATATTGCAATGTCTCTAGGAGAAAATGTGATATACTTTAAATTCACCAAGCTTAATCTCAATATGTGGAAAAAACCCACCAGTTTCTAAGCCATCATTGAACAGAAATTACTACTTTGGTTGAAGACAGGCATCAGTTTAGAAGGCCATGGGGTTTTACCTCAGGTACTTGATTTGTTCACTAAAAAATTCTAAATTCCCGTTGTCATGAACATTTGGTTTCAGGAGGATTGAAAGTTTCACTGGGCACAGTAGGGTCCATGGTATACCTGTCAGTCTTGTGCTACAGTACATTTTAAGGTCCATATGTCTATATTTTCCATACAAATAATTTTCCACACAGAAATTTTCCTCTCCATGTAGAGGGGTTACTGTATGTCTTAGGCTACAGACTGGCAACCCCCTAAGGTTCAGTCCAAGAGGAAGGAACTTGGCTTGAGGCTACGCTCTGATGTTTATATCAAAGTGATGCTGACACATATTAAGAACAAAAGTCAGGAAATTTACCAACAAATAGTTGCTTTGAGAGCAGCTTTTGAATCCTGATGCCTTTGTTCTTTTCTGTTCAGCAAGCTGGCAATTTGGCATAGGGGGTGCTGCCTGGTGCTTTTTCTCTTGGTACTTCTACACAGAAGAGGACACCAACTTGTGTGTGTTTGACTACATCTGCATCTCTATTATTGCAAGCTTTCATCATCCTAATAACAATATAATTGATATTAATTATATATAATAATTTATCGTTACTGAGATCTTAATAGGCTGAAATGGTCTGAAGTTACCTCATAATGTTCAACAAAAACGAATCCAGTTTTCTTTGAGGGTGTCGTGGTTTGGAATGCTGACCGAAAGCCAGGCACCCACAACACCTGCTCATTCGCTTTCCCCCACCACCACTGGGAAGAGAAGAGCGAAGTAAAAAAAAAATTAACAAAAGGGTTCATGAGTTGAGATAAGGAGCAGGGAGGAAATGCTTGACGGACAAAACAGGTTCTACCTAAGTTATGAAGTGAATTTATTATTAACAAAGTCAGAGGAGGAGAATGAGAAATAAAATAAAACGCTCCAAGACACCGATCTTCTTCTCACTCCCTCCCCCCTTCCCACTGACAGTGCAAGGCGGAGGGAACATGGTGTGGGGTTTGGTCAGTTCAGGTTGTGGGGTTTGGTCAGTTCAGGGGGTGGGGTTGGTCAGTTCAGGGTGTGGGGTTGGTCATTGTGGGGTTAGTCAGTTCAGGGTTGGTCAGTGTGGGTGTGGGGTTGGTCAGTGTGGGGTTGGTCAGTTCAGGGTGTGGGGTTGGTCAGTTCAGGGTGTGGGGTTGGTCATTGTGGGGTTGGTCAGTTCGGGTGGGGGTTGGTCAGTTGGGTTGTCAGTTGGGTTGGTCAGTGTGGGGTTGGTCAGTTCAGGGTGTGGGGTTGGTCAGTTCAGGGTGTGGGGTTGGTCAGTTCATCACCGGATCATCTGTGGCTGCTGAGGGAGAAGAGTCCTTCCCTTGCGTTGCCGTGGGGTCCCTCCCATGAGAGACAGTTCTCTGTGAACCTCTCCGGCGCGGTTCCACTCTCACGAGCAGCAGTCCACACACACATCTGCTGCATCGTGACTCCTCCCACGGGCAGACAGTCGTCCCAAAACTGCTGCCCGTGGGCTCCCTCGTCCCTGGTGCAGTCCCAAGGCAGGCTGTTCCATCTGGGACAAGGCCTCTCTCTCCATGGTTCTCCTGCTGGACACAGCCCCTTCCCGGCATCCGCCCACTCCGGCATGGGGACCTCCCTCCTCCACGGGCTGTGGGTGGATCTCTGCACCCTCTGTGGACCCATGGGCTGCAGGGGGACAGCCTGCTCCACCTGGTCCCATGGCTGCAGGGGGACAGCTGCTCCACCATGGTCACCTGCAGGCGGACAGCTGCTCCACCATGGTCACCATGGTCACCTGCAGGGGGACAGCTGCTCCACCATGGTCACCATGGGCTGCAGGGGGACAGCTGCACCACCATGGTCATCACCACCGCCTGCAAAGGAATCTCAGCTCTGGTGCCTGGAGCAGCTCCTCCCCCTCCTGCACTGACCTTGGTGTCTGCATTCCCTTACATATTTCTCAGCCTCCTCCACTGGCAAAACTACTGTGTGTTCCCTTTGTTTTTATTTCTTCTTAAATATGTTTTCACAGAGGCGTAACCACCATCTCCAATTGGCCCAGGTTTGGTCAGTGGATGTCCATCATCCTCAGAGCCAACAGCAATTGGCTCTGCTGCACATGGTGGAAGCCTCCAGAGGCTTCTCACAGGCGCCATCTTTTTGGGCCCCCCATTTCCAAAAACTGGGCCAAGCAAAACCAACACATAGGGGCAGGTGCAACAAAGAGTATTTGGGTAGTAGTTGGGTAAAAAAAAAGAAAAATAGAAAAAAGCATCTCTACAGAAACAGACAAGAATGTCCTGGTGGACAAGTTGAACATGACTCAGTGGCATGCACTGACAGCACATGTAGCCAACTACAAATTTTATTACCCAGAGTGCAGCCAGCACTCGAAGGAAGGCGTGGCTTGCACTTACTCAGCACTCGAGACACTGAGCCTGGATTAGTGTCCAGACTTTTGTAGCCCAGTATAATAATGGTCATACTGGAGCAACTTTATTACAGGCCAGATTGTCAGGGTACTGAGATACTTTTTACATGTAGACAGAATAAGAGAACTTGATTTGTTCAAATTTAAGGTGAGGACAGTAAATGGAAGATTTTGGCAAGTTATACAGCTACCTAACATGAATAAAATAAAAAAAAAAAAAAACAAAAAAACAAAAAAAAAAAAAAACCAACAAAATCCAGAGACAGACTGTTAGAACTGACCAGTGCTGGGGAAATTGGCAACCGACATAAATTTCAGGAAATTCAGTTTTGATTAGATAGTAAGGCTTATTTTTCTTTGTTTTTCTCTCCCAATGGAAAAGTGGGTCATTTTCCTCAGAGTGGTTGTGGAATCTCACAAACATACTGAACACTCAAAACTGACATAACTGAACACTCAAAACCTAACTTGACAAGGTTCAAAAATGTCTGGCATATGAAGACACTCTTTTCAACAGCATTGTGGACTAGATGGACTTTGAAGGACCCTTCCAACCTGTTGTTATGTGACTGTACACCCCCTGCACTACAGAAGTGCCAAGAAGAAATTTAAAGCCAAAAAGATTTACAATATCTAGGATTTAAGATGAAATTATAGCTAATAACCTACTTGTAATTCTATTCCTGAACATTCCTTCCAGTCACACTGTTTCAACAGAATACAATTTTCTTCCTTGGGATTATCTGTTAAGTATTGTCTGTCAAACACTGTCCCTGAATATCAATATTTCCTCACTACCCAAGTCCATTGTATCAATTATCTGGATTTCATTCACACAGAGAATAAAATATTTTAGATGCCTACAGCATTAACATTTCAACCCAGTAAAATTTCAAAGTTCATGCTGAATGAGACTGAAGGGAATAATTGATTTTGTGATCCAATTCAGGCCCATGTTTAAGGTTCAGTCACGGATGCTATTCTCAGTTTAGTGCTGTTGTGAAATTTTGGGTGATTTATATTTGTCTAGTGTAAACTAAAGTCCAATTTATTTTTTCCTGCGATTCAGAAGTTTTTTGAGACTTGATTTATCTTCTGAGTTTCTCTTTAGCCAACACAGTGATGCCTTTTTGTCGGGAATGCAGTTGAATCACTCATCAATAACTATGACTGCATGTCTGACAGTATCTTCTATTGTCAAATTTTGAACTTCTACAGGCTACCAAAACTTTAAAAAACTGGTGAATCTGTGTCTGTATGTGGAGTCATATTTAGTTATAATGACCCTCTACATAAAATAATGTTTTACCTGAGTTCTTTCAAAAGTAACAATGGGAAGAAAACAGAAAATGTTATTGGTCTGAATAAGTGTTTACCCTTTCGTACTGCTACACACAAACTATTACTTATCTGTTAATTTTTACTAACAACAGAATTTTATTACCTTAAGATTGGACATGTAAAACAATTACTCTTGCACTTGTGCTTATGTACCACTTGTACTTGTCCCTTTCTCTTGGTCAGATTGTTCTATGTAATTTCTTATTTTCTCCCTGGTCTCATTGTTGGTCTAGCCTCTAAAGATAATACACAGATTGATCTAACTTTGTTTTCTTAAATAACCAAATATAAATCTGAAATAATTCTCTGATAGACAATGTCTTAAATCTGAATATGACTCACTAGATGGGAAATTCCTAATTTTTAATGCGAAGAGGGGCTTCCAGAACTATGTCAGGATGAATAATGACTCTCATAATTTTTCCTATTCTGAAATTTCCATGAACGGAAAGAAAACGATGACATAATTGCCATCATGGAAATCTGGTAGTGTGACTCAGACAACTGGAGTGCCTACAAGGGCAACGAAGCTGATGAAGGATCCGGAGTATAAAACCCATGAGGAGTGGCTGAAGGGGCTGGAATTGTTTGGCCTGGAAAACAGGAGGGTCAGGAAGATTGTACCACTCTCTACAGTTACTTGAAAGAAGAATGTAGCAAAGTGGGGGTCACTCTCTTCTCTCAGGTGAAAAGCAATAGGATGAGAGGAAAAAGTCTCAGGTTCTGCTAAGGGAGGTTTAGATGAGATATTGGAAAAAAAATCCTTCACCAGAAGGATTGTCAAATTGAAACTTTCTAGTACTGCCAACAAATTTTTTTCTCCTTCACCAATTACATTCCATCCTTCCCTTTTCTAAAAACACAACAACTGCTCTACTGTCTCCCAATAAAGCTTCATTTCATCTAGTTTGCTATTTTTTGTTAGCAATCTAAAGGAGAAATTAAAGTAAAAGGTACTAAGAACCAAAGCAAATACAGTTATAGATCAGCGATGTACTCAATGACTGATGCAATTACAGGGTTTCTGACAGTACAGTCTTCCAGCTACAACAACCAATGTGTAAAACACCTCTTGAAACAAAGATTATACCTATGTTTCTAAATATATAACAATGAGTTATTTTCTCTGAATTTCCTAGTCCTTTCAAAAATCTCTTTACAGTTCTATTGTCTGCATTCATGAATTCAACAGTGTAACTATACATCATACACAAGTTAACCAATTTTGTTTGCTCTAAATTTGTTGCTTGGAAATTTCAGCCATCCATTTTTGTTGTTGCTTTAATTATAACAGATACATAATAATTTGGTATTCAATTTCCTCTATTTTTTTCAGAGAACTGTCATACCACTCCCAATCAGGCTTTTTTCCTAAATATTCCAAACTAAATCTGTGCCTTGTTCCATGTCATCCTTCATCCCTTTTCTTATACAATCCAAAGTTGTCAACACTGAATTTCTTTTACTGTGCTGTCATTCAGCATTATTAAATATTCCTTCATTTCAGCAGCCAGCTTTAAGCCAGTGGTCACAAATTTGTATGAAATTGTACATTCTTTAAAAAACTATTTTTCTTTAAAGAACTATTGAATCCATGAGGCATGCACAAAAATTGTTTGTGTTTTTTCTTTGGTATATCAGGTTTATTCGTACACATGCAATTTATTTTCACTGTCTGCACCAAGATATGGCAATGGTCTACAGTGCTCCCTTTAATAATGTATCATTAAAGTCATCTTCCTTCTCTTTGATATCAAGATTGATTTGAGCCATATATTGGCTTAATGTACTAATTCAGAGATAGGAGATTCATATCTGAGATCCATATCAATTCAGAGATTCATATCTGAGATTCAGAGACTCATAATTGAGACTTTGATGATTCTATGAATATGATGCATAACACATTCATAGATTTCATATCTGAGTCTCTTAAGAGCATCTTTAGAACTAATTGAGCACCAGCTAGTTTGAGTTGGCCAGCAGGATCCTATTTTCACAAGCGTTTTAAAATCTGACATTCTTGTTTTGCATTATTCATGAGCTTCATTATGTGTTAGAACTACCTTCTTATCTACTAGTGATTCATGAATGATGTCTTCACCTTGCTGTAAGCTGTAGCAATACCTAAAACACCTGCAAAAAACTCTGTTTGCTCTGGTAAGAAAAAATATCTGTCTTTTTTTTTGAAGAATATCTACATTTGCTACATAGGAAACCATAGAGATCATACAAGAATTCTTCCTTTTCCCCTTTTGAAGTAAGTTTATGCTATTCATGCTTCTTCTGTAGTTTATTAGTTACAATATTCTGTGATTAAATCTATATTACAGATAATTGTTGCTAATGTTTCAAATATCAAGGATTAAATTTTCCAGTGATGGAGTTATGCCAGAGCAACCGGGCCCCATCAGTGCAGGCTCATTTCCATTTGTGACAGATGAAAGTCTGGAAGCATGGAAACTTCAAAGACCATAACACCGAGATGCACAGCATTATGGATGCATAAATTCAGGTGAAGCCTGTTTTATCAAAGCTGGGGGTAATTAATGCAAATCCCTAGACTTTCAAGCAGGTAAATAAGCATGAAAGCCTCACCTATTTCTGTAAAACTGTGTATATTGGTTTGTTTTGGTTCAAGAAGCTCATGAGGAAGTAAAAAATATGGCCCTTGTCAGGAATAAGACCCAGTTGCACTTTCTAGACTGTGAACTAGACTGGAGGTGCTGTGTAAATATGATAAATATAATTTGGATTGAAACAGGATAAGAGACTGAAGCTTAAGAAATAATTTTGAGAGAATGAAACATAGTGTCATGAATGTCTAATCAATAAGTAGAAAGAAAGAGACTTGAGACAAAAAAATGAAATATGTCTGAGTAAAAACTGTGACTCTTGGTATTATTTACTCAAATAGTATAAAAATGAATAAAAGAAGATGAAGAGAAAATTGATTTAACTTCTTTTTCTTTTTAAATATTTTCTTACAATTTTCCCTACAGGTGTAAGAAAGTAAAAACACAAAGATTTTCAGAAGAAATAATTTCTGGAAGGAAATTCACTTTGAAACAACCTAATCTAATTTGAGGCAGATGTAGAAAAGGAGTATTTCAGCCCTATGATTATTGTCAATTCCAAATTTTGCCACCTGGGAAAAGTGATGTTCCCTCTGAATTTGCCAATAAGCTGCAGGAAGGTCACCATTTGTTTCTAGGATGTTTTTTATGCTTGGTTTCCCCTCATTTTTATCACAATTACTGGAGGCAGTGAGTCAAGATACAAACTTTAGAGCCTCTGACAGCCCTTCTTGGGAGATGTGTATTATTTCAGCTTTCATAGGAAGCAAGGGAGCAAAGGAACTGTAATTTAAACAAAACTGAGCAAAAAAAAAAAAAAAAAAAAAAAAAAAAAAAGCCTATTTTGAAAGAGAACTCCAACACTAACATTCTGCTTTGTGTCTAAAAGGTTTAAATGTCTTTTTAGTTGAAGTCACCACTAAAACTACATCCCTGAATTAATCAAAATGCTTCAGCTCTGGCAGACATGGGTTAATAACCAGAAAATAAAACACCCTTCTGTTTCTTTAGTACAAACCTAAGAAATGTAAAAGGAGTCTTTAAAATATTTGGCTATACACTGATCATGAAAACAACTTTTTTTCCCCTTAACAGTTGGGCATCATTGAATAGATTGTGGGAGTGTTTGTCTTCTCTTAAATAACAGAAGGGTACCTACCTTATGGTCTAGATTATTTCCTGCAAAACTTCATTTTATTCTTTAAATTTATCTCCTTTTCTTTCCCATACTAATGAAGTTTTCAGTGTTTCTCTGTGCACGATCTGCATTCATGTAAGTCGAATTACACAAATTTATGCCAGAGTTTGAAGAGAGATATTGATATTCTCTAACAAGTTTCTATGGTGATACTTTTTACACAGCTTTTCATAAGCTATACACTACCCTTTGTTATGTTAATCTCCTAAAATATATTTAAATAAAATCCCATAATAGACGTGTTTGGAGTTTGGCCCAAGTCCATATTTTTTGTTTGTTTGCCGAGGCTTTCTTCTTCTGTAAAAACCATGTATTTCACAGCTTATTCTTGTTTGTTCAGTTTGTTAAGGTATGATTCAATCTTTAAATACAGTGCTATGCCTAGTTTTCCATCCACTTTTCTAATTTATTTGCCATCTTTTGCTGATTTACATTTCTAGTAGTTAATAATATTTTGCCAGTTTAACTAATTTCATACTGTAAGCATTTCAGTCGCAAATAATTTAGCTTTGCAAAACAGTAACTAGAAATTTTTATATCTTTAATCAAAATGGATGTCTTTTTACCTGGTCTCTCTGTTTTCAGGTGTTTTACATATACAGCAATGATATTTCTAAAACATTGTCATTAAAATTATTGAGCAAGATCTCAAAAACCTTTCTTCCTATCATGAAAACACAGATCTGTTTCAAGGTCCTACATCTGTTTATTTATCAGAAATCAAGAGTGAAAAATCAGGAGTCATGAATCAAGATTAAGGATCATAAGTCATATGCTCAAAATAAGACCAAACAAAAGACATTAAGAAAAAATACTTCTGTTTATGCATCATTCATAAAAACGATTTTAGCAGTACCCTTCTGCCACTGGTGCTTCCTTATTTAAGTTAAAGCTGTTGTTGGAAACTTACTGGAATGTGCAATTTTGTGGTACAGCAACAGGGGTTGAGAGGAAGCAAGGGCCCAGGCAGACATCAAGGTGGGTTTTTACTGTTATCAGTCACAATTCTTTTAACATTGTTCCCCACTCTGCATACTTATCCAACTGCTCAGTAACCACTGCACTATGATTCCTGCCTCCTCTGTAAACCTTGCTGAGATTCAGATTAATGGCAACTGGTTTTCAAATAAAATATTTTGTTACATTCATTCCTTGTTTGAGGAACAACATCTTGATCTTCCAGTCTTCACTGCAAGAGAATTTTCTGTTAAGAAGTGTTTCTTCATAGATAGAATTGCTTCACTTTTGGAAGCAGTGTCCTAATCCTAGCATGACTTCAGAAGGTAGTCAGAGCTTTCAACGCTGTCTTGCACTCTGTGTCAGCACTGACAGTATGGTTTTTGAGCAGGAAGCAGGAAGGAGAGCACAGTAGCCCATGCCTTTCCCTGGAAGGTGCAATGTCCACTTCTTGGCCTTATGTACATATCTTTCAGGATCACAATTCTGATACTGTCTGCCTACTAAAAGAAAAGTATCAGTCCACCATGTCAAAAAAATGATTTAAGGCTCTGACACTATGAAAAGTGTCATACAATGTCCCCTACTGAGTTTTCAGTTCTCTGGTAGTGGCCATAGTTTCATGTGTAGCTGGGATTTATATTCCTGGTTTAAACCCTTTGAAAAGTAGGCATTGACACTTAGAGTTGAGTAAAATCAAAAGACACTTGAAAGAAACAGGTATTCACAGAGTGAATACCTGACTGTAAAATACAGGGGGTGAACAGAGTCCTGGATAAGCCTTTCTCTACACCTCCTTTAATTATTAGATAATGACCTGAGACTACTTGCTTCACTCTAGCTATTTACTAAGTGGGATTCATATGCTCACCTTGCCCTTTGTCACTTTGTATATGCTTGTATTACATATCCTTCAGGAGCAGGCTGTCTTCTTATGACTTACATGAAACTGAAACATAAAATGTAGTTAAAACTTCTTGGGATAAATTAACTGCATTTCCTAAATCCCTATTCAGCATTCTGTTTATGATAATGTCTTCCATTTGACTATAAACTACTTAGATACAGCAGATTTTTTCCTTATATTTATCTGATCTGCCACCTTTCTGACTATTAAAACTTCCTGATGCTTTCAAATTGCACCATGATTCATACAGCATTTTGGAAATATTACTTCCTTTATTCCATCTTCAGTAACCACTTTTATTTTATGCATTTCTCTTCATAAGCTGATTCATGCCAGGTGCCAGTTTTTCCTCACATTCTCTTAAGAAACCAAATGACTAAGAAAGTTAATGATGAAAAACTGTACCATTGGGAGGTGAAGGAGTTCGCTTTCTGACACAGACTCATTAGATGATGTGGCACACACCAAGGGTGGCATTGATTATCATAGCCTCTGTACTCTTAAAGGTTAATGATCAGGATAATTAGCTGACCTATTGTAACCAGATAACATTGAATTGATAAGTGTCAGGTGGCTGTAGCTATTAAAATAAAATAGACTCTCTGACACTACAAGTTATTAAAAGTTGCCTGTGAAAGAAGCTGCCTCTTTTAGAAAGGTCTAGTTTAGTAATTTTATTCTCTTTTATAAATGCTCCAAATGTCTATCTTGTC
>CM019214.1:39883284-39908575 GCA_009741485.1 Malurus cyaneus samueli | reverse complement strand
GGTGGAAATTTTAAAAGGTTGAAGCTTAAGAAATAATTTTGAGAGAATGAAACATTGTGTCATGAACGTCTAATCAACAAGTAGAAAGCAAGAAACGTGACACAAAAATGTGAAATGTGTCTGAGTAAAAACTGCAATACTTGGTATTATTTACTCAAGTAGTATAAAAATGAATAAATGAAGATGAAGAGAAAATGATTGATCTTTTTTTAATGAATATTATTCTTATCATTTTGCCTATAAGAAAGTAAAAACACAAAGATTTTCAGAAGAAATGATTTCTAAAAGGAAAATCACTTGGAAGCAAGCTATTCTAATTTGAGGCAGATGTGGAGAAGGAGTATTTCAGCCCTATGATTACTGTCAATTCCACATTTTGCCACCTGGGAAAAGTAATGTTCCCCTGAATTTGTCAATAAGCTGCAGGAAGGTGACCATTTGTTTCTAGGATGTTTTTTATGCTTGGTAGAAGCACAGACCTAGGAGGGATTACCAAGAGAATTAAAAGTCCCGTTGATGAAATGGAACTTCACGTGTCCCCTATTCACACATTCTTACTCTGTTTCCCATATAGAGAGTTACTAAATCATACTCCTACAGTACTTAAAATTTTTAGTACATGAGCACAAATAATTTAGGAAAAAAACAGGTAATGTTAAAGATTAGATCAGGAAGAAATAGTTTTGGGCTCTGGAACATCAGGGACTTCAGGAGCTGTGGATGTCTGCTTCATCTTAACAAAAGGAAGAATAGACTCTATGAATATAAATCAGGAAAGAACTGCAACCGGATATAAAATCAACAGGATCTCTAGCCCCAAGAATATGAGAAAAATACTTATTGTTTTTCTTGCTATCACACTGTCACAGTGCACTAATCAACATTTCCTTTCTAACTGCAGATACTTCAAAAGAAGATAAGAAAAATTCTGTGAGCCAAGAAAGAGAAGCTCTCAGCCCAAGCAGATTCTTGTTCACTGGCAGTTGTATAATCATTTAACACAAGCCCAAAGGTTATCTGTAGTTTCTCAGGAATTTCAAGAAGTAATTCACATAGCTGTCTTTTTAGGACCACTCTTTCACATAGCTTAAAGTCCTGCTGGTCTGTTTGCTTGGTGTAATGTCATATTATACATAGTTATAGATATAACAGTATATATATGTTTCTATGTATGCATAGTTATATATACATATACTATATATGTAACAGTAAGGGCATGTCTTCATACATTTTTATGAAGATTGGTATAATTTCTTAAGGATAGTCTAGGCTTATGCTAGTAAATTAAACAATGTCAGGGAATATTTCTGTTTACAGGGACAAGAGCATCTGAACTGATAGCCTGTCAGAGCTACTGTGGCATAGTTGTGGACACTGCCAGTTACACCTCTCCTAAACTGTGCCTGTATTTATTTTTGCAGTTGACACAGGCTGACCATTTCCAAAAAGCCAGATTACATTTGATCCCACTGGTTTGCACATAAAAAGGTTTGATATTGCTACCACAGACTCTTCGGTATCAGTTGGTCTCAGTGCTTACAGAACAGCTCCAAATGTGTTAAATTTGTTATTTAGGACTCTGGCTCTAGTAAAATCCTTAGATCCTGGATTCAGCTGATCTCATGTGAAGGAAACATCTTTTTCATCAAGAGCACTTTGTGACTAATTCCAGCATATTTTATCCAGGACACAGTGTTAGTGATGAAATCAAGAGAAGAAAAATTATCTGTGGTTTCAATATCTAGATGATAAGGAAAGATTGAAAGAGCTGGGTTAATTCTAGTTATTTTAGGTGAATTTTAATTTATAAACTTGTGAAACTTTGTGACAAAGCGAGAGAAGGTATTTCCTTCAGATCCAATGAATTTAGGGCAAGAAATACTGAGCATATATAACCACGAGGAAGATTCAAATCAAAGTTTAGGAAGAGCAAAGGGGAAGGATTTTAGTGGCACTAAAACAAATCACTTAGGTTGCTGAATGTTCATTCCTAGTACATTTAAAGAAAAACTGCAGAAGTTAAGAATTATTTAATTGACAAAATATTAGAGAAAAAATGCATAGGGCACCAAAGGTGCTTTCTAACCCTATTTCATTAGAAATTTCTGATCATGATAACTTTATTTAAGAAAAAAAGCAACAATTAAGTATTTGGCACTTTCAGAAAATTTTAGTTAAAAAAATACAATAAAATTGAAAAAAATATTATCTTTTGACTTTAAGTATACCTGTGTTTTAGTGTTGTCATAGCTGATGGAGTAGGCAAAAAGAGAAAAAAAAACTATACTGTATTCTTGCACATATTCTAAGTGTGAGCATGCATCTTGATTTTCTTTATGTATAATAATGATGATAGGACTTTTTAATACTTCTGCATAACACTGAATTTAAATGTGTTCTGTCATAACAGTTCTAATTATTTTCAATGTCTTTTCCACATCTTAAGATTCTAGGAACAGGTTTCCTGTTTGATTACTATGCTCTCTTCTCTGTTTGGTTGGTTTTTCTGATGACTTCAAAAACACAAGCTGGAACTTATCTAGAAAATTTCTATTTTATAATTTATGTTTTTTTTCACATTCAGTTAAACAGATTATTTACTACATAATGTATATTGCATTAAAGGAGAAAGTGACCTTATTTCCTTCTCTCTGTCTAGATTTTTATTTCATTGCACTAAATCTGGCATGGCTGTTTATAACAGCTGCTCCACTTTTCCTTTCTTCAAGTACTTCAAGCTATAAAGTTTCATTCTAGGCTCTTAATGTAGTCAATCATTTACCTAATAAAATAAAGAAGACTAATGAATCTTCCCCATATAAAGCTACATTTAGCTGGACTTGACAATACAGCAGAATTGCTCAAAGATTTGTGAACAAGCAACTGCAATACCTGGAGCCAGATACATTTAAGTAGCTCATACTAGGTCATATATAGGAAAAGGGTTATAACAGTAGATGGAGAAGCATGAGGTTTTGCTTCAGGCTACCTCTGGGGCATTTGAAGTAAAGTAATTCTAACAGGACTGGCATGGTGAAGCATATATTGCAACATAAGCTGCTCATAAAGTAGTTGTAGAGATTAAATGTCTTCTAAATGCTTAATTTTAATTGCAATGTGATTAGCCTGAAGGCATAAAATTATGTCTAATATATTTTTCTTTTAACAGCTTAATAAATAGTAACAGAAAATACTTAATGAAAATTTCATTATAGTATTAAAACCCAGTTAATTTTCGTAGTTTTTCTACGGTTCGTAAAAAAGTTAGAAAATGTAAAGTTTAAAGTCAGAATAGATAATTGCTTTTAGTTTACTATCTCACAATTGATTGAAGCTTCATACTGAAGACATTGACTCAATTGAATATTTTGGTATATATACAGAATCTTTGCAAAGCAAAACAGATGCCTTTGAAAATATCTGTGTCCAAATGAATATTCTCATATTGTCTTTTGTATGGCTGTATACAATTCATAGGGGAACACTGTTCTTCTGAATAATGCCTTGAATAAATGCACATTAACTATTTAGGGAGAATTCCTTCCTTCCTTCCTTTGCCTAACCTATCCCCTTCATTTTCCTGCACTATGCCTCCTCCTATATAACCTACTCCTTCCTTCCTTCCTTCCTGCCTTCCGCCTCCTTCCTCTGTCTCCCGCCTTGCCTGCCTGTGCCTTCCAGCCTTCTTGTCTTCCTTTTTATTCCCCTGCAAGGTATCCTCTAATTCTCTTCTGAGAAGAAAAGGTAGATAGAAAAGCACTTTTCCCCATTAAATCAATAAACTCTACAATCACCTTTGTGCCACAGTAAATTGTAACTGTTGAGTGCAAAATATATTTTTTTCTTCAGTGTTTAATGTAAACTATTCAAATTAATGACATGTTAAAAGAATTTAACTCAAACTCAAAAATTATTATTTTTATGACCTTAAAAAAATATTCTTTTCTATGTCAAGCTTAATACAAAGATAGACAGCTCATTTAACAATTTCTCCAGCATGTATCTGTGAGACTCTTGATATGTATGAAGGATCTATTTCACAGATATTGTGTGTAAGATAATACTAAAAATAAGACTACAAATTCTGTGAAAGAAGAAATATGTTTTCTAATCCTTCCACCAGAATTACTAGAACTCTATGAAGCTCTGTCTGTTTGTGATTGCCATCCAGATCTAATCCATTACTTCCTTTAGGGTAACAAAAATATTTTATTGTTTTTGAAAAGGCAGTCTCCATGCCTCCAGAAGGACACAAAATTTTTTGTTAGCTCCTGTCTTATGGACAGAAAGAAGGAACAGAACAAAATTTACTCCTGGCTCTTGTCTTCGAACAGTAATTATCTCGTCAAAATACACCACACTTCTTTTCAGGAGGATAAGGTAACTTTCATTAATGATTGATGTCTTTGTGCATCTGAAATACCAGCTTAACCAAGACTAAGTTTCTGTGACAGCCTTCACCCTTGATTTTATTTATAATGCTTTGTGTCAGACTCGAGTTGGTCTCCTGAAGGCAATGGCCTCATTCAGACAATATTAAATCCAAGTTCTTTCCTGACTCTTTCAGTCTTGCCTTGGTTATTTGCTTGTTTAGTTGTTTTTTTTTGTTGTTTTTGTTGTTTGTTTGTTTGCTTTTTGTTGTTGTTGTTGTTGTGCATGCATGGTTGGTTTTCCTTCTAGATCTCCCTAAATACACTGCTATATTTTAAGGCAAACATGGACTGTATGCTTCCAGCGTAGCTCCCCTGTAAGTTCACTTAACTTCCTTTCACACCTGTGCTATCACTAATTGCTTGTTTACCTCCCTGGCTATAAACATTTATAGTCTTCAATTACTCTGTGCACTAATTATCTTGAATAGCTGGTTTGGGGCAAGGGAAGAAGTCACTGGGAAAATATATATTCTTGTTTTCTAGGGTTAGAAATATAGTCTTCCTCTAACATTAAGATAGTATATACTTCTTGGTTTTCTGAAATTAACTACCAGAGCCTTTCTTTTTTAAATTTTTTAAGCTAGTCAGAATGCATGGGAATTCATATTATTATTTGGAAATCAGTAAGGGTATATTGCAAACAAGAATGCTTAATCAACTTGTTATCCTCTGTTCCATTCTACTCCTAAGACACATACTATCCCTCATTAAATTCAGTATGTCATCATAATAGTTTTTCAGGTTTTTTTGATTCTGTCCACACCCATGAAATCATACATTCTATCTTTCCATTATTTAGCACAATGCTACATAATGATGTGTTGTGGGGATTTTTTGAAAATTGTTTTAAATTTTGAAAATTTCTTTCGAAAACATCAGTATTGCTGTTTTTTCCTACCTGGCCTCTAATACTATTTGTTTTTAATTACTCTAAGAATTTGCATTTTTTCATTTATTCATATTTCATAATGTATTTATAATTAATTTCCTTAATGATGCAACAGACGTTTTTGACGATGTTTTATTCAAGTCAAGCACTTTGTCCTAGATGACTTTTTCACAATAAAATTTACTCCTTTATTCTTCGGCTTACTAATAACACTGAAATAGTTCATCTTCAACATTTTATTTTTTTTCTTTTAAGGAGTGTGGATTTTAGGCATTTCAGAACAAATCTGTGGAAATTTTCTGCGGTTAAGTGGCAAATAAGGTTATTATTAAAAAATAAATTGTCCTGATACTCACTCCTCTTATTTTCTTTTTTTCCTCTACATACCCATTGGCATAGGAACCTTCTGTCCACCACTCAATCTTGGGCTTCTTTTTAGAACAGCTATTTTATTCCTTTGTTATTTGTCGTATAATTCCTTGTAAATGAAACTCTTCTCCTTTGGGAAGACTTAATCAACATTTCCACCATAGGTATAATGAAATATTATAAATCTTTCTGCAGACAGAGGGCTTATAATAAATTAGTGTGATACTGACCAAAAATTAGTTCATGTATGTTTGGGAAAACATGACTCAGGTATTAATTATAGTCATTAAATCACAAATTTACAATTGCTGGAAGCAGTAACAAACATAAATCAGATTAAACCCCTCTGCAAAATAATAAAAAATTTAATATGCTATTTTTCTATTTCTTTAGCTTTCACCTTTCTCAAGAATGTTTCTCTCCATCCTTCAGACTTGGCTGAATTTTTTTCAGGACAAAGCATCTCTGTTTCGTTATACTTCTTTATTAAATGGAAGTTTTTTTCAAACTGGTTCATGACATAAAACAAAATTTTACTAGTAATTCCACTCTGTCCACACTGTCCATGAGACATCCACACTAGCAAAAATGTTTACATTTTCCTTGGATAGCCAAATCAGCCACTAAGGAATTAAAAAGATCTGAATCTATAGCCTACTGAAGTCTTTCACTATCAGAGAAACCAACATTCTGTAGCTCCATAGAATTACTATCTACTTAGCTATAGTATTGTTTTACAATCAGTTGCAAAATATACACAGATAATGTGTTTCCTTTGCTTTATATTATCTTGAATTTGTTGGAAAAAATGAAAACTGGAACATGTCAGATTATTTAATAGGGTTGAATCGTATTAATTTTGCTTATTATTACCTTAAATTAAAACTAAAACAAAAAAAAAACAACATTAAAAAAAAAAAAAAAAACAAAAAAAAACCCAAAGGAAATATTGTAGTTTCCTTTAAAAGTGCCCTGAACTGCTGGAACAAAATAACCACAAAGTGGTTTTCATATTTTGTCACATTACTTTTCAATTTCCATTCTCTGTAATGGCAAAATATGATAGTTGGGAGGAGTTAAAACTAATCATCAGCTACTTAAAAAATGTTAGTGTGCTCCTGAATACAGTCCTGTATTGTATGGGGTGGGTCATCTAAGTGAATAAAATGGTCAGTAATTCAGGCAAATAACTTCCTCAGCACAAAATTTGAAGAAGAGAGTTCTATAGGTCTTAGAAAATGTTATGACATTTTTTTGCTAAATAAGAAAGTAATCATGAGAAAGTGAAACCAACATTACTGTTATATGAATTAGATAAAAATAGTAATTATATTCTCCAAAAAGATTCTTGCTGCAAAACTCAAGAGATATGGATTTCAGGGATGGACTGTTAAAGAAAGATGATTTTGGCTGTGTGGCCATATCCAAAGAATTACACCCAAAGACTCAAAGTCCAAGTGTAAACCAGTAAAAACTGATGTCCCTCAAGGGTCCATATTGGACCCCAATTTATAACTTTTCAGAAAAAAAAATATTTTAAAATATAATAGATGCATTAATGTTTAAATCCTTATACAACCTTCCTTCTTCAAAACCCCAAATTTTGTGCTTAGCAAATGAACATTGTGGTTCGTCTCAAAACCAAATGAATAACTGAATGTAAAGTCCATCTGTCTAACCATGAATCAGAGAAACAAACCCAGAAAATTTGCATGTATGTCGTGCTACGCAGTATTCTTGAAAGACTGGATATGCCAATTATTGCTTTGAATAGATGACACTAATTCTGACATTTTAAGCTTATCAGATGTGACAATGTTGTTCAAATTGTCACACAATACATTTTAAATCTAAGACTCAAAGATAAAAGTGAGAGTGCTTGCTTTATCAGTTCATAAAAATGTTCCTAGGGCTAAAGAAATAGATGATGACTGAGACAATTTATTAGGCAATAGAACTGCTGATAAATCAAAGCCACGGGAGTTCATTTCAGTTTGGAAGTAATATGAAAATTAATCCTGTTTTACCAAAAATAATTTTAAAAATCCATATATACATATCACATAGCTTCCATTTATTACTGAGCAGTGGTATGGAAATAAATGTTCTATTTTTTTTTCACTTTTATGTCTCCAAATGGATGCAATTGATTATAACTAAAATTTGTTACATTTCTGGGTATATTTGTTGCATCAACAGGAAGAGAGAGTGAGTGATCAATTTATTAAACCAAGACTAAAATGAGAATATTCTGTTCTGAGTGAATAAAAAAGCACAAGATATATAAATCTCTAGCAGAAGGCAAGGAGTTCTGTTGTTATTATATCACCGCTGTTATTTCTTTTGCTGCTCTTTTACTTGCATCATTGCCCCTGGGTCCCAGAGCCTTCATGGTTCATTTTCTATTGATTCTCAATGCTACTTCTAAGATTGGAAAGACGAAATAATATTCAGAAGTGAGCAACAAGTAGTAGAAGTAAGTAAATTCTTTATGATGTAAGTAACTTGAAAAGATTTATGGCAATGAGCTTTATGTTATATTAGAATTTCTTCACTTAGCTCTATGCCGAGTTCCATTTCATATATTTTACAAGGCTTGCAGTTTTTCTGTTCATATCAGTAGACCTTTTTATTTAATTTTCTCAGACACTTTGACATTTAATAGGACTGAATAATGAGGGCTTCCCACAATGGATATCCTGTGGTTATTTATGTTCTCTGTAAACATACCATTTTAACTGTTAAAATATTCTTTGATGCTCACATATAGTGCATGACAGGCATCCACAATTACAGTTTTTCTCCCTTCTAAAAGGGAGATCTAAATCTCAAGGGGTCTGCTTTTCGTGTAAGAACAGACTAAAACTGTGCTCGGCCAGATTTTTGAAAATTGCAATGCAATGTTAACACATTTGAAAGCTTCTTTACTATTCTTAATCAATTTTAAATTTGTAAACAAGTGTAAACATCTCATGAAATTGCCCTTGACATAATAAAGCCCCCTTTGCTACTGATTTTTTCCAAGTAAATTGCCAAGAGCAAACATCTTGTAGTGACCCAAACAGCATCTGTAACAGCAAATCAATAACACCTTCAATTTAATTTTATTTAGAACAGCAGGATATTCATGTAACAACAATAATTTAGTGCAGAATCTTTACTTTAGAAAATATTTGGTAATGCATATACATATAGACAGGTTTTAAAATAGGTGTGGTAACTTCACAGTAATGCTAATCAAGAACATAGATAAAGACAAGACAGTGTAATTCATGCTGCCTGTGAAGAAAAGCCTCTAAAAATACTGTTACCCAGAATTTAGGATCAATTAAAAAGGAATAAGTCATCATACTCCAGAAGACAAAACAGGTGCACTAAAATTTGTAAAATTTGTCTGATGCAGATGATCATGGGAACTGGATGAGGACTCTT
Source organism: Malurus cyaneus samueli (assembly GCA_009741485.1). Classification (NCBI taxonomy): domain Eukaryota; kingdom Metazoa; phylum Chordata; class Aves; order Passeriformes; family Maluridae; genus Malurus; species Malurus cyaneus. The sequence goes on along the minus strand of CM019214.1, from coordinate 39,899,452 downwards.
GTGTATCCATAGGTATATAATTCCACATATCCTGAGTACCTCAAAAAAAAAAAAAAGAAACTCTCTTGGTATGCCCTAGTTATTTCCACCAACATTTTACAAGTGGCTTATTCCCCTAGAAGCAACTTCAAAATTGGAAAGGATCAATGTGATTCAAAATGGGAAGAGAACATTAGGGCAGTGAGGGGAAGGAAAGAAAATAAGAAGAACAATAAGCAGATATCAAAGACCGGTTTATTCTTCCATGTGAGATCACTTTTCACTTTCTTACTTCTAAATTTTCAGACTTCTCAAGTTATCAAGACATTTTAAGATGTGCTGCACTGCGTGTAGAAACATCCTGTGTCCTCCTTCCAGGTATTTTGCAATAAGTCTATCATTTTCCTTAATTCAATGATTAATGAATAGCACCTGCACACAACTGTTCATAGGAAATTATAATTGTCATGGTTTAATTTAATATAGACTTCCTTTCTTAGTAGCTGATACAGTTCTGTATTTCGGATTCAGAATGAGAATAATGTTGATAACACATTTATTTTTGGTGGGTACTAAGGAGTATTTATCCTACCTCAAAGACTTTTTTGTCTCATGCTTTGTCAGTGAGGACAACAAAAATTTATGAGGGAACCAGTATGAGCTACTCAAACTAACCAAAGGTATATTCTGCACCATAGATCATGACTAGTATATAAACTGTGGGAGTTACCTATAAGGAGGGTCTGATTTGGGTTCAGGGAAGGGATCTGGCATGGGTCAGCAGGTAAGAGCAACATTTGGTTTCATCTTGGGCACATCTTTTTCTATATTTATTATTATTTATTATTATTATTAACCTTTGTTTTTTTATTTACGCGGTTTCTCCCTACAAGTTTTATTTTTGGTTCTCCCCATTTCACTGTGGTGGGAGGAGGTGAATGAGCAGCTGTTGCTTTGTTGGTGCTTGGTGCTGCTCAGTGGTGCTGTCAGATGGTCTTATATCACAACAGTGATAGAAAACCCCTTACAACACTTGTTGACTGGCTCAAAATCAGTTTCTCCTCCCTAATAGAAACAGTAACACTCTGGTCAAGTATCCAGTGATTTCCAAAGGAGATGAAGATTCTACCAAAGACAAATCTTTCAAGAAGCAGCTGTAGGATGAAAGAATTAACTGTGAGTCCCCACTTGTAGTCAGAAAAGACAAACAGTATAATGTTCTTGTGTCAAGTTAAGACAAATACTCAATCTATATAGTTAAATGACTTTATTTTTTTTAAGCAGAGCAAGCACTCAAATGAGCTATTTCCAGTTATTTACTATGGATTAAGTTTTGCTATTCAAATACCATTTAATGCTTTTCTCAAAAAATGTGTTTCCACAGAGCAAAGATACTATTTATCACATGTAAGGCTAATAGAATCTATACTTGTGCCAGATTAAAATTAATGGAGCTGAGAGGTTCAGTTTGTGAACTCGTTTAATGCTGGTACCTGCTTCTCCAAAATCATTTAGTACTCTATAAAGTTGTGCATGTGTATTCAAAAGGTGATTATATGCAGCCACCTTTTTAAAGGTTCATTCACCTAATGATTAAAAGTGCTTTTTTGGTGACAGTTGTAGTATGTCAGGCTCAGAACTGAACACCGCCCACTGACTGTAGAAGTGAATGTCTATAATGGGAGTAATTTTATAGCAGTACTTACAAGAAACTAAGACTGATCCTACATTACAGTGATTTATTTTATTGTTTATTTTATTTGATTATAGAAGAAGGAATTATTTTCAGCCTTCATTTACTTATTGACAGACATAGAATTAGAAGGTAAAAAAATCAAGGTATTTTATGAAGCGTGAAGTATTATGTCTCCGTAAGGGTATGGTCAAATTAAGAACCCTTAGAGACAGCTGAGGAGCATTAAGGATCTTTAAAAGAGTGTTCTTTTTTTTAAATTTTAAAAACAGGGATAAGGCAAGTGACATAAAAGGGTATAATTAATACATTGTAATATTACTGTGTTAAAATAAAACCAGTTTCCAATATGAGCCAAAATAATTTAAGAGTATTTAGGCTTTAATAATTTTGATAATTTTTTTTTTTTTTGTCCACAACCACAAATTTTTCCATTTCTTTAACAAAGATTATGAACTTCTGTGTCTTTGGGTTTTTTGTTTACTTTTTATTTGCTTGTAAGTGTAGAGAATAGCTTAGTTCTGGCCCATTTCTACATCTACATGTTAAAATCCACGTGTTTTGAACATATTTAAATGCAATTATTTTTAGCTGAAAAGAAAATAAGTTTTGTTTAAAAGGAGAAAAGTTTCAGGAATGGGTTTCATAGTAGTGCTGAAGCTACTTAATTATTACAGGTAATTGGAATATGGCCTACAGAAACGACATAAAAAAAAAAAAAAAAAAAAACAAAAAAACAACAAAAAAAAAAACAAAAAAAAAAAAAACACAATAAAAACCTTGGTCCTTATTCTGTTTTATTTCACTGCTTCTCCAGAACCATAAGAACAAAATTATTTAAAGGCACTTTGCAACTGAGCACCAAAAAAATACTGCTTCTAGGGTCTTAATCTTGATTCATTCATATCTTCTTAAATCAGAAGTATCACTACAGAAATTAAGTGATTTGTACCAGATTTATCCAACTGACATAAAATCTGCCAAGTAGAAATGTTTCACTTAATTCAGTTTGGTCTGGTTTTATGTGTGAATAAAATAGTTGGTAGATACAGCTTTGATAGATATTGGCACGTGACTTTTTCCTGGTGCTTGGGAGTTGGTGTTTTTATTCTGATGAGCACTTTGCACGGCCCCAGATAGCTAATTATGTTCATCTGTGGAAGCTATTTTTCCACATTTCTCCAGCTGGTGATATATTCAGTTTGAGTGAAGTAGGGATAATATCAGGGAATTCAGGGAAGAAGAATATAAAAGTCTTAGTAATTTCACCATTATGAGCATTTTTTTCCCTAAATGAAGTATGTAATTATCAAACTTTTTCTATATTGTCATATGGTTTAACCTTTATTGAACTAATTAAGGTGAAGCTTAAAATTACTTGCTGTCTAACTTGATTAAACAGCTACAATTTTTTCCCTTTCAAGGAGAAACTGGGGAGAAATGTAGGCAATGGAGTTTAGAAGTTATTATCAATAGCACACAAGACAGACAATGATTAGAAAAGGATCAGGAATTGAGGTGACCTATATAAAACAATTTCTGGGCAAACTGAGCAGACATCTGTAACACAGATGATACTGTACTATGGAAGAACAGAGGGAAAAGTGAGATTTTCCATATTTATGTTGATATCACAGTGTTTTTTACACTATTTATCCTGTGAGACCCACAAAAGTTTTAATTAGGAGAATGATGATGCTTACCTTTCACAGCAGCTAAGTCTAGTGCACCTCACTTTCCTTCTGAACAATCTTGTTCAAATCAGAACAAATTCCTCAATATACAGTCCTTTCCTAACATATAATTAAATTTATAAATTAATTGTAATGGACTGAACTTTAAATACTTAGAGAAAGCATGTGACAGAACATTTGATTCCTTTAGTCTAAAAAGCATGCAGGCAGTAAGCCTGAACATATTGACTCTCATATTAGGGTAGGCTCTTCAAAGACATGCATCCAGTGTTGCTGATCAAACTTCACTAAGAGTTTTTCTGGTTTATTCTGTAGTAATAATCAGTATTCACAGACACTAAATCATTATTTTGAAGACGATTAGAAGATTAATAACTACGTTTTGACTACTCAGACAGCACTCAGCTGTGATCCGTATTTGTGAGATTTGACAGATTTTGAACAGCCAAGAACCAACATCATCTGATATCATTCTTTTATAAAAACTAACATTTTCAGAGTACTGCCAACAAGCAAGAAGAGGCTAGAATCACTTGAAAGTGTTAATATTTCTTACCAGTGTATTTCATGGTCCATAGTCTCCTAATTTCACTTCACAGGGACAGCCAAATATCTACCTGGAGACCAACTTCCTGTGTCTGGGCAAGGGATAAGTCTGATTCAAGGTGGAGCCTGGAGCCCTGCAGCCACCCAGCCCAGGAGATCCACAGAAGTTCATTGCTCACTGTATGCCTTCATTGCCCCCTAGGGAAAATCAGGACACAAAGATGTGCCAGGCAGATGGTGCATATCCAGGCTACTGAGTGCTCCATATCCACAAACCCATTGGTTTTATTTAGAAAGGAACACATTCCCCACATCCTGCTGGCAAACTATGCCTCAATGTTCTTTTTCTGCATAATTGACCACCATCTCTGTTTAGAATTTCCTGAAGCAGGACACTTACAGTACCAGCCAGACTTACCTCCTTCTGCATGTGAAATACAGGAAAGCACACTGATAGACTTGAAGAAACCCCCCCAAAAAAACAAACCCAAGAATAATAAACAAGACCCCTCCCCTGCCCCCTCCCCCAAACTGAAAAAGACTTTAAAATAATGCTGTTCACATGCTGTTAAGTAAATCAGTAAATATAGTTTACTGATAAAGGTAATATATACTTTTCAGCCAAAATAAAAGATTTTTTCTCTACAAGTTTTCCCAGTTTTAAACAGATGATAACAAAACTTAGAAAACTACAGAAAGAGTTCCTATTTAAGCTTTAGTACTGTACATGGGATACATACAATTCTTGTTACTACTTAGAAACAGCTAAATTATGTGTATATATGTTTCCCTAAAGGCACTACCTTGATTTTTCTTTTTAAGTAAACAGTTTAGTTTGCCCTTCAGACTTCATTACCATGGAGAGAGAATTGCATGTCTTAAAAAAAAGATCTTTGAATGCTGGTCAGTTGACAAAAAGTATATGTAATCCAGAAAATAAATGAAAGCATAAAGGATTTGTTTTCTTACAATGATACAGTCTAAGAAAATAATTAAACAGATTAATTGTTTGTGGGTTTTTTTTTTATTTTTGTTTGTTTTTTTTTTTTTTTTTTTAGCTTTCAAATTTGGGAAAAAAACCCAAAACTCAAACAAAGCCAGAAAATCTTGAGATGGAATCCTTGCTTTTTTAGAAAGCTTTGTACATGAGCATTTTATATCAGATTGGGCTACCCAATTGTCATATATTTGTGCTAGTTTATGAGAAAGAAAAGGTTTTATATAAATTATTCAACAAATTTTGTAGGACACTGCAATGTTTTCTGATGCAAAACTATGACAATATGGTTCCACGACTTGACTTGTAGACTGTATGAATTTATAAAGTAAAGACTTATACTCTTGTCACTATTTCAACATCAAATGACTGGGCTGAAGTGTTACTCTTGAAAAGGTATTTTAGACTGAAACTTTGTTATTACTATGTAAATATAGTACTGAATATTTTCTAGAGATTTTCCTTTTCTTTCCCTTGAAGTTTGGGATGAAGTGTGGGCATTTTTTTTCCCCTAAAAGAAAAATCTGTAATCTCTGGACAACAGTTTTCTTCCAGACTGAAGGTTTGCACTTCATACAAATAAATATGTAACTTTTCAAACTTCTTTTCAGTAAAAATTGAATTAGTTTTCAAAGCCACTTAATGTAAATGAAGTGTGCTGGATCATTCTTCTTTCTTTAATGTTTTGGAATGCTATATAACAGATTTTAAAAGGTTCTAATCTGTTACAATAGTGCTTAATCAATAGAAAAATTTAACTTCTCTCTGAATTACAATTAACTATGTTTTCCTGAAAGAAAAGATTTACCCAGTGTTCTAGCTGTAGATAAACAAGAACTTCAGAAATGCATTCAACTTATGTTTTTATCTGCTACTTGTTATTGCAAGAAAATCTGAGACTGTTTCCATTAATGATTCATCTGGTATTAGAAAGTAGGAGTAGTTTCCTACTGGAACTTAAAGTATTTGACTGAATGCCTTTGAGACAGCTGTGAGAGAATGGCTGTTGACTGAACAAATATTTTAGAGGAGGAAAAATTCCTGCAGGAACTCAAACTGCAGACTTTGCCTTAAACAGAGAGTCTATAACATGTGGAGCCAGAAGAGTTTTATTTTTATTTGAAACACGTAGCTTTCTATACAATCTGTGAAGTGGAGAGGTCTACAGAGGGAAAAATGTGTAATAACAGTGTACAGGATATTAGAAATGAGACTCTGAGAAGTGCTATAGTGCCACATCTTTCTGTCTCGCTGCTGACATAATAATTCTTTACAGAAAATTCAGATAAGGCAGGAGAAATTGGCGATAAAACTAGATATCCAGCAGTCATTAGTGGAAACTATCAGGAGGTGAGTGCTTGTGAGGAGCTCTGAGTTCATGACTGATGAGTTCAGGTGGGTAATTAAAGAGAACAGCAATGGAATACTGATTTGGAAATAAGATAATTGAAAACTGATGTTTTTCATACATGGACAGGAATGGAAGGAACAGTAGGGATGTGAAAAATTGGTGGAATATTTTGTGATGTGGAAATTATGGGGAGTGGGAAAGTAATTAGATACAACAGGAATGAAAACAGAAATGGAGAAAGAAAGAGAGGGTTGTATGAGAATCAGAATAGAGCTAGTAAAGATAAATTGTGATGATAACACTGGGAAAAAATGGAATAGTAAAAGAAAGAAGTAAAATATGGCTGGAGTGGAGTAGGAGAAGATAAATTAACTTTTTGTATGTACAGAAGAGTGTATATACATCATTGTTACAATCAAATTAATTATATTAATTATTATTATGTTAGTTTGTCTACATAATACAGATATTAAAGTATTGCAAACATTTTGGAATACCATTTCAGTGCAATAAGTGTTATAAAGCATTCTAGAAAAAGTGTCAGAGTTTTTCTTCAGAAGACTAGTAACATGAAATCAATCCTTTCAGTGTTGGTGAATTAATACTGTTAATACATAAATTACAAGAAAATTATCAGAAAAGGAAAGTTCTCTTCTATTGCTATTGTACATCTTTTTATCAAAAACTCTTAACAAACTGACAGAAATAGTCTCAGAAGAGTTTTTTATGATTGAGAATATTAAATTATTTTTATGTTGAAAAATACAGTATTTTACCAAACGATTTTAAAATACTAATAGAAATGGAGAAAATATGTGGAAAGCACTCACAAACATATCAACTTCACCCTCCACCACAACCACCCACATCACTTGCTTTTCTCTCAAAGAATCATCCTTTCTAAAAAAGGAACAAAAAATTCTTCCAGCATATTTGGTATTGCAGATTTGGATTTGGGTAGTTTGGAACTGGAAAACTTAGCTATTTATATGTCTGATTTATGACAAGAATTTAGACATCTTTATAGGACATAGTCTTTAGCTGTTCCAGGGGATGTTTAGGCTGGACATCAGGATGAGTTTCTTCTCAGAAAGGGTGATTAGATATTCGAATGGGCTTCCAAGGGAGGTGATGGAGTCACCATCCCTGGAGGTGTTTAAGGAAAGTCTGGGTGTGGCACTTAGTGCTCTGGTCTAATTGACATCTAACTGATCCTGTGATTCTGTGATCTCCACCCTACATCAAGGAAAGTGGCAAATTACACAAGCAATACGGAAAAAATGTTGTGAAGATTGTTTATGAAAAAAAAAAAATGTAGAGCAGCATCAGGAAGTGAGAGCATCTGGGAACTTTAGATTGCAGCTTTTTTTCTCTAAAAAAGGAAATTAAAAGCAAAGAAGAAAGAAAAAAAGAACAAAAAAAGAAAAAAAAAAAAAACAAAACCACAAGCATGTGTTTCAAATCACAATCTTATTTTACCCCACCCCCCCCCCCGCCCCTGTATCAATAGATCTACACCAATTTTGGCTAATCAAAGCATTTTTCTTGTGTAGACAAGGCACACACCTTAATTTACCTTTTTCCGACATGAAGCATGTGCTGAGGACTCCCAAATACTTTTGAAGCCACTTCTTATTTTGCTGACATCTGTCAGCTATCACAGTTGCTTACCAGTGGAACTTCTTTTTTTTGACAACATTTTCCATAAAACTTTTTGTCTCAACTGAGTTTATTTCTCTCCTTAAAGAGAGCTTAGTCAAAGCCTTCTGTGATAGATGTGACTGACTTTTGTTTCATCTCCTATGGCCTCTATTTCTGTCACCTTTCTGTGGGTTTTTAACTGAAACACCTGGCTGAGGAGTGGAGCCATTCTAATCTCTTTGTGAGCAAGAATCATCAGCTCAGCCTCTGAGAGGTTCAAACAAATCAATTTTCTAGAGAAGGAGCTTAAGTCAATTTGGTTCTAACTCGAACTCAAGTCTGGAAACATGAATCTGGTTCCGTTGTCCAAGGGCTGTGTAGATTTTAGGCAGCAAGGAAGAAATCACAGCATAGCAACACAAATTTTATGCTGCCTTTTGCTGCACCCAGGTGGCTGGATGACCCTCTGATGATTGATGTGTTTTATTCAGGAACAGAAAGTCGAGGGTGGGCTGCTGTGCTCATGACTACTCTGGTACATGCCCCAGCAAGGCTTTCTTTCCGTGCTGAGGATGGCCTTGCTGGACAGAGTTTACAGAAGCTGCTGCTTTCTACCTACGCTTTTATGAGGTCTGGTGTTGTAGAATATGCATCTTCTTAAAAGAAGGCTTAAGTGGATCACAACCCCAAGGTAAAAAGTCTCGCTTCCATTTCATTGCACACATGAAGCTCACTCTCTTTCTCTAAACAAGTATACCTTAAAAGAAAAGTTTATGGTGCTATATGCTTCTCTGCTCTCAGAGGAATTCTGCTCTCTTTCCTCAGAAACCACATATTCTGGAATATGTTTCATAGCAGCTATATCTTTGCCCTTCTCTTGTGAGAAGTTCCTTAGCAAATAGAAGCCCTTAAAAAATTATATATGATCTATGTACGATGTTAGCAGTAAAGCAATCCACCAGAGCAAACCAAAACTGAAGCCAGCACACACAAACCCACCAAAACAAAACAAAACAAAACAAAGCAAAACACAATGCTATCACAATCTCTAATTTCCTAAAGATGGCCCTAAATGTGGATTCATTAATTTATATCTGAGCAGTTAAATAAATGACATGGTATAAGTGTGAGCTGCTTTACAATTTTCTAGGCTTTTCTACCTTCCCTTAACCACCTATTAAGATGTTGCAGAAAACCAATAGCTTCTGCAAATGTGTGCTTCTGTCCCATTTTTACAAAAAGCATGAAGAAGAGCTTTGCTGGAATGCCCACCTTGCTTCACAGTGGCAACACCCAAAAAATAAATTAAAAGTTCTAAAACATGATCAGCTTTTGATGGTAGCTGCTATCCTAAACTTCCAAATCTTAATTTGTAAGGAGATGCTGCATATAGGTAGATTTAATAAAATGCCTTAGGGATTTCTTTGGTATCAGATATTGCAAGTTCTTGGAAATTTTTAGTCCCAAGCAAACAGTATCATAATTTCTCCTTGCAGGGAGAAGTGAGCTATAGCTATGATATTACAATCTTCAACCTCTGATCTTGCTTCCAGCCAAATAAAGCATGATATTTATTTAATTTACACAGCAAAGAACAGGGTGGTCCTTGCACATGTTCTTGTTTCTTTAAGTCCTTTTGGAAAAAACAAATAAATTATTGTCTTGAGGATTCATCCTTCTTTCCAATTTTTGTGCTTCATTTGTTTGCTAAAGGGAGGATTTGAAAAAAAATATTTGGATTATTTTTTGAAAGGTAGAGACATCCACTGAGAAAGGATTAAAATAATTACAAAATTTTTGCTGCTGATGGTGCTAATTGATGTTAAAAGCTTAGTCCTTTTTCATAAGAGCTATGAAACACAGAGAGGCAGGGTGTTGGTTTGATACAGGATGGCATCCTCAGGTTTTTTTTTGGGTGCATAAATTATTGTATTTTTTTTTAGCATACTTTAAACAGCTTGCAAATCCATCCAAAGAAACATTTTACATGTCTTTTACATCCTTTTTAGAATACATTTTTATACCAATGTTAAAGAAAAGCAGAAAAAATTGGGAAACTTTTGTCTCAGCTCTACCTTTGGATGCTTTATACCACAGCTCTACACCACAGTCATTCTTTTAACAAAAGTGAAATATATATCATCAGTTATGTTTCAGAGAAGTCAGAAGACTAAATCATTCTCTGTGAACAACAGCAATATCATAATTTTCTATAAAAAGCACAAAAATGGTCTTGTTCTGTTATCAGACATTCTGATCATGCAGAACATCTAAGTAGAGAGACATAACACAGTCCAATCACATTGTCCTTTCTGCCAAAAAAGTCACTGTGACTTTTCCCCCAAAAACCTTAAGGACCTGAGGATAAAGTGATGACTGCTATTTTTTTTTTCAGTCACTCAGACTTTTTCTGCAGCATGGATAGGATCACATTACGATTGTAACTACATTTTCCAAGTGATCATCTGACATGTTCAAAGCTAATATGATTCAGTTTATCCAGAGAGCATAATTTTTTCTTTTCCTGGCAAAACCATGTGTTAACCAGGTTGGCCTGTCAACACCTAGTATGCTAAAGGACTGGTTTTGTTCCAAAGCATTCTGGTATAACCTGGGCAGCTTTCCCAAGCTGCCAGGTGGAAGAGATGGAGAAATGTGGGTGTTACAAGACTATAAGCCAAATCCTGTCAACTGTGTCTTACTGTATTTTTTTAACTGGAAGAACTCTACAATTTAAATGGAACTTTCTTCATTTAAAAATAAATAAATAGATGGTGATTAGCTTTTTTTTTTTTTTTTTTTTTTTTTTTTTTTTTTTTTTGCAGTAAGTGTACATGGAAAAATTCAAATCTAGCAAACTTCCTGCTGTGTTATGGGAGCAGATATTATAGTTTCTGATAGTGAAATAATTTCTCTTGGATTTTTTTTAGTGTTTTTAAAAATATGAATGGACTAATTCCAGTGTATCTCCTGCCTCCATCTAATTCTCAGTAATTAAATTACGAAGACATCAGTTCTAACTCATTTATATCATTTTTCTATTTGCTCCTCGAAGTGGAAAGCATTGTCATACATGTACTCCTGTGTTTGCTTTATTTGTGCAACATTCCAGTCATTCTGAAATCTGAGCAAAGTTCAGGGGAATATGCATAAAAATTATCAGTCCCTTTGGAATTCCAATTAACTCCCTACATCACTTATCTGAAGCTGTGTTAAACTTATGGATTGATCTACTAATTTTGCAATTTTGTCTTCATTAAAAAAAAAAAAAGTATCATGTAAGTTTTGCTGAGTAATTAACAAAGTAAAAGATGTACAGAATATAGATAAAAGTAATTTAATAGGCTAATTATCTCCTTAATCTAACATTTTATTGTAAATTTTAAAAAATATATACATTTTTTTCCAAATACTATCAAGAAAATAAGTAAAATAAAACACAAGATGAGAATAACAATGTAATATAATAATAACAAATCCATTCTCTGGTCTCTAGATGGAGAACTGATATAGACAGTAGAAGGAAGAATAGCTGAGATTATAATTAATTTAATAATAATATTACATTTAGTGTCCTGAATATAATAATAAAATCCTATGCAGTTATCTTTCATCTGAGTCTAGGATAATGGCCTCTTAGTAAATCTTGTTGTGCTTCCTGAGGTACCCACCTTCTCACCTGTACTCCTCTTTTATAATATAGTCAGAAAAAAGAAAAAAAAACAAAAAAACAACACAAAAACAAAACAAAAACAAAAAAAACACATACAAAAAAAAAAAAAAAAAAAAAAAAAAAAAAAAAAGAACCCAAAACCCCATAAACCATCACACAAAATAAAGTGTTCAACACAAAAACAAGTGTGAATGGCAAAGCAATCAGTATGCTAATAATGAAGGATACTCTGACTGGATACAGAGACTCAAATATTAAATATTTTTCTGTGAGGACAGCATCATAATAGATTAGCATTGGAAATAAACCTTGGAGTTGATGACATGGGTATTATGGATAAGTGATTTCACTATGATCCACAATAACTTTCTTTAGCAGAGCACTTCAATAGTTGACAATATATCTTTGGACAATGTTAATGTTTGTTTAAAATGCCTGCAAAGTAAAGAGGACTGCATTTCATCACCAGCTTCTGAGAGATTGTGTGGGACATCTCTCTTTTAGTGTCCTGCATGAGGCCAGGGATTGGACTCAGTGGTCCTGATGACTCCCTTCCAATGCAGCAATGGTAGGATTTTTCCATGATTCCATGATATTGTGAGCATTCCAGTACACTTCTGGGTACAGTCAAATCAGTTAGTTCAAACAACCCTCAGTGGTGTTATTTAGTTTATTTCAGTTTTTTTTATAAATTAAACTGAGTTCTTCCAGGTATCACAAGTTGACAAACTAGGAGCTGGAGGTCAAAGCTACCAGAAGAAGATATCAGAGGAAGATCTTTTTGATGTATTTTAAACTATAGTGTAATGCATGGTGGTTAGATACATGCAGTGTGAGGCTGCTGATTAGCATTGAGACCACTTAAAGCAGACCATGTAGACATGACTGCAGCAAATTCAATGAGTATACATACACTTTTAAAGTTTTTTAAAATTTCTTTCTTTAATCCGATTTTTTTACATGAATAATTATCTGCATTGCTGTATAAGATTACTCATTATTTCTCTGAATTAAAGCCTACTGAATTCTAGGAACATGATTCTCTTAACTGGAAATATTTCACATCAAGCCTAAGAATATTTGAACTTTAAAAATTTCTAGATCTCAAAAGGAGGTCTTAATATAAATATGAAAGGGCATCTTTCGTTCCTAATTTCTAGGGTAACATTAATTATAGCTGTTGAAACCTTTACACTAAATTTCACTGTCACTACAGTAAGATTTCTTGGCTTTAAAAATTAATTCAAGCAGTCTAATCCATATTATTTAAATCTTAGTTTAATACAAAGAAGTATAATCCATTTATGGTAATACAATAACTGCTTATTCACACTTTTATGACTGTATCTAATGGAATGCTTTAAACCTTTCTATGCAAATCGGACTTTTATATATTGATCAGATTTACTGCTTTTCGCCTTTCCTACAATTGCATGAACAAATGGCATTTTGTGCAGAATCTCCATAAATGTGCACATACCTGATTAGTAGAGTGAAATGATGACTATACATATCTATACTTATTGCCAATTATTTATGTTTTATTGTTTTAATTATAAGGAGCAGTCTTCACAGGGACTGCAATACAGTATTCTTACGTAGAACAGAATTAAAAGAATTAATGTACTTTTAAATTAGACTCCAAATTAAAAGATATTTATCTGGCATTAATTTTGGGTATCACTTAGGGGAACCAAGATGCATTTTAAATGCAGAGTAAACCAGAAAGTAGAAGTTACATTTCACTGTTAACCGACTGTTACATGACAAGTAAACAAGTTTAATCGCGTTATTCACCTCATTGACTTTAATGATTCAATAATAGATGTAATAGGCACCTCAGGACCAGATGGCTTAGGGAAAAAAAGTCCCCATGAACTACCCCTTTTTCATCTCAAGTATCTGATAAATATGTTAACTCCCTGCACTGCGATGACAGCCAGAATTTCTCACCAGCTGGCCAGTTGCTCTGCACAGTGGGTGATATCATCCTCAGCTGAATGTTGAATTCTCAGCTCTGTAGTAAGGTCAGGACTTCAGGACTGTTTTTTAGGTTTTTTTTTTTTTTAAAAAAAAAAAAAAAACAAACACATTTTTTATTGATTTCACATAAACATTACAATCATTGACAAAAGGATAAGAGGGAAAGGTCTTAGGAAGGGGTAGAACAAGAGTTAAGGTTGCATTCAACACAAGCTGTACTTTTAGCAGTGCCCATCACCCCGTGCCTTGGCGATGTGGGTTGAGGGTGCAAAAAACAATGTGGGGCTACAGTTACCTCTTGTCAAGTTGTTTTACTGCCCCAACCTTTTGCTCAGTGTTTTGCTGCCTCAACTAGAGCCTGCATATGATCACGCCTGGCAGACATTTCAACATGAAAACACTGTTTATTTCTAGCTGTCATCTGTGCTGCTGCAAAAAAAGGGCTCAGAAGAATTCTCCCCCCGTCTCCTTCTCAGAAATGTCAACAAAATGGACACATTGATTATCTACAGCCTGTATCAGCCAACACTGTTCAGATCTGAAGAAGTGTACAGCCTACTGTCTGCCACTATTGCTTGATTTCGGCCTTGTTTTTTTTAACACTTCTTCTCTATTTGGATATCACATCTGTTTCTGCCTCTGCCTGTGCAAAATCCAACCATGGTAGAGCCTAACTAACAAGACATTTTTTTTTTTTTTCATGAGTGGGTATTCACAGACAGTATTTTCCTCTTTGTTCCCTGACTTCTGATTTGCCTTTGTAAATCATTCTTGGTCCTGCATCAAGAAGAAATTTTGTCCTGAGTGTTGGAAGGGAAACTGAAAGGCACATTAATGAGAAGAGAAAGGAGAAAAATAAGATACAGGTGCATTAACAATCTTGTCAGTTAAGAGATGCTGAAGCACAATCCTGAAAGCCCATGGTAAACTAATTGTATGTCTATTCAAAGCCCACTTTTAAAACAAATTGGATTTTCTCAGCAACTTTAATTACATCCAAGTTGTATTAAAATGATAGAAAACCCAGCATAAATGGCATCACACAACTTTATTAAAAAAAAAAAGCAAACAAATTCCCTTTTCCTTTATTACTCACAGCATTTGTTACATGCTATTTATCTCACTTAAATGCACAATAAGTTCTCCAGCTACTGTCATAATAACAAATAAGTTCTTATCCTACCATAATGATATGTACCTTCCCACGACAGTACATAAAGCCACTTATTCATATTAATTTATTTACTCACTCAACATCACTTTGGAAGAGGGTACTGCTATTCCTCTGTACAACAATCTTTGGTTTAGATAAACAGAAACTGAAAGATACAGAAAGTAATTTCTTAGTCATAGGCTGATAAACATATCTCTTTCCTCATACCTTTTAATGAAATATATAAATGCCAAAAACAATACATCTGGAAAAGTTAGTTTTCTACCAAAAGGGAAGCAGGAGCAAGCAGATAAAATTACTGAAAGCCAGTATAGCAAAGTATTAAAGACAAAGAAATTGAATTATCAATGCAATAAAATCAATACAAGATATCAACTGCTAGCAAGTAATGTGTAGTAATAACACCCTCCCCCCCCCAAAAAAAAAAAGGAGATGAAATAGGATAACAGTAATTTAAAAACAGCAATGGAAAAAAAATCAACTATTAATTGTAAGAACCAGATGAAAACCCAAAAAATGAACCAAAATAGCAGAAATATTCTCTGCATCATCCTTCATCAAAGTAACAAAAGCTCTCTTTACTCAGGTACATAAACCAAGGTACAAGAAGTATAAAAAATGTGATGGAAATACATAATGAAGAAATACTAGCTCACACTGAGAATTTACTCTTTGGCACTTCACAGCTGCAAGCAGGCACAAAAGCTAAATGGGCCAGAACAGTTCACTTCTCCAGAGGGGATAAATTGTTTTCTACGACAGATAACATGGAGGACTGAGATTTTTTTCAGCACTTTTATGTTTCTATGACCTCACAATTAATATATGTGATTTTTTTGAGTTCAAAGCGTCTGAGAGCAGACAAAATCTGTGCAGACCAGACAGTTACATAGAAATCAGAGTGAAGATCTTATTGAAAAATTTGGGTATGTATATTCTTCTGGCATAGTGTTGAAAAAGTCACAGGATAGCAAATAGACAAATTTCATTCTTTTTTTTTTCCTTAAGCCTTCTAGTGAAACTCCATAGGAAGAATAATCTGGAGAATTATATGTAGGCTTTTCTTTGCAGTAGCTAGTTGGTTCACACCAATGGAGAGCTAGAAGTGAATTAACACTCACACAGGACTGAGGAACAAACTAGGCAACGAATACAAACAGATACTAAAGCCACTGAATAAAAACACTTTTAGATTGCATATATCTTGCTGTAAGCAAAGGATTAGTGCAAACAACTATTAGGAGTGAACTATTTATAATAATAAGTCACAGAAATACTATATTAACTTTGAATTTTTGTCAATTTGTCAGGGAAAGGATTTTGGAATTGGTAAATGGTAAGAATCGATCCAAACAATATAAGACTGGAGCAGAACCACTCTCTTTTCAGCAAGGTAATGGATATAATTTCACTCAAGAATGATAACMAARRAKWWWA
>CM019214.1:39854690-39883142 GCA_009741485.1 Malurus cyaneus samueli | reverse complement strand
GCTCAGGCCTTGGGCAGAAAGGTCTTGTACCACTCTTTTGAAACCCACTTAGTTTTATCTCTCTTCTAGTGCACACCTGGAATTTCCTTTACTGGGAAAGCAAGATGTGGGCTGCAGAAAAAAAGAGGGCAGAAAATGTCCCTGTCTAACTTGTACTCTGATATGGGCTCAAAACATACCTGAAAAAATTAGATTCTGAAATGCCCTTAAGTACCTTGTAACATATCTTTGCCAGTCTTTTGTTCAAAACAGTCTTTTGTTTATTGGATACTTCCTCCTGAAGTCAGGGTGACAGTACTGGGGGTCAAGGCTTAAACTTTTATACTGACTGTTCAACTTGAACCCCTTCCCTTTTTTGGGGGAACCACCTGGTTGTAGGGTGAGCTGATTGGTTAACTGATCTGAGTTCCAACTCAGTGTGTGTGCTTTGATCCAAGTGATGTTGGAATTGCAGCCTTGGGTGAGAGATTGGAGACCACGTGGTTCAAACTCCTTCTATTGTAAGTGCTTAATTTTTTATGCAAAGTACAACAGCAAAGCTTTTGATTCAGTGCTTATTCACACAGGATTTAAACTTTTAAACATTATGTACCATGGATAAATGCTTTAAAATAATAAAAATTACCGTCACTTTTATTTTACTCTAGTTCTTTATTCTTTCTTCCTTTGCAAATGCTTGATATTGAAAATTTCACTTTCAAGAATTCTTTAATATCCCAGCTTGAAGAGGGTTAATTTCTTTTCAGTGAAAAATTGTATCAATCAATGTGAATGCCTTTTCGCCCATCCCCAAGGGACAGCAGGAAAAAGAAATTATTAGGAATACCCGTAGAATGTTACAGACAAATAAAGGTTAACTGTGTCTGAATTGATAACTAAGGGATTTCTACATATTTTATGGCTAGATGAATGTATATGCTACACCTAAAGTATGGAAGTTTGCCTTGTCCAGAATTTTCTAGTTTTACATTTCCTGTCTCCTGTCTACCCAAATACTGATTATGTAGGTCTTTAATGGTCAGCTGGGTATTGTTGGTAATTAACCTCACAGGCAAAGGGTAATTGCTCGATTGTCTTTGGAGAGTCTGATGGGAGAAGTCAGAGAAGTGGCCAACCAGAAAGTGAAAATGGAAAACTCTCCAGAGTTAATGAACAAAGTTTGTATTAGTGTCTTTTAGCTTTCATTTGACAGTATACACATTTTCTCCTTCTAATCACACATGGCCCAAAAGCCAAACTGCTATATTAGATATTGTAAGTTTACATTAACATGTAATATTTCTGGGTATTTATGAGATAAGCTTTCTAGTTGCTTCCTGTCATGGTGTTTATATCTAAAGATGAGTTTGTTTAAACTCCAGTGAAGACATAGTTACGATTAACTGTGAGAGATTTAAAATGTGGTTTTAGTGATAGAAAAGCTTTCTAAAAATATATAATTCTGGGTGGTCAAATGTATTCACTATGTCAGTAGAAATTCTACTACTGTTATAATAGAAAATGAGTAAATTTAACAGATGGTATTGGGAAAGCCAAATAATAGACTTATCTTCTAATCTGGTAGCATTACCTTTTATAGGTGTTGAAGAGAACCTTTATAATATGAACAGAAAACAGCTGAATTTTTTTTTTTACAAGTGCACTTTTCTTTCTAGTCAAGATTAAATTTAGCTGAGGACTTTGGTGTCATTAGTAAGGGGATTGTGGCCTTCCCAAAGTCTGTGTTAAGTCCAGAAGTGTCCTGAAAGTATCTACAGGGTGATGGGATTCTGGAGCAGGCTGCCCAGGGAGGCTGTGGATTTCCCAACCGGGACTGAATGATTTTATGGACCATTCCACACCTTAACCTTCTATGACTCTGTGATTTTATATCATTTACTTTCAGGCATTAACTTTTTTTTATTGCCTTTTATTCAAATGAGGATTTCCACAACTGACAGAACTGATGCCAGATTGCTTTTCATAAATGAACAGGAAGGTAACTAAATTGCCTTGAAGATCCCAACATAATTAGTTTTAGTATCTATTAGAATGTTGCCATTTTTAACACAGTCTGTATTTTCCCAGACCAATTTTCCATATTCATGGTCTTACATCTTACTGTGATTTTATAGAAAGATGCTAATTAGTAAAAGATCAATTTGAATTTGTTCATTCCTACTTCACTTTCTAGTAGTCAATAGACCTGATAATATTGTTAAAGTGAATCCTCATGGAGTTCAGTTTTATGAATATGTTTAATAATAAAAGAAAATTATCCCAAAGCCTTTCATTTTGTGGCCAATCTACAGCATGCAGAGAAAATGAAATTAACCTAGAAAACTGAATTCAAAACCTCGAAATCCAGGAATTATATTCCCAATAAAAACAGTGCAGATATTGAAAATATTTTCAGTTAAACATGTTCCATGCAACATTGCCTTCACTTTAGTGAGTGAGGCATTGGTTTTCATGCTGGTATTTGTAGAGTTAAGGGATGATAATTGACATGGGCCACAGTGGCTGACCAGCTATGCTTTTCCCTGAAGACAACCATGAAGCAAGCCATCATATTTCCATCTTCTTTTCCCCAAAGTTTTCCCTCTGAGCCGGGCTGAGTCTGACAAAATTAATCTGGTACATGGCTGAGAATCCTTAAATTGGCCCTATCTGGAGCATGCTAGAGAGAACTCTCACCCATCAGTTTAGTTAACAAATAGATCAAGTAAATTTTCTAGATACAATTGACATCTTTCACTGAAAAGTCATTCTCTAAACTCTACAGCTTTGCTGCAAAGGATAATAAAGAGTTTTCATTTCACACTTACCTGTACCATGCTTCTGAGACATCTCTACAATATAAAGAGTTTAATACTGTGATTAGCAAAACACAAAAAAGTCATATACAGTGAAGAAGTGAGATAAAACTATGACTAGGAAAAAAAACCCTCTACTCAAATCAGAAATATTTTTCAAAATTAAATTGGTGGAGGAATTGAAAAGAATAAATCGCAAATACTGCTGTTGTACAGCATTCAAGGTATAAGAAGAGATATAAGTACTATTTCTAATTCTTTCAGGCTTGCCTGTGAGTACCTTAATTACATTGAGTAGTACCTATCTGCTTTTTCCAGTTAAATTCATCAAATGAGATATTTTTTCACTGGAGAAGATGTAAATTCCTTTCTTTTTTGGTGGAGGGGCTTGACCCTGACTGGATGCCAGATGCCCACAAAAAACACTCTATTAGACCCCTTCACAACTGGAAAAAGGGGAGAAAATATAACCAAGGGTTCATGCGTTGAGATAAGGAAAGGGAGAGATCACTCATCAGTCACCGTCATAGGCAAAACAGATTCAGCTTGGGGATGTTAATTGAATTTATTTCTAAAAAAAATCAAAGCAGGATAATGAGAGTGAAACAAACCTCAAAAACACCCCATGCTTCCGTCCGTCCCAGCTCTACCTCTTCCCCTGCAGTAGTGAAGGGAGATGGGGGGTGGGGTTTATGGGCAGTTCACCACAGGCTGCTCCTGTCACTGCTCAAGGAGAGGAGTCCTTCCCCTGCTCCAGTGTGGAATCCCTCCCACGGGAGAATTCTCAGTGAGCTTCTCCAATGTGAGCCCATCCCACAGGCAACAGATCTCCATGTACTGCTCCAACGTGGGTCATTTTCTTCCGTGCGGTGCAGTCCTTCAGGCATATCCCGATCCTCACAGGGTCACATGGAAACCTGCTCCAGGGTGGGCTCCCCTCTCCATGGGTCTGCAGGTCCCAGTCAGGACCCTGCTCCAGCAGAGGCTTCTCATGGTTTCACAGGCTCCTCTCAGGCATCCACCTGCTCTGGTGTGGGCTCCTCCATGGGCTGCAGATGGATCTGTGCATCCCCATGGACCTCCATGGGCTGCAGGGACACAGCTGCCTCACCATGGGCTGCACCATGGGCTGCAGGAAAATCTCAGCTCTGGCACCTGGAGCACCTCCTGCCCTTCCTTCTGCACTGACCTTGGTGCTTGCTGGGCTGTTCCACTCACTTATTCTCTCTCTTCTCTGAGAGCAATTGCATCTGCACAATACTTTTTTCCCTTGTCATTTTATCACAGAGGCATTACTGTCATTCCTGATTGGCCTTGGCCTGCAGTGGGACCATCCTGGAGCCGGCTGACATTGGCTCTGCCAGACAAGGAGGAAACTTCTGACAGCTTCTTACAGAAGCCACCCCTGTAGCCCGTGCTACCAAACCCTGGCCATGCAAACCCAAAACAGCTGTGTCCTATACCAGCACTTTGAAGGAAGTTATGAAATATCCTGCTGAAAATTTTAACCTTGAACTATTACTTCTAGAGAATGAGAACATGAGGTTTTGTACTATTATTAGATTTTTCTACTGAGGTCTATTGATTGGAGTCCTTGATATTAAAATCAAGATGTAATACTGTCGTGGGTTTAAAACCTGATTTTCCCAATCCCGGGTTTCGGCACCAAAAATGCCGTGGTTTAGACTGTGCTGAAAGCCAAAAGCACTGCACCCAGGACGTTCTCTCCCTTCCCCCCACCGGAGAGAAAGAAGGGAGAGCAGAAACCCAATTAACACGAATATTTATGGCTTTCAGATAACATAACGTAATTGAGAGAAAGATACGTATGTGCTCCAGAGAATGATCAGACAGGCTGAATAACTTAAGTTACAAAATAGATTTTATTACTACAAACTACTAAGAATACTACCACATGGGGGAGGGGAACAGAGATAGGGACAAGTTTACAAGGAGAAGAAAAAATAAAAACGGACATTTTAAGACACCTGTAATCCTTTCCAGGACTCGTCTCTTTCCCAGGTCCCCCCTCTTCATCCCCCATGTTTTCCCGCACACACAGGGGACAGGAATGAAAGTCTAACATAGATCAAACTACTCATTACAGTTGTTGTCCAGCATCAAAGGAGAAACGTTCTTACAGCTCCAAGCTGTGGAAGTTTTTTTCCCAAGAACAGTCAGTGTATAACTGCTGTGGCGAGGGATTTTTTTTTACCTCGAGAGAAAGAAAGAATGTCCTTCAAGGCCAAACTGCATTGTTTTAGCAGCATAAGACCACTATCACAAATCTCCTGGCAGAGCACAGCTTCTTCTAAGCATCCACTTACTTCAGGCATAGGTGGGGGCATCTCTCCCTCCTCGCAAAACATGTTTTCTTCTTAGCATCAACTCATTTCAAACGTCGTGGGGGACCAAGCCTCTTCCCCCTCTTTGGCAGTTCAGTCCAGTCCTCAAAGGCCAGGTTTTTTTTCCTCAGAGCAAGGTCACTCTCCTTTTTCTAATCAGGTCTCTCATTGATGAAATAGTCCTTTCAAGAACACTTATTTTCTCCATGCTCGAGAACCACAGCACAGCACAGCAAATCATCCCATATTCTCCTTTCTTGTGATCTTGAGTCTCCATTTTTCTTACATTTCCTCACCCTCCTGCTCTGTTTTTCCCCAGTGCATGATACTAAAACTACATACTAGCAACCTTAAAGCTACACAGCGGCCGCTCCTACCTTGTTTTGAATTCTTTCTTAAGTACAGGACAATGCGTCATCACAGAGGTGCAACCAACCTGTGCAATTGACCCAGACCTGATGGGCAGCCTGTCCATCAACCTCAGAGCCATGATGGATTGGCTCTAAAGCACAGGGGGTAGGGCTCCTTTTGCTGGAGAAGAAGAAGAAGGAGAAAATTTCTAGAACTTCCTCCTAGGAGCCATCTTTGTGGTTTCTTAGTCCCATCCCCCCACCACCAAAAATTAGGCTAAGTAAAACCATGACAAATACAAAGAAATATGTGCAGGAATACAAATGTGTTTGGTCCATATCTTTAGGCATTTTAAAATATGTACATTTTGCAGGCATAAATATTTCTTAGAAATTTTTGAGAATGCAATATTGTTAACAGAAAGAGAAAGACACTATAAAATGTCCTGTGATAAAGCTTAATTATTAAGCTCCTTTTGAATAAGATCAAAGTCACAGCACAAATGATAATGCTTGACTTAAGATAATTTTCAGTCTACAAATTGAATGTGATTATTGCTTTCAAGACCACAGACAGTTACTATGCACTGTGTAGTCTTTTATGTTTTGCAAATTATTGGCCATCCACTTGGTATGCAGCAACTTTGATATTTCTGCTGTGTAACTGGTTTAGTGAACTTTTCAAGAAAACTAGAAAATGTCTTTTTGCTATCGTCCTGGAAAATGCCAGGAAACACACAAAAAAAACCATTCTGTAGCAGAAAGGTTTAATGTCTCAGGAACTACTACAAGAACAAGGGGTTATTAAATTTGCTATGATTCATTGGATTCAGTTTGTGCAACTTCCAAAGAAAAATGTCATAAAGAAAACTTTGTGGTGGCATATGCTATGCAGTACTAGTGCAAGTCTATGAAGAGTGTGTAAAGTACTACTTCTGTAAACAATTTTTTTTCTGAAGCCCAAAGAACTATTTTCCTGCTTGATTTCCCATTCTACATGAATCTCTGAATTCAAAGTTTTTATAAATCAAATCTTTTCTGCATTAATTTCTACTGCACTTCATGACCATAAAATAATCTATTTACATTAAATTCTGTAAATGACAATAAAATGAAGCAACCTATAGCAGTTGGATGATGAAATTGTAAATCATTGGTATTTCCTAGTTCCCAGACTGATGTTGTTTTTCTTGAGCCCATGGAGTCAGAAGTTGTTTGTTTTGTTGTTTGTTTTTTTTTTTTAATTTACATAACTGGCCTTAAATTATTCTCTCATCAAAAGGCAGCAATTATACACATGAGGACACACATGCACACAAACCTGTGAATATATATATGAGCTATCATTTCTTAATTAAATGGAAAGGGGGGGGGAGTTGAACTGGTAAATCACAAAACATGTATCAATCTTCATTTTAATTGGTCTAAAAAGTATATGATGCAGCTTAAACTAATGAAGAAGGATCTATGAGTATTTGATATGCTTTAAATAATGTTCTTGTGCTATATCATTAAACTGAGCTCATATTATTTCTTTATCTGATACAACATCACTATAAGAATTAAGCATCTTCCAGGGATGCCAGAATCATCAGACCTTTCTAAAGTTTCTTTCCTGTGCCACTAGATTAAGACTATGTTTAAAACTGATCTTGTCCCCTGCTTTTTGCTGTAATTTGTCACTGAAAATAAACAGTTTGACACTGCAAAATCCTTTAAAATATGGCTTGCAAGTTAAATTGATCTAGACATGTTTCCCTATCTTCAGTGTGGCAACACTGTTTACTTTAAGTCCATTTCTGCTGTACACCAGTGCAGGCAGGAGCAGACAGCTCTGCAAACAGGCAGAGGCTTCACACAGAACTGCTAATCAACTCTGCCTAATAACTGGTATTAGTTAGGGAACTAGTGGATTAGGACAATGTATTTGCCAAATGTCAGATCTGTTTGTTTTGAGGCAACAAGAGCTACTTCTGAGGGAGATTAAAGAACAGGTGAGCTCCTGTGAGGGGAAAGAAACAGCTAATTTGGTTAGGATTCAATTTTAGAATTATAGAGTAAAATGTAGTAAAATCAGCACCATATCAAAAGATCTCAAGTCAAGGAAAAAAACAAAAGGAAAGAAACAAAAGGAAAGAAACAAAAGGAAAGAAACAAAAGCTCTGCTTAAGCCAAAGGCCGGGTTTATATAACATTGGAGTACACCAGGAAGAGATTTGGATCACAAAGACTCTGTGTTTCTATGAAGTAGAAAGTTGATTTTGTCTTACTTTATAAACAGACTTTGAATTTTATTATTTAAGTAAAGGCAAACAGGACACATGTGCTTCTCACAGAGAATTAATAGTCTCTGTTTTAGAATGAAAAAGGGTTTTGTATATGAAAACCAGATTAATTATCTGTTAATTGTTTAAGAAGTAGATAAATGAGTAACTGCCACAATGCTAATATATATTTTACACTCTATATTGAGATGAAATCTGGGGTATAGCTGCTATACCAAGTGTGACTATGAAGGAACCATGCTGAATCCACTGACAGAGGAACTTGGAGCAACAAAAGGCAGAGGTGAATCCTGGCAGCTGGCTGACCAGGTGCAGCAGAGCCCTCCCATGCTTACACCCTATTCATGCTGATCACACACAGCATCCTAAAGGAGATCCCCTTCTCTCCTAAAAGAGAGAGATTTCCCCGGGTCAAGTGGGAATATGAGCCAGGATTAAGTTCTCAGACCAAAGGCAGACCTTCTTTAGACTTGAACAATGAATGCTTCAGCCCTCTCACATAGGTTATTGTTGACCTCATTTACAGAGGTGCTGCCTTTGGACTGGATGTTTGCTCTTCAACCTTCAGAGGTAGTTCTAATAGCAAGGCACCTAATTTTTTAAGGCTAATAAATATTGTCCTTAGAGTTCATCTCCGGGTTGCATGTGTCCTAGGTGAATGATTGCAACTCCTATTACAGGGCCTGTACCTGTCCTGCTCTTGGAAGAATATAGAAAAGAGTATGAAGACTACCATAAATTAGACATTTAAGAAAATCCTTCCTGTCTGTCCAGCATGACTGAGAGCTCAACAGAGTTTTTGGCCTGGATTTAGACCTCACATTTAAAAAAATATTTCAGCAGTATGACCAAGAGTGGAAGACAGTTATCATGGCCAGAAAGCTAGAAAATTACTGCTTGTGAGGAAAGTGAGGAATTCAGCTAGTTTAATCTGTAGGATGGAAAACTAAAGGCAGACAAAATAATGGCCTTCAAAACTGTGGAAAATTATGGCAGAAAAGAAAAACTGAACTGTCTCCAAGGGGAGGGGAAAAAAAGAAATAGGTTAAATTGCATTGAAGGAGATCTAACTTAGACACTTTGAAAATTTTCCAGCCTTGAGGCTATTTAGGCAAGGTAACTGATTGCTCTAGCAGGATGTGAAATCTCTATCTTTAGATGCTTTTAAGAACAGGTTAGATAAACATCTGTCAGTAAAAGTTTAGATATAGTGACCCTCTCTTCAGGAGGGAATTTCCGCAGATGAATTCTTGAAGTGTTTGAAAAGTTTCTCAGGCTCATTTTCCACTACTTTAATACATCTCAAAGTTTTATGTTTAAAGACTTTACAAACTCATTAATGTAGAAGTACACATCATCCAATCATTAATGTTGCATTATTTCTTAGAGTTGTTTTGCTGTTTTCCTCTTATCTCTGTTTTATGACCAAATAATGCTTGACAAATACCACCTTTAAGAGGTACATAGCAAAGCTACACAGAACTGTAAAGCAGAGCAAGACCCTGCTATTATTATTTATGAACAATAATACCTAACATATTACAGTTGTTTCATTTTGGCAGAGAGAAAGATTCTGTTTACAACATGAAATTAGCATTAATCCAATAAATAGAATAGCTGAAATTTAAACAATATGCTTGCTCTTAAGAACAAGTTAAATATTTGTCATTTTTGTAGTTATAATACTACAGTCCTTCTGCAATAAAATCTTAGAATACCTGCCTTACAAAAGTATTCCACTTAATTTATATTCTGTTTAAACGTATGGTTATTCTAGGAGGTTGGATTAAGAAGGAATACTTTCCTTTTTTGATTAATGTTAACTCAGAACACATACAAAGCCATTTATCAACAGATG
Organism: Malurus cyaneus samueli; assembly: GCA_009741485.1. Taxonomy (NCBI): domain Eukaryota; kingdom Metazoa; phylum Chordata; class Aves; order Passeriformes; family Maluridae; genus Malurus; species Malurus cyaneus. Next base: position 39,873,509 of record CM019214.1, on the reverse strand, counting down.
CTTTTTGACACCCGATAAAGTCTGTTCATCCAGACATTTTTTTTAAAGCATGCTTATATAAACATTCTCTAATGTATAAAATACGACAGTTCTGCATAGCTTTGAAAGTGAAAAAGGTATTTTATTCAGCAGATGAGAAATGGTTTATTTTCCCAAAAGAGCATGCCTTGTAATTTATGTTATTTATACAGAACAATGCTGCAGGTCCGTGTTCCAGTACTAAACAGAAAAAGTAAAAAGGTAGAGGATGTAGAGATCACTTTTTGATGCTCAGTGGTGTTCACAAGATATATAGATATATATTCATATAAAAAAAATTAAACACATCTTTGTCAGTAAGTTGTTCTCATAAAAGTAAACTACAAAAAACCAGAAGAAATTACCAGTGAAAGAAGCAAAAGACAAACTTGTGCTTCATACGGTAGCAGGTCCATTACTCTATTTACAATAAATGTTCCATACAGTAAATCCCATAGATATTTTTCTTAAATTCTGCTGTATTAAGCACTTAAAATAAACTAGTCAGAGTGATTTCAAAATGGTCTGTGGGCCAAAAACAGTGCTGAAGGACAGATGTTTATAATCACCAGTGCTTCTTCATAATAATTTTTTCCAAATGTTTCTTCCAAGTAGGTACCTAAGACTCTGGTTTTAGTTAAGGGAAATTCAACCTCAAATGATGTTCCAGATTTTACAAAACATTTCTATTAGAAGGCTCCACTGACAGAAAGTTTGTAAGGTCCAACAAAAATGGCAGTTTTGTAGGGAGAAAAAAGCAGCATTCAACAACAATGTTGGTTAGATTAGGGTTGAGCAATATTTCCTTTTGAATGTGAAAAAATGTTGGGTAGTAACTTGTGCCAGGTATGCATAAGAATATGAATAGCAGAGGATCTGTGATACTGGTGTCAAAATACTTGTTATAACTGTCCTAGAATAATAAGTATATTCATCAGAACATTTTACCCCGACTCATCATACACTTCTCCTCATCTGAACTGAGAGAAGTGAAAGAAACCCCAAAAACCAAAGTTCTTTGCAAAAAAAAAAAAAAAAAAGGGAAATACCAAACAATATGAAGTCCACTAAAATAAATTGAAATATGATTATGATTTTTATATCAGTTTAGATTTAAAATTATTTATAATACTTTCAGAATTAATTGTAGTTCTTGAAAAAGACATAACCACTATTGTATCTGAAGCATGATCTGTCTTTTTTTTTTAAATTCCTTTCCAGTTGAAAAAAAATTCAGACATATCACTTTATAACTAAATGAATGAAATAAATAAAAAAGTTTAAAAGATAAAATCATTAACAATTTGTGCTTTACTTTTATAGAGAATTCATCCCAAAAAAAAAACCCTAAGGTGAGAACTAGCTATAGATCAAACTTTCATATGAATAGCTGAAAGTTAATTAGTTACTGCTAAATATTTGTGTAGATAAACCAATGTATTCAAGATTATATTTATTAAAGGCAGTACAAAATTATCTGGTGAAAAACAATGTTTAAAAAAAATCTCATGAACCAGATAAACCAGGTGCATTTTATTGTAAGACAAAATACATGTTCAAGAGTTGTGAATGATCAGCAACTACTCATACTGTCCTTCCATTTAATGCAGTGGAGTGTAAGGAAATTATTTCAGTGATGCACGTGGCAGACACACAGCACAGAACCCTGTGGGGGATCTTCCTGACAGAAACCCTGAGCTGGTGTGTGCCTGGTGCCAGGAGCGAGCCTTAGGGCTGGCTTCCTCCTATCAGGTGATTTCAGGTCTTAGCAGTCCCCTCTACTTGCAACATTCATCTGCTCATGCTTTAATTTGCAAAATGTACTCGTGTATTTCAGCCACTCCGTTTGTGAGCAGAAGCATAAGTGGAAGTTTGCATTGATCTACAGTTTATGTGATTATAGGTAAAAACATCCACAACAATGAAATTACTCTGCTAATGTAATAAAGGATATTTATATGTAAGGGGTGGTAAAAGGTAAGTGAAAATTTACAACATCCTTTCTACTCTATTTTGGAGTTTGACAGTACTTTTTAGCTCACTATGCATGCTATTTTTACTGAAGACTTACATAAGTACCCTCATAAATGAGTCAGGCTGCAGTGTGAGCGAGTGCTGCTGCAAGGCATGTAATGGTTAGTCCAACACATCGTCAGTCAGTGTGAAACTCTGGTATATTTCATTACTGGATGCAGGAAAATGGGAGAAAGAAGAGAACGAATTAAAAAATATTACATATGTGTGTGTGTATGCATATACTACTAAACTGCATTAATGCAATTCTATCCTATTTTTTTTTTGAAAAATATTCTGTATGTTCTTCTATATAGGAACGATGGAGAATCTCAGTGATGATATAGACATCTAATAAAAATTTGTCTTTCTTTTGGAAACTCCCGTATCATTAAATGGTTGATTCTTTTTTTTTAAGATTATTTAAATGTTATTAAATATATATTATATATATATGCAGAGATATATAGATAATGCATGTGTATGTATATATATATTACTTACTTGACAGTTCCATAGATATTTCAAATGGATCAATGATTTTTTGCATTGTTCCTTTTGGCAAAAACTCAGGTCATCTAATTTGATTTGAATTAACCTTGAATGTCTGTTATCCTTGTCTTAAACAATGGGCATGAATTGAATAATCAGGTAAAAATTTGAAGTGAAAAACTTTTGAAAGCAATCAGGTTGAATGTTATTTTACTTATCTCAAATAAAGAAAAAAAAAACTAAAATTTCCAAATTTAGCCAAGTATTTATATTAATACATTATAAGGTTCCCACTGAAGTGAATGTCACTTTCCCTGGTTATAGTAATTCAAACTTGTTTCTAACTATGTTTGGTGCATTTTATGCTTACATGGTTATTTGGCAAAATATTTGGCAAAAATATTTGGCAAAAATTTCAGATCCAGAAATATTGACAAAAACAGATTAAATATTTCTTTTTAAAAATCAATAAAAATTTATGTTTTAATGTATTTGTTTTTGGAGCTGTATCATTTCTAATATGATCCAATCAATGTCCCAGTTATTTCAGATTTTCTTTTCCTTATTTTTATAATTATTTCACATTTGTTTTTCCTTATTTTTATAAAAGTGCCTAGCATACTGTACATGTTAACAAAACTAAACTATACATGCAATTTATTTAATGACTCTTACGCAGCTGAAAATTACACAACAAATTAAGAAAGGTGTTAGTAACAACTCAAAGAAACAGGATATATAGACAAATTATTTTGACAACCTACCCAGATTAAATATTGTAACACCATGCAAGAAAAATGCTCACATTTTGTAAGGATACTTTGTTCTCACAAGCAGTACAGAGCTCAGATTTAGATCATGATGACCTAACATGAGAAACATAAATGCAGTACACTTCCTCTACAGTCACTTGGAATCAGTCTAAGGATCCAAAATTTTTGTGAAGTCAATAACTTAAGATCACAACAAATGAAAAATTAAGAGTCTTCTGTGGTCAAATTAAATGCTTAAAAATAGCAAAATTTTAAAAAATATTTTTCTACTCTTGTTGGGGCTTTGACATCTTGGCAACAATAGTTTTAAATATTCCTTCTGATGGGTCTTTGTGGGAAATTGATTTATTTTGTGTGTTCCTTTAGTTGTTTTGGTTTTTTATTTCTTAACATATTTTGATTGAAAATATCAGTTTACGCTGATAATCACTTTAAGATCATCCTAGTAATTAAAACTCTTAAGCAAAATAATTTTAGTGGATAATCTTCATCTCTGTTTCAGAAGAGATCTGCCTTAATCCTTCTATGTGCAATAATATCCTCACATTTCAAAATCTAATAGCCCAAAGAAAGGACTAATATTTGTGTGGGTGTATAGATGTACAGCCAGAATAAAAATGTAATTATAGAACATCTCATATCTAGTTCCATTTAACTCAAAAGAAGTCCTATGAAATTGTGTTCAAGTGTAGTCCCAAAATATGTTGTAGGATGTTAAATGCTCAGTACTGTTATGGTGCAATTTTCAGTAAAATAATATCATTACAGAGCAACGTGTGCAGGATTCTGTTAAGTGTCATATTTATCAGACCCAATATGTTTGGATGTTAAAAGTTTTGGTTCTGCTAAGGTACTGATATTGTAAAAAGTTTTCAGGTTTCTTCTGCTGTTTTTGCTTTCACATTAAAATTATGCTAGTACCTGATACTAGCCTAGGAAAAAAAAAAAAACACATTTGAAAAAAACTTCAAACTAAACTCCCAAAATTCTAGCTCTCTTGCTCATTCAAAATAACACAAGAACAAGCCAGAAATAGGGTATTTTTACCCAAGTGTACGAAACCTATTGTTAAACAATAGTATGTGCTTCTTACTAAGTCAGGTAGTCATATTAAGAAAGGAAGTTACATATGAATTAAAATTGGTCCAAAATATTCCATAATATCCCATGAAAATATTTTACCAAATATGTACACACGCTCCTCACACACACACCAAATTTCTCAAGTGTTGCTTTACCACAGGAAATGTTAGATGGAAACTCTCTCTTTTAAAAGGGCAAATTTCCACCTAAGAAAATGTGGATATTTGACAAATATTGTACCTTAGTGTTAATATAATAAAAATGAAAATGCAGTGCTTTTAGCAGTGATTGATTTTATCTCTTAGAATGTAATAGCAATCTGTTTATTTAATCGGGACTCTTATTGTGGTACTTGAACCACATTTGTCCTGCTTTGATATAAAAATATCAGGGTATTCATATGAACTTATTCTAAACTAGTTAAACTCAATGCATTCCAAGCATGTAAGATACAACATATGGATTTCTGTTCTCTAACCTTATGAACATTTGCACATGTTCAGGAAAGCCCGCTGGATAAAATTTATGTATTGCTAATGATTTTTATTGGCCCCATGGCCCAAAGTGGTGGCAAAATGCCCAGGACTTTGAAAGAATCCTGCTTTACTTTGCAGTCAAAATGCAGAGAGCCATAAAAAAAAATAAAAAGACTTGATGGAAACCCGAATGCTTTCTAACTGGCAGAACTGAGGTTGCTTTTGCTGTGCAACCTTTTGTTATTAGATCTCTGAAGCATTTTTTTAGGGGGTAAGGGGGGACAACCTCTCTCAACATATTAAACAATGATGTAAAGATAGAGTGATGTCCTTGAGCTGAAATTTTCCAACCATTTCTTGGAGGACCTTAGAAGGGAAGATCCACACAAGCATAAATTGAGAGGGAAGTAAAAATTCTTTTTCTTTGTGGAACCTTTTGGAAATCTCTGCTGTAGCTCAGTATCTTAAGGATGCTGTTAAAATTTTTAAGTGGAGATATGTCTTACCATTGAAATTGAGCAGATGTAGCTTTCCACACCATTGTCACCTGTGGTTTGCCTGAGGATGCTAATGTAGATGTTTGTTCAAAAGGTAATGTGCCTTCAAAAAACACTAAAGTTTGTCCATTTCTTTCTGCATCTATGAGAAAGGCTTGGCAGCTAAGAGAAAGCAATCAACTCATGCTAGTCTGTTTTTCATAATAGTTCTGCTGACAGGGGATTGAATCCAGTAGCTATGCAAAAGAGAACCAGAGACGTTTCCTAGTCTCTAAAATTCCATAAATATAAAATGGTGGTCATCCTTTCCCATTTTCCTGGATTCTACCCTCAATCCTCATGAAAAATTTTTCTGGCCTTCCTCTGCAGTATTGGGAGAAAGATAGTAAAGTTTCTCTTGTGAGAAGTAAGTAAATGCCACGGACAAAAGCCCAAAAGTTGCGACAATTCAAAATTCATATTGGCAAAAGACTTGGAAAGCTATTGAGATTTAAGACACAGTTACAGAAAACAGAATGAACTGTAAACTTTACAGAAAGATCTTTAAATATGTTGAAATCCTCCATACTGCAGCCAGTTTGTAGCATTTAAATGAGGACTTTGCGTGCTGTGTAAGTGAATACGTATAACTGAGACAAATTAGATCTTATGTACTTGTTAAGTAAATCTTTTGAAATGGTACATCCCAAAAGACACTCACATATGAATTTCTGTGCAATGCTGAGTTTTGGGATATTTTAAATTAAATTTTAGAAATAATAACTAAGCTTTCACTTGCATTTGCATAAACACAAAAACTAGATCAGGCTCCAAAATCCGTTTTACATACCCTGAAATATGATTGGTGAGATTGAATTCTTTTCTATTGGAATCAATTCCAAGGATAAAGCACTCTTAATTCTTTTTTTCCTCTGCCTAGTTTTAACTTTACAATGACACAGAACTCTCTCCTCCACTGCTATCTGTCTGAAGTGGACCTGAAAACTGAAAAAAATTCTATGCATCTTCAGCTTCCTCTGTATTTACTATCACATAAACCATAGAGACATAGCATTCATTCTTACTACACAGCCACTGAAATTTGTAAAGACTGGTCACAAAACCCAGGGGATTGCTGTATTCATAAACATGCTGTGTACCTCCTTGAAGTGCTTTGTGAAACCCTTTTCAAGGTCTTAATATCAAAAGCATTCTAAGTAAAACGTAATATAAGGCAAAGAGGTATTTTATATAAATTTAACCCATAGATTCAATCTAAATATAAATCCTTGAACCTTATTACTTGAAATTATTAGTAAAGTCAATGTTAGTGTCTCTGATGGTAATAACTTTGCCTTCAGAAATTTTGGCAGAGACAGAATGTTTGTCTACATTGATTACTTTGGCTTATCCTGTACTGCCTTTATATAATATTTTTGTTAGTTCCCCAAAAAGATCTGCAAAGTCAACAAACATTCTTATATATGCATAAACTGGGATTGCATAAACTGTGTTTGGAAACTGGACAGGTAGATTGAGAGTTTTGTCTAGTGCAAACATTATTTCTCATCAAAGGACCATCAACTCCATAATGAAAAGTGGTTCCAAGGAACTTCCATTCAGAACGCCTTTTAGGAAAAAGATAAAAATCTAAATATCTCTATTCAGTGCACAATTATCAATTATTTACTATTTAACCAGATTTCACATTATTTATGTCCACATTCTGTGATTTGATTATGTTGAAGAAACCATTAAAAAATTGAAAAAACAACAAAGTTATAGCTCATATAGCTCTGTTTATACAACTTTGACATAACTGCCTTTTCCTCAAGTCTAAACTTCCATGTTTAAGCAGAAAATATAAAGCAAGAACATAAAATATTTTAAATTAGAAAATTATACATTTCCTTGTGACTAAAAAATGTAGAATTCTTCACAATGTTTTAAATTTTGTAAGAAATAGTTAAGAAACTTCTGGAAATTTGGATAAGGTGTAAGAATTCTTCTGAATTCTGCACCATTTACAATAGGACTAATAAAAAATAATTACATGTGTTATGACAATTATTCCTTATATAATTATCAGCATGAGTACTGTAACAAAAATTATTCAGAGGCCAATAATTTTCAAAATATGCACTAGATTTTTTATTTATGTTACAAGAATACAAGAAAAGAACAAAATATAAAGTCATATCTAAACTATTATCATACATAAAAGAAAAAAAATGAAATCGGTAATTCAGGATGGGTTTTAACATCAAATAGTGGGAAAGAACAGGAAAATACTCATTCCTACCTCATTCTGGATCTGCAATATAGTTTTGAAGACATGGGAAGTTCATGGATATAAAGGTTGGTTTTGATTTTAGCATTGCAAGTGGGACTAAAAAAAAAGAAAGACTTTAATGATGTTTCTGGGGTTTTTATTGCAAATGAAGTATTCTGCAAAAAATGTGTGGGCACATTCTGCTGGGTCCTTAATACTCTATAATGAGTCAAGAGCAATAAGAATTCATCCGATCAACTTTAAACACATATTAGGATGCAGTGAACAGTAACTAAAACGTTCTTTGTAGCTGTTAATATATAAAATAATCTAAAGATTAGTATCTTAGTGTTTCCAATAACAAAGTACATAATTAGGATTTCAATACTCATAATTCTCAATATTTCTAGGCTAAATTCTTCATTAAAGAACAGAATGAAAATGATTATCCATCTAAAAAGCTCACAAATGCAATCTGTGCATTTTTATGAAATTGAATTAAAGAATAAATTATTCTTTACAGCTTAAAGAAAAATTGTAGAACTCCTTTTAAAAATAATTAGGTTTAACTCAGTACCATTTCACTCAACAACTTTTGCAAAGGAAAGGAGTGGAAGAAGGATGACTAACATTATCTCAGAAAATATATTTCATTAGAAGGTTATATTAAAAAGTCATGTTCAGGTGGCTTCCCACCTGTCCAAACATTAATTCTGGCAATTAAACTGAAAGAAAGATATGAGTGATCAAAAGGGTTCTTCAGAGTAAAGACAGGTCTTTAACTGAAGTTTTGGTTTGTTTTATAAGCTGCAACTATAATTAAAATATTTAAAAAAAAAAAATCTTATTGGTAGTCTTTACAAAGACTCTGTTTTAGTGTGAGCTTAAAGATCACACCAAGTGATGAGGGGAGCCTAATTTACTCCTCAAATATGCTGTAAAGATTCTTAATAGTCCTGATTCAGGAAACTACTTCCATTTTTAACATGAGTCTTCTTTTGTTTATTATAATTATGGTTATTTTTACTCCTGTCTGCTTTTATTTAATGTTCATTCTGACATTACTTCTTATGTTTCTAGAGAGTTTTCTTATTTGCTCTCTATCTTTCCCAAATAATTTTTTTAAGCCCTGTGTCTTGTTTCTCTTTTTTTCTTCTGTTTCTTTCAAAGAAAAAAAAAATCTTTGATGAACTAAATCTCTAGCCAAGTCACCTGTGAAAATGTTTACTTTTCTCCCACCACTAGCCCTTCTTTTATAACCAGGTCTTTTATCTAACTGTGATGCAATTTCTGGCAGCTTAGCAACAAGATCTTCCCTGCACTTTTATTCGCAGCACAAATGATCACAGATAGACACAGTGAAGAAAAGAGGCACAGCATTTATTCCTGTGCAAAAATATGTTCTTGAGAATTGGAAAAAATCACTTCACATTTCCTGTTAGAGTAAGAAGTGTAAAGGAGCCACGAACTATATATAGCTTGAGGAAATTTCTCATACTGAGTCAGGATATAAGTGTTCAAAGACAAATCTCTGTCTTTCAATATTAGGAGATATACAATCTGTCCTCATGTAGTATTGTATTTTTAACAGTTGTGATGGACAAATTCTTTTTCTTTAAATTAAGTGCATATTTAAAAATGAATTTATTTTGAAAGAGGATGGAGCCCTGCATCTTTTGCTATTTAAAAGGGGGAAAACCAGTAACCATCAAGTTGTTGCTAATTAGAGTCGTGGCACTTAATGATTGTTTGTAGCTGGCCAATTACTGACAGAGCTGTGGCTTTGGAAGTGTCGGCACAACAGCTCTGGAATTCACATGTCAGCTGCTGTTAGCTGAACTCTTCTCTTGCATGACTGAAGCAGATGGCCACTTCCTTGAGGTGAAGTAAGACAGGATAAAAAATTCCTCGTACATTTTTTCATGCATTCTAAACTCTTGAGTAGATTCTCAAGAATCAAGTAGACAATCTGTAAAATCTAGGCAAACTGTAAAACAAACTGTTCAGCTGACAGCCTGGAGGGACTTAGCACAGAAGACAGACACTATTCTGAATCCAGAGTCTGTTGAATGTGGAATATAAATGTACTCTGTATTGATGATAAATTTCAGTGGAAGCATTAGGTGGTAACCTATTAGATATGTTGGGTATGCTTACAAGTAATTTTTTACCTGCTGATATTCACATTTTTAACAATATCATCTGAAATATGTATTTGTTACTGCTGACTAATTTTAACTATATTTGCTTACAGCAATATGTATTTGTTACTGCTGACTAATTTTAACTCTGTTTTCTTAGAGCAATATTCTATACATCTATACATTCAATTAAGCAGACAGCCCCGATAAAACCCCGATAAAAACTTTGTCATTATATTGTAACTATTTACAGCAGAACTTTATTGTAGAGAATTTTTGGTGAAATAATGTCATTCAGATGATGACCAGACATGGAAGTAAAAATTTGCTAGTSCTTCCTAACAGGATGCTTGGAATACAGAAAGAATCAGACTTGAACTATAAAATGAGCTACCAAATATAAGTAAACTAAATCTCCCTAGGTTATTTTGATTCTTGAGTTTAAAAAACAAAAATAAGCAGATGCTCCATTCACTTTAATGAAGATCTTGCTGGGATCAGCAGTTTGACAAGCTTTTCTTTAAAAGGTCACCTCTTCAAGCTGCTTTCCGCATTTTCTAATAGTTCTACTACTGATGCAACACAAGTAGGGAGTTGACCAACCATGGTGATACAAAAGGAACTTCTGCTCACAAAAAAAAATCACATATTGATGTAATGTAGTTTTGAAGAAAGGTGGTTTTAATAAAGAATTCTCTTTATACAGAAGGCATTTTTTWAGATTTATATCCTGTAGACTATGATGACAACTCAATAACGACTGTGCCAGACCCCTAAATTAATAAGATTTAATATGGCAAAGTTTCCAGAAATGTGTTTTTTGAAATATTATGAGTCAAAAACTTTTCCTCTGAAGCTGAATCTCAACAGGTTTTTTATGAGTTTGAATTCAAAGAATTATACATAGAATGGAGAAAAAAAAAGTAGGAAAGAAAGAATGAAAATAAGAAAGCAAGCAAATTAGTTAATGAGTCCCTACATTCGGCAGATATATAGTTACTATAGTTACTATGCCCTACTCCTACTACAGCAGTAATCACTTCTTTCTAAACCTTTTGAAGTTTGTGGTTTTGGAATTAAGAATAGAATGAAATTAATTTTGACTGCATATGTATTAAGTTGTAAAAGCCAGAAGTTGCCTTGAAATACCAGCTAAAGCATTGGTATTTACCTGGCTGTGCTATGATTAAAGGCTATAATATTCCAAATATTAAGATTTTTGTAATTCAACAATAAATCAACAAATTAAACTTTTGTTTCTTTCCCATAAAAATATGTTTAAGTCCCCTAAAGTGTCATATATATATATATATATGTATGTGTGTATACATATATATAATTTATATGCACACACACACATAATTATATATATATATATAATATATATAAGAAACAAATTAAACACTATAATTTTTTTATTTGTGCCCTCAATGCATGTTTTACATGGGTAGTCTCATTTGATGAAGTACTTTGAGATAACCGTCTCATAAACAAATGTAGTTTTAGTTGTAAACTCATACTTTTGGCTTGTATTTTTGTGTATTTGTTTTTCCCTGGTTTATGTCAGAGTACTTTGTATCTCAAAACTACCTAAGGCAAATCACTAAAGCCATATGTGACTCTTTGTTTCTTAAATATGTAAAATTTCAGATTAAGTCCTTAATTCCTGTAAATCTTTAGATAGCTATTCTAAGATTATCTTTAATCTTCCTTATATGAAATAACTATGCATGCATACATATGTAGATGCATATGTGCATTGTGTTTGTGGTTCCTATATCCAAACCCTTCTACACCTGCACACAGATCAAAAGAAAAATGTAGAATGCACTTATATTTTGGAGCAACAGCAACAAATTTTTTAAAGAATATAATCTAAAAATATGTGCAATACATAAGTTTGGTGCATAACTTTGCAAAGACAATATTAGCCTTGTTTAAGAGAAAGTTACCAAAGATGGTGTGTCTGTGCAAGGTGAACTAGTGCAACATGAAATTCTTAGATTTTCTTTGAAATAAATAATTTCAACAACTAGCTATTTTCAAATTATATTATTTATTTTAAATTAGAGTATTAGCACATCTGAACAGCTGCGGGGATTTGTCGGTGTGTTTAAGAACCTCCAGGCTCTTGAAAATATTCTATGACTGTACATTTACCTGAATTTATGTGCAACACTCGTGGCATCCAGGTGTAGGCATTGAAAGAAGGGATCGGTGGCTGGCTGCTTTGTGCAGCTGCTGTTCTCCTGAGCCTGAAAGGAGTGAGACAGTCAGGAGCTGAACTGTGAAAAATAGCTGAAATCAAGAGTTTAGCTTCGTTTCCCAAGCTTGTGTTGCTGAATAAGACTCATTATATTTAGTAGAAGGGAAGAGGTAAAGGGATAACACAGTAAAGGGATAACACAGGGATAGTAAAGGGATAACAAAGCATTCTGCAAAACCCAACAAAATTTTGGTCAGTTGTGACTGAGAGCCAGAACACATTTTTTCTAGACTCATCATCTAATAGCAAAGCTTAAATGTTGTCTTTGCACCTTGTAGTAGGGAATCCTTCTAGCTGCTGTTATTTTAGTAATGATACATCATACTGTGTTTGGAGATGCCAAAGAAGCTGCAACAATCTATATAGTTTGGAGCAATTGTCAAGTTTACATCTGACATTACTATGTACTTGATGCAAGCCTCTGGCAAGGATTTTGGGAAAGGAATGTGATATAAGGAAGGTAATGAGTGTACTTATCACAGAAGTCTTTCTATTATTTCTTTTTCTTAGCCACAGGAAAGGTACATACAACCCAAGCATATATGTCTAAACAGTTTGATAGGAAATATTTAAAAGCAGAAATTTTAAAAATGCAAAGGAAGTATCACAAAATATTTTGCCTTGTATGTATTTTCTTTGGCTATCATTGAGAAAAAGCTACATAAAATATGTTTCATTCATATTTCAGCTGCAGACAGCAAAAACAATAATTGAAAACAAAGCCATGATGATTCACTGCATCTTCCCTGATGCATTTCACACCTGCTAACTAAGGTCAGCAATAAATTACAATAACTTAGTGCATCAAACAGTTGGCAAGCAAACAGTTTTGCAAGACCTTTCCAGATTTAAGTTTGAGAGAGAATTTGTCACATTAAAAAAAAATAAGGGAAAAAATAGTAGAAATAGAATCATTCTAAGTGTTTCTACACAGTTTTTATCTTGTTTCTTTTCTGTGGCAGTCCATGGCTCAATGTCCAAATGGAGATCAGTCACAACTGGTGTCCCTTGGCAGTCCCTGTTGGGACCAACTCTGTTCAATATCTTTGTTAATCACATAGACAGTTCATATGACACCATATTCAGTGGTGCAGCTGATACACGAGAGGGAAGACAGGGCATCCAGAGGGACCTTCACAGGCTTGAAGAAGACAATATAAACTTCAAGGGGTTCATCAAGGACAAGTGCAAAGATCTGCACTCAGGTTGGGGCAATCTTCAATATCAACACAGACTGAGGGGTAAATAGATTTAATACATACCTGGAGAGACTTGGGGATATCAGTAATGAGAAGTTAAATATGAGCCAGCAGTGCCCACTTGTAACCCAGAGAGCCAACCATATTTTAAGCTAAAAAAAAAAAAAAAAAAAAAAAAAAATACCCACCAAAAAAAAAAACCCAAAAAAAAAACATGAGCAACATGTCAAGCAAGGTGAATTTTCTCCTCCACTACTCTCATGTCATCCCACCTGGAGGGTTTCCAGCTGTGCCCATCTCTGGGATCCCCTGTAGAAAAATACATGGATCTGTTGGAGTTGGTCCAGAGTAGGTCCATGAAAAGGATCAGGAGGCTGAACACCTTTCCTGTAAGGAAAGGCTGAGAGAGTTGGGCTTGTTTAGACTCAAGAAGAGAAGCACCAGTGAAGATTTTTCGTGGCCTATCAAGATATAAAGGGGACTTCTGAGAAAGCCAGAGAGAGACTTTTTACTGGGGCCTGCAGTGACAGGTAAAAGTGAACTGTTTTTAAACAGAGAGGTAGATTTAGATTGGACATAAAGAGGAAATTTTTTATCATGTGAGGAATGAGATGTTGGGACAGTTGCCCAGAGACCCATAACTGGAATTGTGTTTGCCCAGTCATTGCAAGTGTTCAAGGTTTGTCTTTGATCTAGTGACAGATGTCACTCCACATCCCTGAGAGATTGGATTCAGGGAACTTTGGAGAGGCTTTCCAATCCAAACAATGCTATAGTTTTATGATACTGTCATTCTGTACATATTTGTGTCTATACAAAAGTTTGTGTCTATATTCCTTTGGTTTAGTAATAAGAAAACATGCTTCAGATTATAGAATAAGCATCAAAAATAGCATTTTTATTATGTAAAATTTACAGAAAGTCTATACAATACTATTAGTTTTAGTATCTTTTAAATCGGTGTAAATGGTGTAAATATTTTATTTCTTCTGTCTCTGTCTATTCATTTTATTTCTAGTTTTTATTTTTTTATATTAGTTTTAAAATATACTTCTCATTGTTTTTCTGCTTTGTGCCTTATGACCATGTATCCATTACGATAATACCCTATAACTTTAGATGAACAAGGTAACTCTGATGTCATTTTACCTTAAAGAAGATTATAACATAAATCTTGCCTTTGAAAGCTTGTAAATTACACCAAAGCTCTTGAAGAAATCTTTCATATATTCAAAAAACTCACTTCAGTACTCCAGAGTGCTTGTACAAGTTTTTTTGAAGGAGTTTAATTGAAACATATAAGAAAAAGAAAAAAAAAAAAAAGGAAAATCTGTCTAGTCAAAGAAATCTTGAAGAAAAAGTCCTCCTATGCATGCAAATGGCTTTATTCAGTAATCTGACTACTAGTAATTGAAATTTTGCCACTAGCAAAGCTGAGCCTATAAAGCTGGCTTATGTTTCTAGAGAGTTTTCTTATTTGCTCTCTATCTTTCCAAATAATTTTTTAAGCCTGTGTCTTGTTTCTCTTTTTTTCTTCTGTTTCTTTCAAAGAAAAAAAAAAAAAAATCTTTGATGAACTAAATCTCTAGCCAAGTCACCTGTGAAAATGTTTACTTTTCTCCCACCACTAGCCCTTCTTTTATAACCAGGTCTTTTATCTAACTGTGATGCAATTTCTGGCAGCTTAGCACAAGATCTTCCCTGCACTTTTATTCGCAGCACAAATGATCACAGATAGACACAGTGAAGAAAAGAGGTACAGCATTTATTCCTGTGCAAAAATATGTTCTTAGAGAATTGAAAAAATCACTTCACATTTCCTGTTAGAGTAAGAAGTGAAAGGAGCCACGAGCTATGTATAGCTTGAGGAAATTTCTCATACTGAGTCAGGATATAAGTGTTCAAAGACAAATCTCTGTCTTTCAATATTAGGAGATATACAATCTGTCCTCATGTAGCATTGTATTTTTAGCAGTTGTGATGGACAAATTCTTTTTCTTTAAATTAAGTGCATATTTAAAAATGAATTTATTTTGAAAGAGGATGGAGCCCTGCATCTTTTGCTATTTAAAAGGGGAAAACCAGTAACATCAAGTTGTGCTAATTAGAGTCGTGGCACTTAATGATTGTTTGTAGCTGGCCAATTACTGACAGAGCTGTGGCTTTGGAAGTGTCGGCACAACAGCTCTGGAATTCACATGTCAGCTGCTGTTAGCTGAACTCTTCTCTTGCATGACTGAAGCAGATGGCCACTTCCTTGAGGTGAAGTAAGACAGGATAAAAAATTCCTCGTACATTTTTTCATGCATTCTAACTCTTGAGTAGATTCTCAAGAATCAAGTAGACAATCTGTAAAATCTAGGCAAACTGTAAAACAAACTGTTCAGCTGACAGCCTGGAGGGACTTAACACAGATGACAGACACTATTCTGAATCCAGAGTCTGTTGAATGTGGAATATAAATGTACTCTGTATTGATGATAAATTTCAGTGGAAGCATTAGGTGGTAACCTATTATACATGTTGGGTATGCTTACAAGTAATTTTTTACCTGCTGATATTCACAGTTTTAACAATATCATCTGAAATATGTATTTGTTACTGCTGACTAATTTTAACTATATTCACTTACAGCAATATGTATTTGTTACTGCTGACTAATTTTAACTATATTTTCTTAGAGCAATATTCTATACATCTATACATTCAATTAAGAAGACAGCCCCAATAAAACCCCGATAAAAACTTTGTCATTATATTGTAACTATTTACAACAGAACTTTATTGTAGAGAATTTTTGGTGAAATAATGTCATTCAGATGATGACCAGACATGGAAGTAAAAATTTGCTAGTGCTTCCTAACAGGATGCTTGGAATACAGAAAGAATCAGACTTGAACTATAAAATGAGCTACCAAATATAAGTAAACTAAATCTCCCTAGGTTATTTTGATTCTTGAGTTTAAAAAACAAAAATAAGCAGATGCTCCATTCACTTTAATGAAGATCTTGCTGGGATCAGCAGTTTGACAAGCTTTTCTTTAAAAGGTCACCTCTTCAAGCTGCTTTCCGCATTTTCTAATAGTTCTACTACTGATGCAACACAAGTAGGGAGTTGACCAACCATGGTGATACAAAAGGAACTTCTGCTCACAAAAAAAAATCACATATTGATGTAATGTAGTTTTGAAGAAAGGTGGTTTTAATAAAGAATTCTCTTTATACAGAAGGCATTTTTTAAGATTTATATCCTGTAGACTATGATGACAACTCAATAACGACTGTGCCAGACCCCTAAATTAATAAGATTTAATATGGCAAAGTTTCCAGAAATGTGTTTTTTGAAATATTATGAGTCAAAAACTTTTCCTCTGAAGCTGAATCTCAACAGGTTTTTATGAGTTTGAATTCAAAGAATTTACATAGAATGCAGAAAAAAAAAGTAGGAAAGAAGAATGAAAATAGAGAAAGCAAGCAAATTAGTTAAAGAGTCCCTACATTCGGCAGATATATAGTTACTATAGTTACTATGCCCTACTCCTACTACAGCAGTAATCACTTCTTTCTAAACCTTTTGAAGTTTGTGGTTTTGGAATAAAGAATAGAATGAAATTAATTTTGACTGCATATGTATTAAGTTGTAAAAGCCAGAAGTTCTGCCTTGAAATACCAGCTAAAGCATTGGTATTTACCTGGCTGCGCTATGATTAAAGGCTATAATATTCCAAATATTAAGATTTTTGTAATTCAACAATAAATCAACAAATTAAACTTTTGTTTCTTCCATAAATATGTTTAAGTCCCCTAAAGTGTCATATAATATATATATATGTATGTGTGTATACATATAAATACATATATATATACACACACAACATATATAAGAAAACAAATTAACACTATAATTTTTTTATTTGTGCCCTCAATGCATGTTTTACATGGGTAGTCTCATTTGATGAAGTACTTTGAGATAACTGTCTCATAAACCAATGTAGTTTTAGTTGTAAACTCATACTTTTGGCTTGTATTTTTGTGTATTTGTTTTTCCCTGGTTTATGTCAGAGTACTTTGTATCTCAAAACTACCTAAGGCAAATCATTAAAGCCATATGCGACTCTTTGTTTCTTAAATATGTAAAATTTCAGATTAAGTCCTTAATTCCTGTAAATCTTTAGATAGCTATTCTAAGATTATCTTCAGTCTTCCTTATATGAAATAACTATGTATGCATACATATGTAGATGCATATGTGCATTGTGTTTGTGGTTCCTATATCCAAACCCTTCTACATCTGCACACAGAAAAAAAAATAGATAAGAATGCACTTATATTTGGAGCACAACAGAATTTTAAAGAATAAATCTAAAAATATGTTAATACATAAGTTTGACATAACTTTGCAAAGACAAATATAGCCTTATTAAGAGAAAGTTACCAAAGATGGTGTGTCTGGTGAACTAGTGCACATATGTGCAAGTGACTAGTAAATGAAATTCTTAGATTTTTCTTTAAATAAATAATTTCAACAACTAGCTATTTTCAAATTATATTATTTATTTTAAATTAGAGTATTAGCACATCTGAACAGCTGTGGGGATTTGTCGGTGTGTTTAAGAACCTCCAGGCTCTTGAAAATATTCTGTGACTGTACATTTACCTGAATTTATGTGCAGCACTTGTGGCATCCAGGTGTAGGCATTGAAAGAAGGGATCGGTGGCTGGCTGCTTTGTGCAGCTGCTGTTCTCCTGAGCCTGAAAGGAGTGAGACAGTCAGGAGCTGAACTGTGAAAAATAGCTGAAATCAAGAGTTTAGCTTCGTTTCCCAAGCTTGTGTTGCTGAATAAGACTCATTATATTTAGTAGAAGGGAAGAGGTAAGGGATAACACAGTAAAGGGATAACACAGGGATAGTAAAGGGATAACAAAGCATTCTGCAAAACCCAACAAAATTTTGGTCAGTTGTGACTGAGAGCCAGAACACATTTTTTCTAGACTCATCATCTAATAGCCAAAGCTTAAATGTTGTCTTTGCACCTTGTAGTAGGGAATCCTTCTAGCTGCTGTTATTTTAGTAATGTACATCATACTGTGTTTGGAGATGCCAAAGAAGCTGCAACAATCTATACAGTTTGGAGCAATTGTCAAGTTACATCTGACATTATTATGTATTTGATGCAAGCCTCTGGCAAGGATTTTGGGAAATGAATGTGATATAAGGAAGGTAATGAGTGTACTTATCACAGAAGTCTTTCTATTATTTCTTTCTCTTAGCCACAGGAAAGGTACATACAACCCAAGCATATAATATGTCTAAACAGTTTGATAGGAAATATTTAAAAGCAGAAATTTTAAAAATGCAAAGGAAGTTTCACAAAATATTTTGCCTTGTATGTATTTTCGTTGGCTATCATTGAGAAAAAGCTACATAAAATATGTTTCATTCATATTTCAGCTGCAGACAGCAAAAACAATAATTGAAAACAAAACGATGATGATTCACTGCATCTTCCCTGATGCATTTCACACCTGCTAACTAAGGTCAGCAATAAATTACAATAACTTAGTGCATCAAACAGTTGGCAAGCAAACAGTTTTGCAAGACCTTTCCAG
>CM019214.1:39781143-39854665 GCA_009741485.1 Malurus cyaneus samueli | reverse complement strand
AATTTAAGTTTATAGCTTATCTGAGGCTGGCATTACCATACTGTTCAGGTATAGATATATTTCTCTTGATAGGTGTTTCTGTATGTGTAAATACTGACAATCACATATACACCTATATAATATATATATATAATATATATATAATGGAAAGTAACTGTGTGAAATCTACACAAACAATTTTTTTCTATTCAGTGATTAACAGCCTGAAAATTGAAAACCTGAAGTGCAGTCATCTACTTTGGTCAAAGTTTTTGAGGGGGAATGGTTAACAACCTTGTCAAACACTTTGGAGAAAAAAAAAAAAAATATTGGTGGTTTATATATCGTTAACTGCAAACTTTCTGAGTAAAACAGAAAAATGTTTCAAGGATTTAATTGTCACATTAAAAAAAAAGGGAAAAAATAGAAATCATTCTAAGTGTTTCTACACAGTTTTTATCTTGTTTCTTTTCTGTGGCAGTCCATGGCTCAATGTCCAAATGGAGATCAGTCACAACTGGTGTCCCTTGGCAGTCCCTGTTGGGACCAACTCTGTTCAATATCTTGTTAATCACATAGACAGTTCATATGACACCATATTCAGTGGGTGCAGCTGATACACGAGAGGGAAGACAGGGCATCCAGAGGGACCTTCACAGGCTTGAAGAAGACAATATAAACTCAAAGGGTTCATCAAGGACAAGTGCAAAGATCTGCACTCAGGTTGGGGCAATCTTCAATATCAACACAGACTGAGGGGTAAATAGATTTAATACATAACTGGAGAGATCTGGGATATCAGTAATGAGAAGTTAAATATGAGCCAGCAGTGCCCACTTGTAACCCAGAGAGCCAACCATATTTTAAGCTAAAAAAAAAAAAAAAAAAAAAAAAAAAAATACCCACCAAAAAAAAAAACCCCAAAAAAAACATGACAACAGTCAAGCAAGGTGAATTTCTCCTCCACTACTCTCATGTCATCCCACCTGGAGGGTTTCCAGCTGTGCCCATCTCTGGGATCCCCTGTAGAAAAATACATGGATCTGTTGAGTTGGTCCAGAGTAGGTCCATGAAAAGGATCAGGAGGCTGAACACTTCCTGTCAGGAAAGGCAGAGATTGGGCTGTTTTAGACTCAAGAAGAGAAGCACCATGAAGATTTTTCGTGGCCTATCAAGATATAAAGGGGACTTCTGAGAAAGCGCAGAGAGAGACTTTTTACTGGGGCCTGCATGACAGGTAAAAAGTGAACTGTTTTTAAACAGAGTAGATTTAGATTGGACATAAAGAGGAAATTTTTATATGTGAGTGGAGAGATGTTGGACAGTTGCCCAGAGACCCATAACTGGAATTGTGTTTGCCCAGTCATTGCAAGTGTTCAAGGTTTGTCTTTGATCTAGTGACAGATGTCACTCCACATCCCTGAGAGATTGGATTCAGAACTTTGGAGAGGCTTTCCAATCCAAACAATGCTATAGTTTTATGATACTTTCATTCTGTACATATGTGTCTATACAAAAGTTTGTTTCTATATTCCTGGTTTAGTATAAAGAAACATGCTTCAATATAGAATAACATCAAAAATATCATTTTTATTATGTAAAATTTACAGAAAGTCTATACAAACTATTATTTTAGTATCTTTTTAAATTTGGTGTAAATATTTTTTCTCTTGTCTCTGTCTCTCATTTTTTTCTAGTTTTCATTCTTTTTTATATTATTTTAAAATATACTTCTCATTGTTTTTCTGCTTTGTGCCTTATGACCACGTATCCATTACCATAATACCTATAACTTTAATGAACAAGTAACTCTGATGTCATTTTACCTTAAAGAAGATTATAACATAAATCTTGCCTTTGAAAGTATAAATTACACCAAAGCTCTTGAAGAATCTTTCATATATTCAAAAGCTCAATTCAGTACTCCAGAGCTCTTATACAAGTTTTTTTTCAAAGGAGTTTAATTGAACATATAAGAAAAAGAAAAAAAAAAAAAAGGAAAAATCTGTCAGTCAAAGAAATCTTGAAGAAAAAGTCCTCCTATGCATGCAAATGGCTTTATTCATAATCTGACTACTAGTAATTGAAATTTGCCACTAGCAAGGCTGAGCCTATAAAGGCATTTATCCCCTCTTCTCCAGCTTAAAAACACTGACATTCCACTGTTCTAAATACTGGGTTTGATTTCTACAGTCTAATGGTGGACAGGTTCTTCTCTGCTTCCTTTAATTCTCTGCAAAATATCATTTCATTTCTTGCTCTCACCTAGAGAACACAGAAAGCTTCATGTGATAATCCTCTAAGGATTTCATAGCTGTCAGCTGACCCTGTGGGTACAGAACAAAAAGCTGAGAATTGTTGAGCCTTTAGTGCTGTAACTTCACTGCTTCCCAGGTGAATTTTGCAACCTTGAAGAGTGTAGAGAGTAAGAGGCTGACAGCTTTTTAAGCGGACATCTTGAACAACTCGTTGCCTCCATGCAAGAACAAACATATGCCTTAGATACTGCCGCCACTAACGTCTGTTCACTAGGCACCAACTACTCCTGAAAACTTTCTAAGTTCAGTACATTCCACTTAATTAATGACCATGCACAAATGTAACTCCCTTTGTAAATCCTTCCAACTGTACTCACCGACATCTTTGGAATCCCTATGTATGATCACTATACTAGCTGCTTCATATCATCAGAAACATGCGGTCCACCGCAAAAGCAATGGAATCGCCTACTCAGTGCAAGCATGAGGACATCAAATATAGGCAAATACACTTCTCAAACACACCGTGTGTCTGACTCGGACTTAACAAGATTTCAATCCTTTTTAATGAGCACATAGTACAGAGCCACAGACACACCATGTGTCAAGAACCAGATGATAGCCATTTTATTCTATAGCCTACTGAGGCAGTCCTCAATATTGACGCGAAGCAAATAGGAAAATTCCTTATGTACTATATATAGTCTGATTAAGCCCCACTCTCGCCTGGAAGTCACAAACTGCAATATGCACCACTGATTAGCACTCAGCATCTTCACCACCTCTATTCAGAACAAACAAATTTGGGCCCCATGGTAGACGCATGGAAATCACTAAAAAAATTCTAGATCAGAGATACACCTGCATGGAACCAAGATGTACAACTCTTCAACTACAGTATGCAATTCTATCTGAAATGGTTTCGCTAGTTTAACCATGTTAGGAATACCACTTAGTATCAAATACTGCTGGGCAATTGCATAGAGAACTAAATAGAGAATATCATGGTTCCACTCTCGCTCGAGGCACATCCGTTCATGGATCCAGTATGTGACACTATTAGTGCAACACTCGCTCTCTTATCTTCGATTATACCCAATGAGATAACATATCATTCCAATTATCTCAATATGATGGTTTGACCAACTGACATAGAAGAAATGAAATGTCCCGTGGAACAGTGAATCATATGTTGGAGCAGACCCCAATAATTATGTAATTTACAGGAGATCTGACCCGTTATAAATGAGATATAAGAGTGGAATCCTCCCTGTGACTACCATACTGGCTGTCTCTCTTGGAGTAAAAGGCCAAAATCATCTCGAATTGTGACTAGCATACAATGAACAGAATGTGTCAATACAAAATCAACTGAATATCCTTATATAAAGACGCCAATAGTAGGCCGGTTCACACTATAGAACCCAATGAGTATTCTATCCTCCGAACATTCTCGTTTTAGTACTTTCCCATAGCAAGTAACCCAATGGAGTTAAGGTAATGTTATATGTGAACCTGCAGTTGTCCGACTCATTAAAACTAAATCATTTAATCTGAATCCATGCCTCGAGTGACACTGGTCGCTCGTGACCCGGTTAAAGACAATCCATCAGATTGAGAAAGCAACATTCAATAAGCTACCCCAATCAATTATCGCTGTCACTATATGTCTCTCTCACTCTGCGTACACTGCATTCACTGCCCACACGCATAGCCACCCCAGTCGCGCAAAATCCATAATATCTGCACTAAACAAACCCCTCAGTCTGTAAAACATACATAACCTATCCTATTCTATTGCACCAACTGCTCGAAGTCTTAGCTCCATAGAACTCAATGGATTTAACCACTTAGCGCGACACATATTTCTTTCTGTTATATATATTGCCACCATGGCTATATATCATTATGTCTACCCATCTGTCTCGACTACAAGTTTAGTGCATGCCACATTGAAACCCAATAGAAGCATATTATGACTTTGCTTATTCTCCTCAACAAACATTCTTATGAACAATAACTGTCTTACCATCCATGGCTGACACCAGAACCTCGCTTAGGGACACACAGAACCATATGTAATCCCTAAATCGAGTGAATCAACTGTCGGAACAACATTAGAATGTCTCAATAGGAACCATATTACCATTTGGAAACTGCAGGGCCCCTCATAACCCCATTAATCATCGACTATCCTATTGTGACCTTACCTTAGTTAGCATTCAATGGTATCCATGGAACTTCAAAATAATATGGACAATTGCTAGACCAACCGTGGCGCAATGGCCATATAACACTATAATTTGTGACACTTCCATTTAAAGCGTTCCATAATATAAAAAAATAAAAGATCCCCACAAGACCAAGGAATAAACCGAGTAAAATAGTAAACAACTAGACATGAGAGACACACAAACAAGAAAACCAAACAAATCTAGTATAGATAGGAACTGCTCTATCCCATAATCACGTTGTACCCCACCAATTAAATCATCAAGACTGCGTAAGTCTCTCTTCGTTGAAGACTTCCCACGGATCGCCATAAACCAACATCGACATATAGCTATAACAATAAGTGAACCAATCTGCAACGCGGCCAATTGTTCGAGCTCAAGAGCTAATTATCCAACTATCAGTTCTGATTCCAGTTGAAGCAGAACTAAACACAAAGGTAGCACCTCACTGTAACTGATAAATAGTAGGTATAAATATAACAAACACAAAGTGGACAGTGCAGGGACTCTCGAAAACCAATTTCGCAATAAATTCGGTTTTAGGCACTGGCAAGCCAGCGTCCAACCGGTCGGCACATTCCATGACTCTTAAACCTGGGTTGTTGTAGCAACCCTTGCTCTAGCGGCCTCATAGATTAGAACCAAGGATAGCTCCATTAAGATCGATATGCCTGCATGGAACCTTTTATGATAAATTTTTCGAGGCAGTAAAATCACATTAGTCTAGACAATGAGAAATAAAGTCCGCACATTAAGAAACCAATGGAAAGATTTTTGTGACCATCGACAAAGTCACAATTCAACTTCCTGGACCCCCCCATCGGAAACCAGCTCAAATGGACCGCACATCATCTTCAGTTGCAACGTGCGCCACCGACCCACAACACATACCGTCAAATTCAAACACTGACATTCTCATCTTAGTTATGCACACCTGACAACCTTCCCTACACACTGGCCAGCCCACATGATTACCGCATGACACACTTCTGAATACTTACTGCTGCACCCCAGCGACGAAAAACCCTACTGTCTTTATACTCTCACTCATCTGAACATCTGTATAGAGCGCTGCAAGGGTCCAATTGGAATTCCATCTGTGACAACTACAGAGGCCCCATGAAAACACGGTCAACTCATCTGCTCGACACTGTCTCGTCCCTCGCACACTGACAACAGGAACCTCAGGCTCCCAGTTCGCGCCAACAAAGCGAAGTTCTCAGCCTTGTGACATATGCAGGTCTCAGAGCAATAAAAACGCCATACAAGTGCAACCCACTAGTGTGACCTCACACAGGGCCGCTCAAAGAGAAGTTCTCAAGGTGGAATCACCGTTGTACTTCCATATGCTTGGGTTCCACACATAGGAAGACTACAATACAAAACATCTCCCACTAGTGGACACTGCAGTGGTGTGTCCCGTGGAGCCACCAATTAGTGAGTAAAATCAAATTGCTAGTAGCAACTGAAGGCCAATCATGGATTAAACCAGAAAGTGTGAGAATCCATGTGTACTCTAGACCGGAGCGCCCATAGCAGAGGAAAGGAGATCCACCTTGCTAGACAGACGTAGACAGACTCTGGCCATTCAGGTTGCAAACAAATGGAATATTCACTCATAGAATGACTACCTACCATCATACTCCGAACTCACACAGTACAAGACACAATGGGATTACATTTAGCTACGCACAGCTGATGAGGACAACCAAGCGAAACCCTAATGGAAATGACTAAGATATAGATTTCTCGAGCCAGTGAGCACACTTGAAAAGACAAACAATGGAACTCCACGTGTGGAGACCACTGTATAGATGAGTCCACAAACACACTCGGAACAGGCAGACAATACCCTGAGAATCACAATGCTGGACACCGGCCCACACATAAGAAACCTACGAAATGAGAAGAAACATAATATCGACAGATGACTGTGGCCCAGCGGAGTAACAACCAATGGAAAAAACTCCTAGATCTAGTGAATATTTCGCGCTAAAGCGGCCACATGAAAAACAATGGAAACCCAAAACATATAGTGACACTTGTATAGGCCCAACAACGGATACAGATAGTAAGAATCCACTCTTGCTGACACAGCTGGACCCAATAGAACCAATGGAAAATTATCACCATTCGAGCAACTGCTATAAAGGCCCCCACTACACAGAAAGCACACCAGTAGAAAAACTACCGTATCTCAGTGCTTCCGAAGCCTGTCCACGAGAAATGTATTCATAAAATGGAAATTATCAAATATGGCACACTTGAGCCAGAGCCATCGAGCTAGCTAAATCACAGTAATACACACCCTAAACACATCATAATGAAAGACTCCCACAAAAATGCAGCAGCCGTCAAAAAATGACACTCGCATTGAAGTCTCTGACTCGCGAGCGTCAAGTGAACGACTGTGGAAAGCGAAAGGGGAGACTGGCGCTCGTGTGCCCACTAGCCACGAACAAAACTCGACATAAGCATCGATAGCATCCCACTGTGAAATGAAGAACTGAAATATGGAGAAGCAACTCTCATGCGCTGAGATCTCATGATGACGGGCCAGTCCGACTCGCGATACAGCGCAGAATTGAGACTAGATTAACCCTAACATGGATGGTCACGGTCGCAATTACCAGTGGGTCGAGACGAACAACTCATGAACATCAACACATCGTGAAATCCAAGATTCAGAGGCACAACACTGAGAAGAGGCCCGATGCGTTCTGCGCAAAGTAGGAACATCAGAGTACTGTGCACTCCAATGACAGCTCAAGTGTCACACTCAAATGAATGAAACCACACCACAAAGATGAGAAGTACAGTTAGTATCACTGTGCAATCAACTTCCCAGCTGAGCAACGGCGCACCAAACGGTGTGACAACATCAAGTGGTAATATGTTCAGAATACCTGAGCACCAGCCAATCTTTATCTCAGCAATACAGAAGGACGATAGCCGCGTACTCGGTGAACTAAAACCATACCAGCTGCTAAAGTATGTGTCGCAACTCATCTCCGACTTAGTGAGCATGCAATAGAGACAAGCCAATTATGATACGAAATGAAATGCTCTCGAAACGACCATAATACTCTGTCGCACATACCGAAATAGAGAATCCAAAACTTCCTCGCCAAGTTGTGGCATCATTACACGCCTGCCAAACAAAAATATTGAGCATCACCAATAAATTGCCTCACAATACCACGATGTAAGAAATCATACTACTAAATCATGGACATTAGCCACATTGGAATCTAGAGCAAAAAGAGAAGTCCAGATGGCTCAATTCCACAATAATCAAGACTCTTATCTGCAGTGACACTGGCTAATGTACACACAAATAGCGCACAATCAAATATGAGACCGATGCGGGCCCCGATCAACCGACACCTAAGGAAAATCACCTATATGAAGGTAGAGGTGTCGCTATACACTGGAAGACAAATGGAATCTACCTAGCTTCTTTAGAATACGAGTAGGAAGTAGAAGATTGTTAATCCGATAAATTCACACGTTGGAAATTCCTATGATAATGGACACATCTAATACGGCAGAGAGGAAGCCCTGTCACCAGTGACGAGAACAATCCTATCGACCAACTAAGATAGGTAGGGACAACATAAGGTGAATGGAAATAAGGCTATAGCATACGTGAACATACAAGAATAAAATTTTGGTGGAGACAATTGACATTGAAACGTATAGGCCCACCGAGTTGCAAAAACATTCACTGATTTTCATGATTGTCAACAATCAACTGAAGCAGGCCCCACTATTGAATCAAATGAAGGTAAATACTGAAGATTAATAATAGCGAAATCAAGTAAACCACCAGCTCCTGATGGAACCAATAGAAGTGTTACATCAAACCCAACTCTATGATTCTTCTAATAGAAAGAAGTAGCAGTGGCCTTACCTTTTCAATACCAACATAAGATGACCATACGCCACTCAGCGAGGCCTCTCGATAGGACACAAATGGAACACAAGATTGGATATACTTCTCTGACTTTGGAGCGGCCCATCTGCCCTTATGTAGTAAGGAAAAATTCCATAACCGTTGGACGTGACTGGCTGAGCCCAGACATGCGGTTCACCAATGGAGAACAGATCGAAATATACATAAGACATGATCGACGATCTTAGCTCATATGTGAGAGCCCGATGACAAGAACACAAGTGGAACAATACCAATTGTGAACACAGTCGATAGGCATCTCGCTAGCTACGCAATGGAGTTCAGACTCGAAAAAGTCCGAGCCAAATACCATAATGTGCACATCTAGTCCGGAGATCCCCGCTGGAGGATTGGTCCATTCCATCAGTGAACACTCCACAGCCAAGCACGCGCCTCTCATGGAACATCTACTCGGAACTCCATTGAATGCAACACCTACACGATTCCAACCATAGAAACCAATTGGAATACATCTCATACGACATATGTGTGTAAAAAAACCTTACCATCGAGCGACAGGTCAACCAACCGATAAATATGATGGTGATGTCCTGACAAGAGACCCAACTCGTAAAATCTAATGAGAAATATCCTATCTTTGCTGACTACGTATGTAGGATCCCTAGAATACCAGAAATACCAACTGCGTAAGAACAGCAGCTCACATCACCTCGCTATCAGGCCTCCAACCCACAAATGGGAATCCTCACTGTGACTGCATACATCTCTGTCGAGGGCCCCACCTAAGTCATACCGGGACGTGGAATACCGATAGTAGCCACGCCTGCGTGGATACTGGCCCAGCTGGGACCCATGAGACACTCAGTCATTTATCTCGGTGCACAATACGTAATACGAAATCACCCATGAAACTAACTGAAACGACAAATAGCCATCCTTGTCGAACACTTTGAGTGCTGGAAACACTGTAATACGTAACCATAAAAAACTGGCTATACTTTCGATCTCGTAGCATCTACCCTGGACACCAGTCGGCTACTACATGCAACTTAGATTAGATGGCTAACAGCAAAATCAAGGCCTCCCTCATCACAATGAAATGCAAACCTATTAAATAGGGGACAAGGTACATCACATTACTCAATCGAACACTCAGCGAAAAACGACATTTGTCTATAATGACCCATATCGTCACCACTAATAAGCCACTAAGATCGCCAGGACCACAGTCCACCCACACCATAGTGTAACCCCATCTTGGTGAACTAGCTGAGGAAAACACTATCGAGGAAGCCCACTATTCAAGTGAAGACCTGGAGGTAGCTCTGTGACATAACATGACAAGGCTGCACCTCCCAGCGTTGAACCCTACTTGCAACTCCTTGTGACCCTTCTACAGAGCGCGCATGAGTCTCATTCGCAGTATTCTCATACCCTTGGACCATCATTAGTCTAGATCTGCCACCATAGCGCGCGCCCTAATCGCAATACAATCTCGACTACTGTAAGTCCACGAAAATCCAGGTACCCATACGAGAACCAAGACTTGAAGAATTTCAGTATAAATCGTATAGCAAAGCTCTTGTGGACACTGCTGGGGCCACTCTATAGATCCTAATCTATAACTATCAGTTAAGATACTCTATATCATAATCATTCTCGCTACCAGATTAAAGTCAGTGTGAAATCTATACGGCATGACCTGCATCAACATCCAAGAAGAACACCATGGCATACACAATACGTCGAGAAAGCAATTGTAGACAACACTAGGCAGGAACGCTAATTGGGCAAACATGGAATCCACCATTGTAACGACATCGCAGATCACAGTCATCAGATAATACGGCCTCATGTTAATATTAATGTGCAAAATACCGAAACAAGAGTAACAGTGCAGCGTATAGCTCTCTCGAAATCCATCTGCAATTCGTGGCCATCCCAAAGAAAACCTATGAAACTGACGATGCAACACAATCACAGGAAAACATGTCAGGATGGAACCACAGAAGAGTCACGCTATAATAGCACATATAATAGACAATCTGAATAAATGTTGCAACTGCAGGCGCCCTGCAGTAAACCAGGATCTAGCCATGCGTCCTCAATGACGCCTTTAATTTAAGAATTAGGAATGTCCACTTATGGTGACCATTGAAAAGGCAGCCCTCCCAATACACTCAACATTGCCGAGACAGTAGTCATTAATATCGCGACAAATGCAGGTGGCGTGCCCGCCCATCGAATACACAGTTGAGATATGCATAATCAAACACACAATAATATGGAGGTCGTCCGCGAACGCGCTCAGATAAGTCAATGAGACTTCCATATAGATGATAGCACCGACAAGGCTCCCACCCGATTGAACGATTGAAACTATTGAAACTCACCTGCACCCAGAAGAGAATGACACTATATTAATATTCCGATTCTGACACATAGAAAGGGTCCTCATGCGCAGCATGCGGCTCTTCAGCCATGAGAAATCAATCTTATAATAGTGAAACACCACGCTGCCAGGCCACCATATGAAACCACGGAATCCAGTGTTGCCAACGCTGCGCACCACAGAATACCCATGGAAAACAAATAGACACGAATCATTCTGCCTACATAACTTGCTTGAGGATAATATGACAAAGGACCTTGAAAAAACCAAAGATCCTTTGTGAGGAACCTCTCAAAACAGAAACGTTCACATCCACAGATCTAGCCAGTGGAATTACACAGGAATAGACACCTGCTAGACATGCCCAGGGATACACCCAGATGAAAGACCAATAATCAAAAATCATCTTATGTGACAACTAGCATGGAAAAAAGAGCTATCCCGTGGAACAGTTGGACATACAATTGTGACACCTGAGGCCATCAAATACAACAGTAACTCAAGATGGAAGACCAAATAAGAAATGAGCGCTGAGACTAACGTGTAACCCAGAGGCCCCCAGATGTAATAGCATCCCGAGCAGATCAATCCAGTTGTGACACATTATCAGGGACAAAAACCGCTACAATAGCCGAATATAAATAACAATCGAAATCCTAATAAAGACAGCGCTCATAGAGTTGGTGCCCACAAACAGACCATGACTGGTCGAATCAATATCTTATTTGACCAGCTGCTGATAGGGCCCACAGCCGAGTAAAATAACCACAACTAGGAAATAAAACAACTTTGACTGTGATTATGGCACATGGGCCCTCTTGAAAAACAATTGGAATCCACCGAGATGGCTGAAACAAGCTACTGGGCCATATGGAACAGATGGAATCCACTGTGACACTGCTGGACCCCATAGAACCAATGGAGAATTGCATTTCTGATCCACTAGATCGAGAACCCCACAGGAGACAATGGGAAAAACCAATCCAGTGTTCTTGCGGAAGGCCCCTGTGGAGTCAATGGATTACGCAGACAAATGCTCGAGCACACCTCTGTGCAGGACCAGGTAGAATCCAGTGATGATGGACACCATACAATAGTCTCCGATCGGTGCCAAATGGACTCTGTATTCCGTGCTCGCGTCGAGCAGGGCAACCGCGGAAAACACTGTGGAATCCATTATGGACGGCTGCAGGAGCACGGCCCTCATGTATTAACCCAATCGGACAATTCCACCTGTGATCACTGCAGGCCCCAGGGAAGCAGCATGGAAAGCTCCCATAGTGTGACACTGCAGGGCCCCACGGAACCACGTCGAAATTCCTATGCATGTGCACTATGACGCCCATCGGAACTAATTAAACAGTACAATGGCCATTTTGTGAAACTTGACTCTGGGTGGGCTGCAGTGAAATCGCAACTGTGGATTACATTGCGGACAGCTTACCTGGGCCATCCCATGGAACAACCATTGTGACTACCGCATGGCCCTATTGAAACCAATGGAATCACTTATGACTGCAAGAACCATTGTAATCCACTGTGACACTGCAGGGCCCATGGAACCAATGGCGTCATTGCGACAGTGCAGGCCAGGACCCCGCAAAGCAGCATGGAATCGTCGCTACGTATGACGCTGCCATGTGTGCTGGGTGACATGGAACAATGGAATCCTTTTCACACAGTGTGTTCCTGATGGACAAACGAAGAATCCCATTATGGACGACTGCCAGGGCCCTGCGACCAGTGGAAAGATCCATTTATGACAAGTGTGAAGTCCGGGCCCTGAAGGGGAGCAATGGATCCATTCTGACAATTCGCTGGGCGCCACATTGAGCCAATTGGGCTATATTCCATTGTCCACTGAGGAGGCGCCCCCATGGAACAATGGAATCCTTTTGGCATCAGGACACCCTGATGGAACCAAAAGAATCCTATATGTGGAGACTCTGAGAGAAAGCAATGGTCGCGAATTGCGCTCAGGGAGGGGTCCTGACCCTGCCCCAGTGAACTGTAAGGCCAACCTTGCTGGAATGGCGGGCACTGATGCGTAAGCTAGTGCTAGATCTCTACTATGTTGCTTGCTCTCATTGCTCCGCCCCATGGAAATTAATCGCGAGAATGCATATAGTGAAAGGAGCTTGCTGGATGTAGAGGGATTTTCAGCAGTCCCCATGAGAAACAGACTCAAACTCGATATGTGAACGCACTATGCTTGGTGTTCAGCCAGTGGGAAGCAGCTGGTAAGTGCAAAGTCTGTTTGCTACTAGGACTAGGAAACGGTGTGGAGCTACATGATGAAGAGCTGGACTCTCATGGTGTTGTACTATGCTTCGCCCCATGGAGAAAAGGAATCCATTGTGACACTACAGGGCCTCACAAAACAATGAGAGAATGCCAATTAGAGGACCCTATGAGGCCACATAGAACCAATGGGATTCATTTCGACAGTGTTTTGCCCAGCAGAACCAATGGAATTGATTGTAGATTGCTGGCAAGCGCTCCGAACTCAAAATCAATGAATCACAATTGTGACACTTGCAGACCCATGGTAGGAATCTCAGGATTGACCATCATCCGTAAAGTACCACTATTCCTAAACAGGGCTCCTCGATCCTCGGGGATGGCGCAACTCAGAGAGACTTCCTCACTTGTCAAGCATGTGCAGGGCCCACGCACCAGTGGAATCCATTCTGGCACTCAACACACCACCCAATCGGACACTAAAACCACTCCTTGATAAGGCGTGTGACACTGCTGCGGCCCTGACATTGTAGAAACCAAGGAATGTTAGCGACTTAATGCCATACATTGAGTCACGACAACTATGACTGGCACCATGGGAAAAACCAATGCAAACCATTGTGACACAGCATGGCGCACTATTTTGTCACCAAAGATGGAATCAATTATGGTACTCGTCCAAAACGGAAACCATATTGGATCATGTGGAAGGTGACAAGAAATCGTTAGGGGCTTCGCTAGACAATCGCTCGATGAAGACGCATTGAACCCATTGTGACACTGCTGGGACACCATGATACGTTTCAAGCAGTTAGGTAGTCACTACTTTGTAGATCGAACAAAATCTGATCAAGGACCACCTCAGCATACTCCTCACCTGCAACTCGCCCGCGCTATTCCGATTCGGCTGTCGACCGCACTATGAGTCTGCTCCCCCCGGGTCGTCGTCACCAGTGAGGATCCACCAGCATGTTGAATTCCATCTCTTCTGGACCCATGCTAGGACGCGCCCTGGAGCAATGTGCAATCTTTAGTTGACACTTCAGCGTCCCCGGAACCAACCTGGGAACTTTCTGTTGTGACACTGCTGGGCCGCGATTCACGATCCACCTACAAATCAGTGATGTTCGACTTCTATATGTGTCCAATAAAAGCAGTGGAATCCATTGTGACACTTCAGGCCCCATGGAACCAATCGGAATTGGTTGCATCAAACCTGGCTTTAGAGCCCAAGTACCCCGTTGTAAGGCCATCTGCCAGAGGCCAATTGAAGCTCCAATGGAAATTTCCACTGGTAGACATTGCGGCTCAGTGTAATAAAATGGAATAGATCCACAGGAGAACGTGCAGGGACTACCGTCGAACACCACAGCAAATGTGACATACTCTTGTGTCTTCTGGCACTGCAGGGCACGTGGAAGACAATGGACCGATTGTGACCTGGGCTCCTCTTCGGGCTCTGATCTGATAGCTCAAGGAAGCCGATTTGTGAGTATCGATTGCTCTATTGGACCTTTGAGGATTCAGGGGATCTTCCTGATTTGTGACTTGATAGAGCGGGCCCATAAAATAACCAATTGAATATTTTGTGACACAACTTTCAGAGGACCCTATGGAGACACGTGTGATATACAATTATGGTGATTAGGGCCAGGACCCGTGCAGTTATGCAATGGGAATCCATATTGTGACACTGCAGTGGCCCCACTTTGACTCGATTGATAAAACCATAATTGAGGAATACATGCACTAGCACTTCCCAAGGGCCTATTTTGAATTTTCACATTCTGTTGCACATTATACACGGGCCCGATGGGTCCTAATAGGAAATCGGCACTAAGATACAATGATCTTAAGGGGCCCATGAAAGACCACGAGAAATCCATTAATGTGACACTGTGGGTGTTCACCCAAGGAACAAAGAGAATTCTGTGTTACACTTATTGCGTCAGGTTAGGAAAAAAACGACAAAGAAATCCAGTTGATGACGTCAACAGGGCCCCAGAGAGCAGTGGAATTCACCGTGACCCTGCTGGGTCCCATGGAAACATAATCCCAAGAATTCCATTGTGATCTCTGCAGTTGGGTCCCGTTTGGAACCAGTTTGGATATCAATCTGTGAGACACTGAAGGGCCGATTATCTGGATAACCAAATTGGAATCCTTGTTGACTTGCGCGGCGTAGCCTCCTCATGGAAGTAGGATGAAGTGTGGATGCCATTATGGCTCGGACACTTACTGGCAGGCCCTCATGTAGAACAATGGTATTCCCTGAAGGACCACTTATCTCAGCTACGTGTTGCTGCGCACATGTCAGAATACCCAGAGTGGATTTCTCATATTCTGGAAACATAGTGCTACATGCTGGAGCACCAGCGCTAACCAATGGGGAATTCTTGGTGACTCCGCTCCTCTTAGCGCTAGACACAAGGTCTCACTTGAAGACACAAAGTGGAAATCTCCGCTGCTTGGACACTGTGATTTAGAAAGCGCACTCATTACGCAGAAGACAGATGCCGAATTACTCACACGTGTGCCCATAGGTGGCGCGCACCGATTATGACAAAGACTGTGGCAACAGAAGGATTTCATTTATCGGGAACTCCGCGATGAACTGAGGCAAGTGAAAGCTCAGATGTGGATCTCCAGTGCTGGAAACCAATCGAATTGACTGGATTTTGCCTCCATGGGAACCATCTGTGTCACTTTAAGACCCATATCTTGCTCTCACTTTCTCTAAGTCGAGAACAGTCACACTGTGACCTAACTGTGCACTATATTCCGTTGACGAGCATGCGAAACAGATGGAGATCCACGTGACCACAGCTGGACCCCATAGAAACCAATGGGTATATTCCATTATCGGACAGGTGTGTGGCCCACGGAACCGAATGAATTGACTGTGATCTGTTGCTAGGGCCACTGGAAACAATACAGTTCAACAGCTAATGACAACTGTATGGCCACATGGAACAGAATGGAAATCACGTATGTGACGACGCCTAGTGGAGTCCCAATAGAAACCAAAGCATGGTAATTCGCATTTACTGACACTTTGTAGGCAGGGGCCCCAGACAGTTACAGACATTTGGGACATTAAATAAATAAAACCATTTAAGTGGTTCTGAAGCGTCGCCCTGTGGAGTACAAATGGTAATATCCATGTGGGTAGACACTGCGCGGACCACGGTAGGAATCGATGATGACACATCATTAAGGCACGCCGATGGCCCACAATGGACTCTCCATTGTTCTATCACTCGCACGAGGGGCCCCCGTTCGAAAAACATGTCATCCTTCAGCCTGGAATCCATTATGACACTGCAGGGCCTCATGAAACCAATTGGAATCCATTATGACACTGCAGGGCCTCATGAAACCAATGGAATTCATTCGGACACTGAAAGGTCCCATGGGTCCAATGGAATCCATTGTGACTCAAGGTTTCAAAGGGCCCCATAAACCACGTGTGAATTTATCTGTCCTCTCTTCTCCAGCTTAAAAACACTGACATTTTCACTGTTCTAAATACTGGGTTTGATTTCTACAGTCTAATGGTAGACAGGGATTCTTCTCTGCTTCCTTTTAATTCTCTGCAAAATATCATTTCATTTCTTGCTCTCACCTAGAGAACACAGAAATGCTTCATGTGATAATCCTCTAAAGTGTTCATAGCTGTCAGCTGACCCTGTGGGTACAGAACAAAAGCTGAGAATTTGTAGAGCCTTTTAGTGCTGTAACTTCACTGCTCTCCCAGGTGAATTTTGCAAACTGTGAAGAGTGTAGAGAGTAAGAGGCTGACAGCTTTTTAGCAGGGCTGAAATCTCCTGCAAACACACTTGCTGAACTTTCAGTTTTCAACTAAATGCTTTGTCATCTCATAATAAAGACAAATTTAGTCTAATTTTCAAACTTGTCTCTTCAGGAGGTCTTTGAGAATTCTGCTGTGTAGTTCACTGTGATATTTTTTTTAAAATTGTTGGTACTGTGCACAGAAGACTGAGGAAGCCAAAGCTGAGCTTTCACTTTCCCCTTACATATTTCAAGTGTTTGTTAGAGGGGACAACCACAGACAAATGTTTAAGTGGTATGTGTATGCTCTTAGGCTCGTCAGTGTTAATGTTACACTGCATAAATGAATTAGGTTTAATGAATTTAAGATATGCACAGTCACAAACTGAGAGGTCTGTGGCATCACTCAGCATTCCTTTCACCACTCTATGGCAGATACGGAAGCAAATGTGTGACGGATGAAGTGGAATTAAACACTAATTTGTACAGCCTATACAATGCATTTTATTTTTTTCAATAACAGTGTAGGTGTTTTAATCATAGTTTTTATTTCAAATAACTAGTAGATGTTTGGCTCAGTAATCTGTGGATTCTCTATGCTGTTTTGTTCTAACAAACCTCTTTATCTTTTTTTCTATAGATATTTTTTTTTCTCAGTGACAAAGTTGCTATTAAAAAGAAATGAAAAATGTATTGACAATGATTTATGTAATGCTGGAGTGATTTCTGTGATAAAAAGTTTCCCGAGTCCACTTTTTTGTCAAAACATTTGATTTATGGTTAATTAACAGTTTAATGTTTAAAAATGTGTGAATTATGTAAAAGCAAAGTGAGCATTCATAGCAGTCTTCTGTTCATACTTCCTGTTTAGTTACTTGCATTATATGAAATATTAGGAATTTTTTTAAAGCTTTTGTTTCTGAGGTGACTAATATACTGGTGCCCCAGCACGTGCTTCGTTAGACATGGCAAAAAGCTAAAATATCCCAAAATTACAGAAACCTTCTTTCCTGTGATTCACTGAGTGTTCATTTCTCCTGCCAAACAACGAACCTGTGAAGACTCCTATCCTACATCCCCATCCTGAATTACTCCTGGTTTACTTCATGCATTGTGAGATTGATTTAAAATCTATTTAAACCTGCCCCTCTTCACATAGTTGTGCATCATCACCCCTAATCTTGTTTATATTGCTTCTGTCAACAAAGCAGTTCTTGTGAACTTCTGGCCCTGTTCATGCCCCGGACTATGAAATTATTTATATCAACTGGAATAATTTCAGATGTTAAATGTGTTCAATTCCCATTTTTATATGCTACATAGCTGTGTTTATAAGCAATGTTTTGGTGTTTTTTTTTTTTTAAAGGTTGATTTTTTCTGAAAATTCTAGAAAATCGTTAAATATGCTGTCAGTAATTATTATTAAAGAATATATTTAAAAAAAAAAAAAGAAAAGAAAAAAAAATCTGGTTGGAAAAGAGGTCTACCATGCCAGATCACGTTACACTTTTTTTCTCCAAAACTCTAATGTCTCATTCTGTAAGACCCATGTATAGCATTCTAATAATGAAGGAATATAATAGCCTGTTTCACTGGGACTTAGTTACAATATTTAGTCATCAGGTGAAAAATCCTTAAGATTAGTCACAAAGTAGACTGTCTTGCACTGAAATGATTACATAAACAAAATAATTGTGTCAATATTATCTGTTGATGGGATAAGCCACTAAAGCATCCCAGTTGATAACCTGGTGCAGCTGTGCTCTACATCTAAGAGGCATTGAATTGCTAATATCTTGCATTATGTATTCATATAAAAGAATCATAGAATATCCTGAATTGGAAGGGACGCACAAGGATCATCAAAGCTCAAC
This sequence comes from Malurus cyaneus samueli, assembly GCA_009741485.1. Classification (NCBI taxonomy): domain Eukaryota; kingdom Metazoa; phylum Chordata; class Aves; order Passeriformes; family Maluridae; genus Malurus; species Malurus cyaneus. Next base: position 39,835,979 of record CM019214.1, on the reverse strand, counting down.
TCTGGCCTGCAGCACCATCCCCAAGAGTCACCCATGTCCAATGGTTCTTGAACTCTGTTCCAGTGCACAAACAACCTTTGGGTGAACCACCTTTCTCTGATATCCAACCCAAACCTCCTCTGACACAACTTCAGGCAATTTCCTCGGGTCCTGTCACTGGTCACCACAGAGAAGAGTTGAGTGCCTTCTGCTCCCTTCTCCTCATGTGGAGATTGTTGACTGCAGCGAGGTCTCCCCTCAGTCTCCTCCAGGCTGAACAGACCAAGTGGCCTCAGCCACTCCCCATACGGTTTCCCCTTAAGGCCCTTCACTGTGATCATTACTGTCCTTTCCAGGCTCTGTAATAATTCAATATCTTTGTTATATTGTGGTGCCCAAAGCTGCAAACCCTACTCAAGGTGTAGCTGTGTGTGGCAATAGATAGAAAAAATGCATAGATTGTTTGTAGTGCAGAGGTGAAGGTTTAATTGTTAATAGGTATGAAATGCTTGAGGTCCACAGAAAGTAGTCACTCTACAAGTGCAAAATATTATCATTATTTTATGTGTGGAGGGCTATTACTCAATCAGATTACACGTGTATTCACCAGCTTCATGATTTGATAATCAAATACTTCTTGAACTGGAAAGATTCACAGTGCATATATTAATATAATGCAACCTACTGAGCTTGTAAGTTGTATACAAACACTCATGCATTATTCAGAGTTTTTAATAAAATTGCTAGGCAACACAGATGCTTAGTGTAAATGAAAAAAAAACATGGATAACAATGTAAACAATAAATACTACTGCCTAGATATTCAGGAACAATAGAAGAACAAGGTTTTATCAGTGTTTTCATTTCAGTAAGGTTACTTGCTCTCACGAGAATAACAGGCTTAGTCTGAAAGCCCAATGAAAGGACCCCAGAAAAAGCTGTTGGCACTTTGCACTGTGTCCTTACAAGTGCTAATCTAAATTAAAGGTATTAGAAGTTAATTTCATTGACCTGAGCCTGGGTTCCTCTTACCAGGCTTCAAATACCTGAAAGTTAAGAGCCTAATCATATGTGGAAAGAAAGAGACTAGTCTGGAGAAATTAAATTCTCCTTATTGACTGTAGAGGAAATCCCTATATTTAGGTGCATGTCACAACACACTCTTCACAGGAATAACCAGCAGAAGGGATCCCTGTCCTTTTTTCCAGTATACATTTCATTTCTGACTCTTCATTTATTTAACAATGCAGGCTGTTAATTACCCATTTCACCTATGAGTTTAAAACCTCACCCTGACAAAGAGACCAACTGAAGTTTTAGAGGGCTTTGCTGTGCCACATATCATATCTTACAAAAGGATTTACATCACATGAAATTCTGTTCAGGGCTCTCTAGCTCTGTTGAAAGAAGAATGTTTGGAAAAGCTTTTGACTTCTTGCACACTTCTACATACAAGAACAATTGTAGAGCACTAGAATTTTTCTTATTTTAATGAACTCATCATTCATTATTGAAGGAAATTCCTCCAGTTTTGTTTTTCTTTTTTTTAATAGTATGAATGGTATGCTTATTTCTCTCTGCCAAAATAAATAATAAAGGAAATGCTAAATTTAGACTAAATTTTCATCATCATGCAGCAGAGAGTCCTTGAAATATTTATCAGTTTACAGATATTTAAAAGTCTTCATAACAAAAAGAACAGTGAATTAATTCATGCAACAGAGAGTAAATGTGAAATATTCATAAATGTGAACAGAAATAAGTACATTTATATATATATGTATAATATTTTATCATGAAATAACTTTAGTCAGGAAATTCTCTCACATGCATTTCCTCAGAAAATAATATAAAAATATTATAGCCATACACAAGAAAATGATGAGATATTATGTGAATACTCAGTAGAGCAAACATCTGAGGCATCATTCAATGAGGATGATTCTTATAATAAGGAAGAGAAAATATCAAAACTGTGCTCTTGGATTCACAGAACAACCTTCTTTAAAGTTTTTCCTACCCTGTTTCTTGATGTTCTGAAAAGCAGTTCATGTCTTCACTGGTAATTTTTCAAAAAGAGTTTAAGTAGTGAATTTCTATTTGTTTCTCTTCTGAGAGTGTATAAACCTTTGGTTGCTGGGGAGGGCTCCAGGGAATGCTATTAAGGTGGGGAATGAAGAGCACACTCTACTCATATTTAAAGGACAAATGAACATTACCACTACTAGCAGCATATTTAATGTTCTCTAGAGGCAGCAAGGAATTCCACAAAAACCTATCTGAAGTATCTCAGAATGTGGCTATTTTATGTTCCTCACAGCTGTCAGGAAAGTTCTACAATTCATGTTGCATTAATTTTACATGAATCAGAAGTAGTCTGTAAAAAGAACCTTAATTGACAATAGTTCATCAAAAGGTTTAATAAAATGTGTATGTCTAAAGTTTTCTATATGTATAAAACCTGAGATCACAATGTTCCAGCTATCCATACCAAAGTCCAGGGCTAATTTGTGCTGATTTAGTTAGTCTAGGATATGTCTGCATTTGAAAATAGAAGCAGAAGCTACACAGTGATATCATGACAGAATGAAGCTGGATGTAAAATATCTGAGAGCTGAAAAGAAGACAGGAGTCCCTGCTTCACCACTGAAGATGCACTTGTAGGCTATTATAACTTTCTGCTCATCCTTCCCTATGGCTTTCTCCTTATAATTTTGTATGGTGAAGTTCTTAATCTCCCATCAAATCATAGAATGACAGCACCACAGAATCACAGAATCATAGACTGTTAAGGGGTTGGAATGCACCTTAAATATCATCTAATCCCAACCCCCTTACTGTGGACAGGAACATCTCCCACTAGTTCAAGGCCTTGTCCAGCCTAACTTTGAACATTTCCAGGGCTGGGAATTCACAACCTCCTTTGGCAACCTATTCCAGTGTTTCACCACCATCAAAGTTAAAAATTCCCCCTCTTTTCTAAATCCTTTATGATTCCTAAATCTTTCAGGAAGTATAGAAAAGCAGAGGAGATAAGATGGGAAAGCTGCTTGAATTTATTCTGCAAACTATAATTCAAACTTCTCTTTGAGGGTATTATACCATACCTCTACAGTGCAAAAACCAGGATTCTCATTAATCTGGGAATTGGAAGGGTCCACAGATGGAACGTAGCACATCATAACTCCTGAGTCACAGTTCATTCAGATGTTAAGGAGCTTTCTATACCTCAAAGTAGAAATAGTGGGTTTTATCTATTATTACATAATTATTATTTGTAATTAAGTATAAGAACTTTTTTTTTTTTTTTTTTTTTTTTATGTGTTTCAATCATTTTCAAGTTACATTCATTGAAACATTTTGTCAATGAACAGCAAATTCTATGTCATAAAGAAATTAAATCATATCCTGTTTCAAGATCTATCGGCAATGCTTTTAATACATTGGATACTCAGGCATGACTGTTTTCCCTATAGGCTGCAAAGGTGTCATAATCTTTGATTTTGCTGCTGGCATTGAGGAAAGATAGTTAAGGAAGACAGCACTGTTTTAGAATTGAAGTCTCAGTTCTGTTGGAAGAAACTTAATTTAAGCAACGACAAACTCCCTTAGCTTAACTTTGCTGACATATAGAAATGGAAGGAAAAACCTTTTCCAGCATTGTCTTGTGTCTTTGTGTTGATTCATAACACTTAATTAGCTGGTTTTCACACTGCAGAAATTCTAATTTCTTGCAGCTCACCTTAAGAAAACTCCTAGACATAACTGTAAAGCAGAAGGTCTTGGTCAGAGTTAGGACAATGTTAACCAAAGGCTCAATTCTCTTCTTTTTCTCCTTTTGTAAATCAAAAGTGACTGCATTGATTTCCATGGATTTCCATTAAAACAGAGTAATTTAAATCCTATAATGTAATCATGAGAAAAAGGCATTTTTTCACTGTCCCATGTGGAACAACATTAACAAGGAGTAGGGAAAAATAAATCTAAATTGTGTAATTGCAACAGTAAGACTTCCTAGCAGCAGTGGTCCATTTCATTATTAAGAAAAGAGCCAATATTAAAGCAAAAATTGAAGTTCTGAACCTAGGCTGTCTTATGTAAACTACTTACTCAGAACACACAGTTAAAATTTGATCTAGCAGGCATTGTTAGAAACAAGAGCTGTAGTCTCCCTGGTTTTGAAAACTGCTGAGTGCCCTCATTTTCCACACTGAAGTTGAAAATCATCTTGATGTTCCCTGTTTTAACATTCCCTTTACAAGAAGAGTTTAAAGTAGGTCACAGTGGCAAAGATTTTGCGAAGACTTAAAGAAGATTTAAACGGAGTTTGTGAATTCCTTTAGGGATCCCAAAATCTTAGAATATGTAAACAACAAAAAACATAATCTAATCCCCTCCTCTCTGTGAATTGTTGAACTCAGTCCTCTATATGACAAAAGTTTATCATAGCACAGGGATTTAGCTCCCTATTATCATCCAGTTATTATGATACTTTTTTTTTTTTTCTTTACTGCCTCATGTTTTTACTTCCATTATATGAAGGGAAGGTACTGTTCCAGAAGAATTACATGTTGCTCTTTTTATCAATTCACAGGAACTCCTAATAACTCTGACTGTAGGAGTACTAGGGCCTATTTTTCATATTCAGTCCCTTGCAATTCCTTTCATAAGACAGCTGGCAGAATGGGAGGTTGGGGTTTGCCCTTAATGGTTTCTTTCTTCTGCTCCTTGCTTCTTATTTATTTTCCTCCACTGTTTTTTATTCCTTAAATTTCTCCCCTACCCTGGTGTAGTTCACATGTTCCTGCCCTCCTGGGTGCTGTCCCTATCCCACCAAGGTTCTTCTACAGGCTGTGGTCCCTCAGCAGTGTCCCTGCCCTGTTGTACATTACTCATGGCAACATTTACCTCCCAGGTGTCTCCTCCAACATTGAGAGTCTCTTTCCAAGGAGGTGGCTCCAGCTGTGCCTCCTGTCCCTCACACCCACTGCTATTTCAAAACGTGTTTGGGTAGAGGCACCATGAGCTCCTCTGCCTGGTTGAAGTTCTGATGTTCAGTGATCTTTTTTGGTCTGTTTCACAGCTTTGTGGATACCATCTGAGACTGGCACAGGGCAGTTCACTGTCTTCTTCCACACAGCTTACTCTGACTCCAAAAGTCTGCCATTTGTGCCCAATATAAGACAAAATATAATTATAGCGATGCACTACATACTCAGCCCCAGAATGGAATATGATACCTTCTCACACAGGCTTGGAGAATTAGATGAATGGTGACAAAATGTTTTGAATTTGGTCTCTGTTGAGACCCTGAGGTTGGGAACAGACACGCTATTCATGAAATAAACAGATTGCATTTGTTTGCATTTTGCAGAACCTGATGGGCTTAGAAAATGTGGGTTATGTCTACTAAACAGAGTCACTTTGCACCTTTTCATTACAGATTCAAGTAATTTCTTTGAAAATCAGTAACACCTTTAGCCTAAACTTGCCCCTCAAAAAGGGATTTGTGCCTATTCAAGCTTTTGAAACTACATTCATAAACGTTTTTGCACTCCGATGACGTTTTTTTTTCTATGATAAATTCCTGCCAAATTAAATATTTCTGTTCTTTATAGTGCGATGGGTGTTCAGAGTTAATTCCTAATCTGATCATTTCCAGGTTCTCAGTTCAATATAATTTATCTGCCTGAGAGAAGCGTTGTGGCTGTTATCAGCCACCACTAATGAAGGCATGAAAATGACACAGTATGTACTTCTAGTGGCCAGTCATGCAGGCTAAATATAACCATAAAAACCACGGCTACATTTCTGGTACTCCTTGTGACGTGTTGAAATGAAAAGTTGCTAACAGATATGAGTGTGCAGATTTAGTATAAAGGAATGTCTGTAAGCCAGCTGGCCTAATGTTTGTGTACTGTAAGGAGGTCAAAGGCCTTGTATGGTCTTAATAAATAGAATCAACTGACTTCATATGTATTTTGGCACTAATATGTGGCCTATGGCATCATTTCCTGAGGTTTAGCACAATATTAATAAAAAGGCTATTCCAGATTAGGTCCAAATCAGTGCTATGGTGGAGAGCAGTTTTTCTCTTTGCTCAATCAGAAATAAATAAATAAATGGAATAAGGCTCAGCTGCTTATGGCATTGTTTTGAAATACCCACACAAATACAAATCCCCAAGTTAAATTGAAGCTTGCTTCATTTTATTTATTTCTCATTAGTTTGCTCTAAATCACTGACTTCTCTGGGTATGAAAAAAAAGGAAAAGAAAAAAGAAATATGTCCTACCCAGGCCAGAGAGATGAAAAAAGCACATGCCAACAATAAATCCAGGTTTAGCCTCTGGCTCTGAAGCACCCTGAATTCATTACATTTGTTTGTGCAGCCACTGTTAATCTGTTGTGACAACAAATTAAAGTCTGATTTAAATTAAAGCAAATCACAAAATAATTAGAAGCTTCTTCTCTCCCATACCACTTCCCAGCTCTTCATCCAGTACTTGTCCAGGTTAGAGATTCACCACCTGCCATCTGATGTTGCAGAAGGTTTATCTGTTAGCCTTTTCTTATTCATTTAACAAGGTACCTACGTTTTTCACAGTATCAAGTGGGGTACTTACACATTAAGCACTATTTGACCTGCTTCCTTTCAAAGACTCTTGCTTTAGAACTCAGAGACAAATATATCTCTTGATTTCTTCTTTAGCCGTCCTAAGTGCTTGTCCAACATCCTCATTAGCCATTTTTCTGATTTTTTAATGAAATCTTCTCCGAAAGACATAATTTCAAACAGTTATTTTCCCACTGTAATGCACTCTATTTCAGTAATGAGCTGTGTTATGAGTCAGTGTGCAGCATCCATTCCCACAGATGAGTTCTTCATTTATGAGAGCCTATAATCCTGTCCTGCTTATTATTTTATTTCACTTTTTCTCCTTGATAAATGTCAAAGTCAACTTTGTATTTAAATATGGAAGCATGAGTATAGAAGTGAGTAGGAGAAAATTATTACACAAAAATTCTAATCCAGGACTGTAATTGTAATTTATTAATCAGCAGTATGTGCACAAAGTCCCTAACTGAACTATACAAGCTATCTATGTTTAAACTAGACTTTTAAGACTTATTTTGAAAAAATGGAAGAATGATGTATTTTCAAAACCTTTTTCATAAGATGTATTTTATGCAATGAGTTTGCATGTGCATTTGTTTACCTATATGTGTGTATGAATTTTTGATGGCTGAAGAAGGAAAGACAATGAAGTAGCAATTTAAACATAATTAGGTAAAAAGTCCCTTTTTAACTTTTCTTCAGCTAAGCTAAGGCAAAATCTTGTAGTCAGTATCTGTTTTTAGTAGTAGTAGCTGTTGTTTGGTTTGTTTGTTTTGTTTTTCCAATACATAAATTTAAAGAAAAAAACGGATTTAAAGAGTGGGGGTTAACTTCCTAATCTTGATTGCAGCTGGAAAGCAAAAAAAGATATATTAAGTTATCTGAAAAGACATCAGGAAATCAAGATTAGGAAGTGAGAAGGAAGTAATGTTGCTAGTGGTAAAAATATAAATTTTTAGTTTTCCATGTCTGTATGGTGATCTGGTATTGTTGACACATATGCCAGTTTTGAATGATGTAGATTTCAAGAAGTTGTTTTCTATGATTTTGCAATTTTAAAGTGTGACTTATTCTGATAAAGCTAGTAGAACTTGGAAGCCACAGTAATCTTTTGAATGATGTTTTTTAAATCTTTAAACTTCTTGAAACAGATGTAACGTATTTCTTTTTTTTAATTCCCCAGATTATCACCAGTCTTGAGGTCTCACATAATTATATCTTCAGTACCCCTGCTAAACCACTGGAATTACAGTAAGGATTTATGGAAGGAACTCTTCTACGTCTTAAGCCTTGGCATACAATTGAAAATATGAAAATGAGAACAGAAAGGTTTTATTTATTGACTTGATTCTGTGACTCAGTAAATATGAAGTACTGTGCAAGTGATTTAAGGTAAATACCTTTCCATGTAGAATGATATACATTCTTGATTTTTTTTTTGTATTTTTCAAATCATACAAAAATTGATGTAATTCTTAAAATATATCTGCAATTAGGTATTTTTGGTGAAATACACAGAATTGGAGCCACCTTGATAGCTGATATTTCTCGAATATCAAGAATTTCCATTTTGTGGAGAAAAGCAGGTTAAGAGATATGGGCTAATAAATGATAGGATGAAAAAATGTGTCTCATTTCTCAAGATTAACAAATTGACCCATTGATACATACAAGGGCAAAAAATTGCTTCACAGAAACTTATCTATTTGCCCAAGAAAAAAAAAATTGCACTAAAAAGAAGTCAATATTGAATTTTTATTCATGTGCAATAGGAGAATTAAGGACTAGCAGGAGAGTGCTCACACATTTTAAATGTTTGAGCCATTTTATGTTCTGAACAAATGAAGTATGAAACTCTAGTTTTAAGTTCATAACTAGATAAATTATTTTCACTCTATTACATTTCTTACTATGCTGTGATTCTATCCACCCACTTGAAACCCAGCATTACAGGAGCAAATAAAGCAGGTTATTGAAGAAAACTGAAGAAATTAAAAACTCTCCTGACTATAAATCTACTTGTAAACTTCCCATATTTTCTCCTGTTTTTCTACTTGGTATACCATTTTAAATGGCTTCATATCTCCCAATAATGTACTGAAAACTGCATTAAGTTTCAGGGAAGAATAGAGATGTTTTCCTGGTTTGCTGACTTGAAGTTCAGCTCTATAGAAATGGAAACTGAGATGTTCTTTGAGAAATTGTAGTGAAATATCATGGATTCGATATTCCCCTGATATACCAACAATAAAAAACAATGATACCAGCAGTTTATGGTCCTCGCCACATTTAACATTAAAGTTAATTCCTGAATGACTGTCTCATGGATTACGATAAATGATAATGGATCATATTATGGGGAAGAGAAACATATGAATTCGTATTTCAATTGACATTTTTTTTAAGCCCAGTATAACTTTTTAGTGACAGTTTATGTTTTTGTGAATGGAAAAAAATAATTCAGAAGGTAAAGAAAAATCTTGTTTCCTGGTTTGGATCTACTGATTTTTGTGCATACTTACAATAAATAGAGTTGGAGGCAAGTAGGCTGTGAGGTGTTCCTGATGTTAAATACATGCAATATTTATTTTGCATGTTCACTGTTTTTGGCTTTTTTTTTTTTTTTAAAGAATTCAATATATGCTTAACATAGAAAATAAATTAAATTGCATTTAAATATTTTGATGCACTCTTTTCAGAGCTCACAAGAGAGTGCTAGCATGTTTGTCTACTTACTTGAGCACTATTCATGTGAAATAATGACAAGGTCTACCTGACCAACCTAGTGACCTTCCTGTGAGGTAGCGACTGCATCATGTATAAATCAAGTGTTAAGATGTCATTTATCTGAACTTTTGCAATGCCTTTGATGTGATTCCCCACAATACTTTTCTCTCTGAATTGAAGAGACAGGGATTCAATGTGAGGACTGTCAGATAGATTTGGAGTTGGTTGGATGGTTGCATTCAAAGTTTAGTGGTCTGGCTCAGAGTCCCAATGTACATCAGTGAAAAGTGGTGACCTTTAAGGACCTGTGCTGGGACCAGTGTTATTTTATGTCGTCATTAATGACGTACACAAAAGGAAAAAGAGCACCCTTAGTAAATTTGCAGATAACATCAAGGTGAGCGGTGCTGTTAACACACCTAATGGATGGCATGCTTCAGAAATGGGCCCATGGGAATCTAATTAGGTTAAAGATGAAATACAAGGTGCTGCACCAGGGTCAGGGCAACCCCTAGTATTAATACAGGCTGGGGGATGGACACATTGAGAGTAGCCTTGTTGAGAAGGACTTGGGCACACTGGAGAATGATGGGATGCCAGACATTATCTGGCAATGTGCTCTTGTAGCCCAGAAAGCCAGTCTCTCTATTCCACTCTGATGAGACCCCACCTGGAGTACCGCATCCAGCTCCGGAGTCCCAGCACAGGAAGGAAGAAAAAATAATTTGGTTTATTCAACCCAGAAAAGAGAAGTCTTTGGGTTGACCTAATTGCAGCATTACAGTTCCTGAAGGTAGTCTAAAAAATAGGTGAGAGAGACTATTGAGCATGTACCAATAGAACAGGGTGCAATTACTTGAAACAAGGTGGTAGAACAAAGTGGAATGAGAGTAGGTTTAGATTAGATATTAGAAAGTTTTTTTTTTTTTTTTTTTTGTAATTTTTTTTTTTTTTTTTTTTTTTTTTGAAGGTGGTGAGACACTGAAACGTGTCAGAGCAGTTTGTGCATGTCGCATTCCTGAAGTCTTCAAGAGCAGGCTGGATGAGTAATTGAGAAACTTGATCTAGTGAATGGTATCCCTGATCAGAGACAGGAGCTTAGAACTAGATGATCTTTAAGGCCCCTTTCAACTCAAATGACTATGATTCCATGACTCTATGATGTCATTCATTTGTGTTTACTGGTGTTCCATGCACAACTGAAATTCCAGACTAAAAGCGTTTTCTGTGTGCAGAATATTTAATTTCCGCAGCGGAAACATTTCTATGCATTTTCTGGGTGGTTTAGAAAGCTGGTTTTACACTTCAATACTTTTGATCATTCAGTTTTACCTTGAATATTAACTTGTTTTTGCTTTTATAGAAAGCAAAAGAGTGCCCTTGCAATTCACAAAGAAGAGCACACTACAGGAAACAAACATGGGTTTGGCAAAGTATCTTCTTTGGAGCATAAAATTGGTTACAGAATTCAGATACACAGTTTTGGTGAATTGCAGTTTTTTACTTTTGACCTAAGAAAGTATTCTAAAGTTGTTTAAGCTTTTCTTACAGTGATAGCATAACCAGGGAAAAAAAGAGGGTTTTGGTATTGCTAAAATAACAAATACACCAAGAATAGGATAACTGAGTTTCACAAGCTAATAAAAAATATAAGACAAATAATTGCAAAACTGATTACAGTTCGGTCTTGTGTGCACTAAATTATCAAAGCTAATAAGAAATAATGTTTTTAAAACATTAGAAGTTAATTAAAAAGTGACATTATTCAATAAACTCAACATTTATCTCCCAAAATTAATAAAATCATACTTACAGCTATGTTTAAAAAAATGAAGCTCACCATCTATTATATTATCTAAGTGACAAAAAAAACCCCCTTACGATTACTTTTCTTCTTCACTTAACTTATTTAAACCATGAGAATTAAACCATCCTCAAGGAAGATTTTGGGAGTTGTTTGGTCTGGGGTTTTTGGTTTTTTTTTTTTCAGCTGATATATGCCAGTCATGCAAAATTGGTGGTAATTCAGGTTAAGAAATTATTTTTTGCAAACAATGATTGTTCTATTCAATGGAAACATTGCATTCTCCTAGAGAAGTTACTGCTCCTAGTTCATGAGTTGGCTGATTTTGAATCAAGATTATATAAATCAATTCAAATCTTTTCAGTCCTTTATTTCATTTTGGATTTTGGGTTTGGTGTTTTTTTGTTTTAGTTTAGTTTAGTTTTACTTTGTGCTTTTTTGCTCATAGATAAAGAGCAGTGAGTTCCTTCTCTGCAGATTAAACCACCACAGTCATGCAAGAAGTACTGTGAGAAATGTAGTGGCACAAATGACATACTAAATTTTAATGGTTAGTATTTAAAAATAATTATAAACCCCAAAACATTGAAATTATAAAGCAAAAATTTGGTCCATTCTTTCAGAATAATACTGAATATTTGTCTTTGAAAATGCTTTGGATTCAGTAGAGGAACATGCAGGAACTCAACACATTTCAAGACTGAGATACTTGTTTATTTAGGTCACTGAATATAGACTGAAGGTTTTCTAGTCCTATTTCTTGCTTAATAGCTTTGTCTCCTTTTCAGCTGAGCTTTTGGAAGAAAACAAAGGATGATTAGTGGTCAAACCATGGCAGTCATCTTTGTAAATTTCAAAATAACAGCAGTGACTTACTATTAAAATATCCACATCCACTATTAAAATATCCAAAGTACAGTTGCTTCCTGAGTTGACAGGATTCTCTGTTTTGGAAATGTTTTGGACATTTTATTGTGAAAATGTAGTTACCAATTTCTTTCTACTGATTTAAAGCAGCAAGAGAGTGTGGCTTGAAGTATGTAACAAGGCACAATTCACTCTTTTGACTCTCAGAGTTAAGGTGGGAATAGTGCTTTTAAAATCAAATTCTCTCTAGCAACTTCAATCAATCACTTTAAAGTGCTTTTATTTATAAGCCACATTTTATTTTCCTCCTGTAGGCAAATGAAAAAAAGAAAAATAAACCTTTTGGAGACTGAAGAGGTTTGTGAGCCTGTCCTTTCTTATTCAGAACTTAATTCCAAAGATATTTTATCTTATCTCCAAGGATATATTATCTTCCCATTTGCTTCTAACATTAAGAAGAAGTTGTATTATCACATTCTTGCTTTTTTTATCTCTTCAGGTACCCTTCCTAGCTGGGCTTGTTCTCTGATCCAGAGAGCACTATCTTTTCAGTTACTTTGAGCCAAATCATAGACCTGTAACATGAAGAAAAAAAAAAGTATACTAATGAAAAGACACAATTAAAATGAACTTACCTTGAACTCAACTGGAAGAATACTTAAATTGTGTAACTAATAATCGTATTTGAAGTATTTAGTAACATTCTGAAAGCATAGTCAGATACAATATTGCATGTGCATTGGAACAATATAATGTGGTTTATCCTCAGTTTACAACTAAGGCCCTCAAAGCTGCTTACATCCTCACCCCTGGTGGGATTGGGAAAATAATCAGAAGAATAAAAGTAAGTGAACTCATGTGTTGAAGTAAAAAGCACTTTAATAATTTAAATAAAATAATTAATAAAAATACTAGCAATAGCAATAATAGTAATAATAATAGTAGTAGTAGTAATATTAGTAGTAATAGTAGTAGTAATAGTAATAGTAATTAACATATGAAGTCAGCAATTAATAGTAATAGTAATAGTAATTAACAGTAATAGTAACAGTAACAGTAATAGTAATAGTAGTAGTAATTAATAGTAATAATAATAATAATAATAATATATAATAGTAATAGTAATAGTAATAGTAATAGTATAGTTAATAGTAATAGTATAGTTAATAGTAATAGTAATAGTGGGAAAAACAGAAGGAGAAAAAAACCCAAAAAATTCAAACCAACCAAAACCAAAGAGAGAGAGAAAAGAGAAGAAAAATAAGCGATGAAAATGAAAAATAATTGCTCACCACCAACCGATGCCCAACCTGATCCTGAACAGCAGCCCCTTGTCCAGGTTTCCTCCAGTTTTCTATTCCAAGCATGATGCCATATGGTATGGAATATCCCTTTGGTCCATCAGGGTCAGCTGTCCCAGCTGTGGTGGGGTGGGGTGAGAGCCAGAAAAGGGCTTGACTCTGCAAGAACAGTTCAGCAATAATGAAAATATCTTTGTGTTATCAGCATTACTCTCATCCTAAATCCAAAACACAACTATATCTGTTACTAGCAGAAAATTAACCCTATCCCAGCTGAAACCAGGACAAACTGGATGTAAAAGGTATCCAAGCAACACAAAATACCACACCATGGCCAAGGTAAGCATAATGGTGTTAACAGGCAGGACGTTCTCCCAAATACACCAGAAAAACTGAAACAACTAGTACTAAGAGAAGAGGAGACACACCAATTCCACACCTTTTTCTGAATAAAAAGCAAGGAAGAAGGGCAAGATCCCTTCAGCTCAAATTTCTCTAGCCAATAAGTTCTTAAGCTTCTTCACCTTAACCTGGGTGCCTCAGGACAGATAAGAGTCTTCTCCAGCACTTCTGTGTATGGCATTAGCTCTGTAGTATTGCATACTCAAAAGTAATTTGGCACATGATTGTTAAACATGACCATCTTTGTACATGTGGTGATGGTTAATACTGTGAAAGAATTGGCCGTAGCTTGAAATGAGTTTTTAATGATTTACTTTATTAAAGTTCCTCTTTGAAGATTAAGATTGGCCCAATTTTTCTCTAAATTATCCTATCTTCAGCCTGAGATAAACAGAGCATATGAAGTGAGTTAAATATTATAATTCTGGTGTGTCTAGTAGGTGTCTTGAAGTTCATGGAATCATGGTATCTATCACTGAAACATTTTGTTTGCTACAAAGGAAGAGCTGTCCTCCCTGGCTTCATCCATGTCTCATTTTTGTTAAGTAAGTGATATAATTTTAAAATCACTTATGTCACACTAGCAAGCCTTTAGCTCTGAAAGCTATAAAACCAGAGAATGCACTGTTGGGGGAATGATTTATGAGACAGCTCAGCTTGACTGAATGCAAAGATGAGAAGCAAGTCAAGGGAGATTTCAACAATTGAAAAAATAGTAAAAATGAGAAAGCTGAGGATAATGACTGTAGAAGAGGAATGCTGACATCTGGGGACAGAGAAACAAAATAATTTCAGAAAATATTGAAAAAAATACTCATGTGCTTTAAAATAGGGGTTGGTGGTATGTGTCATCTTACGAATTGCTCCTTTCTCTTAAAACAAGAAACCATGCTAAATGTTTTCCTCTGCTAAGCCCTCTTATGATGTAAGGAGTCCCTGCCACCCTCACAGACATAACTACCTTGATTAAGGAGTTAATAATTAAGAAAAAAATAAAATCTGCAATCTGAATGCATTTCTTATTGCTGCTCTGGAGGAACTGATATTAAAGTTGATATAGGTAGAGCTGCTTGAGTACAAACACTGGAAAAAGCAATTGAGGGGAAAAAAGTCACTAAATCTCCTCTCTAGATCGAGTAATAGACTGTGTTCTGCTCCTGATTGAAAAGTCTGAATTTTAAAACAACATCATTGACATGATGTGTTAGCCTATCATGATGATACAATTCTTTGTGTGGAAGGGGTCCTTAAAGATGATCTGATTCTAACTCCTCTGCCATGGGCAGTAACATATTCCACTGGAGCATATTGCTGAAAGTCTGGCCTTATTATTGCCCAATAAATTGACCTGGCTTTGCATTACAAAGAATGGTAGTTCATCTTTACAGAGATACAGGTTTCACTGGATGTCTGCTGAACAAGTTCATGGATGTCCTCAAAGCCCTGTTGGGGAAAATCATGGATGTCTTGGTAATTATCTGGTGCCCAACAAATAGTAATAAATGCATTATAAATACCCTGAAAAAAAATCTTTGTCCCATAAATCTATTGGTCCCTCTGAAAGGGTGGATAGATGCCAGCTGGTGATAACAACTGCCTAAGAAACAAGAATGAGAGGCATAAAACAAGATCTGCTGACACTCTTGGGCCATGCCAATACCTTTCAGTGTCTAGTGATTTACTGCCTGTAAATTAAAACATTTTCTGTAGTAATTCCTTCTTTGCTAGATGCCTTCTGCCTTCCAAATTTCTTCTCGTGTTTTCATAGCCAATACATATATTGAAAATCAGATGCCTCCTAAAGCAAAAGGTAGGTAGAGACCTAGGAAAGGCTCAGCCCATCATTTTTAATTAATTTAATACTTTTAGAGGTGGAAGAGTTGGTCTGGAGAAGGTGCTTTGTGCCTGGCTAAGATTTGGTGTGGCTGAATGAGAGCAGCTGTAGCCACAAGGAGCCTATGCAAATTTCTACACGGATGCTGAGAGACTGGGATAGCCTCTTCAAAGAGGGCACTGGAGGACTGTTCGGTGATGACCAACAAAAAAAGACAAATGCATACTAGAAGAAATAATCACAGTTAATTCAAATGTAGTGTTAGTTTAAAAACTTAAGTTCATTCCTGTGAAAGTACAGAGTTGATACAACGGGTGAAAGGCAGACATGAATGAAGGTTGGCATATAAAATCAGCTATCTTGGGTGAGCTGAAACTTGAGACCAGATTAATTTCACATATCTCACTCCTGCCACATCATTTCACATTTTTATTATTATAAATTCGTCCAGTATGTATGGTTTACTCTCTACATTCTCTAAATCTCAAAGTGTTGGGAGGCAGAGTGATTATTTTTGGCCATAAAAATAATCTGTTAAAAAAAAGAAAACATAATACTTTATTATATTAAATGAAAGAGTTGTTTATGCTTATTCTGAGTAGGTTAACTTCAGTGGCTCTTTAGAAAACTAACTCTAACATATTCACAAGTATGCCTTTCATTCTACATGATGACTATCAGAGAAAATATTCTTCATTAGCCACGTGTAAAAGCATTGTCAGAATCTAAACAACAAACTGTTTTGACAAGAAAACGAAATGAAATTAATTATCATTTTAGCCAATGTAATATCATATAATATTTTATCACCCTATTCCAAACAGGCTTGAGATGAAGAATCCTTTACTACTGATCACTCCTTGGGTTTTGTTGGTTGGGGGTGTTTGGTTTGGGTTTTTGTTTTTTTTTTTTTTTTTGGGGGGGGGTTGTGGCTTTTTTTTTTTTTTTCCTATAAAAAACCATTCCAAATTAGTTTAATTAAATAGAGAAAGTAACTGAGGAATAAAAGATTCCGATTATCTTTCAAAGCATGCGTTATTCCTAATAAGATTTACACCATTATGTGAATTTATCAAGTCAGAATATTATTAGTTCTCAGTTGAACCTCCTGGTGGGAAATCAGCTCTATCTGTTACAGTGGGACATAATGTAGACTATTTCCCAAATCAATTTACAAGAAATAATAAAAAAAGTGAATAGTTTAATAGGAAAGTTGTGGAGTTTGAGTGTTTGTATTCCTTTTAATTTTTTTTGTGGGAGTTTTCCTGTCTGTGGCATGCATTACAGGAATAAATATTGACCAATATAGGCAAATGCAGGCCAAGACTACTTTTACATTTTCTACTCCACTTAAAAATGTTTCTTTCTGATTTTCTTTAATATTTTATTCTTGTTATTGACTACTAGGACATTTCCAGCCTGATGTCAAGAAATAATAATCCATTTGCATTTTTTTAGTTGTTTTTCAAGTAATCAGCAAGTGACTTAAGTACATCCGATGACAATTATTTTACCGAGCCAGCACCTTTTATCGTATTAATATATAGAATATATAGAAGCTTTGTGTCTTATATTTTGGGGATTTTAAAATATTTTTTTCTTTAATTCTCTGTTCTTATCTACTTCTAATTATCCTTGCCATCAGAAGCTATAGTAACAGAAGCTCAGGTTTTGGAAAGTGCTGGTGCCTGTTCGTCACTTTTTTTTCTGTTGGCTCTATTAGATGACATGAATTTGATTCTTGCACCCATGAATTACAGAGAGGAGTATGTAATAAAAAAAAAAAAATTATATCTCCCGTTTTCCTGGGTGAAATTTCTCTTCTACTGAGGTTGATCTTTAGGAGAAAAGCAAATCATGAGGTATTTTGAACAAGCTATGGTTTCCAATAGTGGCAAGGAGAAGGATCAAGAATTAAAGACTCAGCAAAATAATTTGCTTTTTTTTTTTTTTTTTTTTTTTGTTTTGGGAAGATTTCTTTCATCAGTCTTGGAAAATGAAACAATTAAAAAAAAAAAAAAAAAGAAGAAAACATCTTAACAGATAGAATTTACTAGGAGTTTTTCATACTTTTCATGATGATAAGTAGAAAGGATGAAAAGGATTCTCCTTCCTTACCACTGTTGATAGGGGATTATCTGTGTAACAAGTTGCTGAAGAAGGATAACTCCCTTTTGTTAATCTAAATGAAAAAATTATATTCACTCATTTTACTCCTGAAATTTGGGCAAGAATCCAACAGTTTTTATATACTTTTTTTTCATTATAATTAGTGATTATGTTTTCTCCTTCAATTATCAGCATGGATTAGTAAATGATCTCTGTCATTTTCTTTTGATGACAAGTTGGCACATGTGTAGCCTCACTGTCCCAATGAAAGAAATGATGTCTAGAAACTCTTGCTGATGATATTCTCTATTTTGGTCTTCTGTAGCTGATTCTTTCAGATCACTCACATGTTTTTGAAATACTCCAATGAAATTTTAGACAACAGACTCATCCCTGAACAGAAGAGTAGACAGGTATGCATTTTTTTTCACTTACAAGTGGCCTTCCAAACAAACTGAGCACATAAAATACAAATAAATTTTGAAAATACTTAAAAATATAATTTTACTGAGATTAGTGGACTCATCCATGTTAGCTGTATAGAAATCTAAGCGAAGAACGAGCCAATTAAAAAATACTTGCCTGGCTGTCTCTCATCAGCTGTATTTGTAGATAACTTCTCCTCAGAGGGATTAGAAGGCTGAAAATCATAATGGTGAATGCTCTTGTGAGAATGAATCCAATGTGACTTTCTCAGTAAAGTGAAAACCTAAGAAGGATGTAAAAACCTCTCAGTTTTCTTGACAACTGAAACTATCAGGTATGTTGTAGCTCATAGAAGAGTGTGTGTTTGAGACAGTTATATACTTATGTTTCTTAAAACATTTTATGTCTGTATGAATAATATAGTTTCTCTTTATATATAAATTTTTCACAACCACAGTCTCATCAAATATCACTTCACATCTCCCTTGCCTTTTCAAGCCATACTCCTTTACATGTTCTGGCAGATGTCATATCCAAAGTCAATAAAAAATTTATTAAAGCAATACTTCATTTTCTAGTCCTTAAATAGTTCTGTATAGCTGGATAAAGAGTCAGGTACTACCTGATATTTTCAACACCAGAACTGCTGAAAATATGAGTTATTTAATAAATCTTTATAATTACAGAATAAGTTATGTGTACAAAAGTAGTGCCAGCAAAAAAAAAAAAAAAAAAAAAAATGAATACAGGTGTAAACAATAAGTACCTTGAACTGCTATTATCTAAGGGGGAAAAAATGATATGTTCTTTTTTGTAACAATTAATTTGTAGATTCAGATTTTGGTCCAATTTAGTTGTATACAGCATTAAAAGCAAAATTTTCGGGTATGATTTAGACTGGATGGATAAGTCTGACAAAAATACACCTTGATCTTCTACAGGTTTCCATTAGTTGCAGCTCTGTGGTTTTTCCTTCCTATCTGTTTGTTGGGGAGAAAATGGATTTCAGATGATACAAAATAAGAAGGAGAGCAGGAAGAACATTGACCTGGATTAATAAGAATTGAATACAACCTGATAGTTCAAAATGAAGTTTGCCAAGTGTAGAAATTAATGGACTGACAAACAGTTGCTGTAATCCTGTACATTATCATAAAGTGATGGTATCAGAAGAGTCATGGCAGGATGATTAATGTTGATCACAAGGTAATGAAAAGGCAGATTTGGTCTTTCAGAGTAAGTTTTCTCAGGAAAGAGAGGAAATATTCTTTTTGGTTCATTTCTTCTGTAATTTTGCAGGGTTTTGTGTCACTATATTTAGAAAACTGAATTTTGCTGAATAAAGATGCTAAAAAGTGGACAGAAAAAGGGCATAGTTTGATTATCCTAAGCAGAAGAATGGCCAGAATATTAAACAAATTGAGGACAGATTTTCAAGTAAAGAAACCTGGTGGTTTAGGACAGATAGGAATGGACTAATTGCGAATAAATTTGGGCTAGAAATTTCTAGTTGGAATAATGACACTCTAACATGGATTTTCAGTGATAATGGGAGTCAACCCCCTCTATTGATATAAAATGGATTGTGATTGTTTCTCATCAAGGAATGTATAGTAAAATAATTTATGAGAGCATTTGGATTTAATAAGTCAGGAGTTTTTTTCTGACCATAGCTATCTAGCTTGATGTATGACCTAAATTTAGAGAAGCCTAGTTTTGGAAGCTGTCTTCTGATGTCATCTTTACTGCCAAACCTCCTCAATTGCTTCTGCAGCATTAAAGTAGGTTATTTCACCTGAAAATGAGATTCAGAATTCCTAAAAAAAAAATTGTCACTACTTGAAATGCTTATGAAGGACTTCACTGAATAAAAAATAGCACAGTTTCCACATTAAAATTCAGAATCAAATGACACTTCACACTTTATTCTGTTAATTTTAACAGAGTTATGCTGTTATCTTTAAACACGTAGAACAGAGAGAATTTTATATATTCTACAGAAACAAGTATGAGACATCTTAATCAGGTGTAGTAGTCTGTGATAATCTATTCCTAATTTATTTTTGTTAACATCATACACTGAAGTAATTAACACTGTCTTGGATTATTCACGTGCACTCCTCATGACAAAACTTATTGATACATCCATCATTCTTCTAAAACCTACTCATTGTGAAGATGTTAAAACAACATTCCATTAGCAGATTTGCTAAATAAAATAAAGTCAGCCAGAGAGTTTGCAGATTTCTCAGCTCTTAAAATATCTATTCAGGAAAACTACACTCATGCATTTTGGAACTAGAGTTATCAATTATGCATAATACATCATAGCATTAAACCATTAACATAATTTAACAATACCAATTTATCGGTTCTGTAGTGAAAGCATTAAAAATTGTATCTGAGCATCCTGACTTGATTCACCTAATTTTACATGTTTAAGATCTCTGGTTCTAAATATGGGTATTTAAAAGCTTTAGATCTTCACTAAAGTGACTTTTCTTCTTTAACTGCAACTTTTACATGCAAAACTTTTTTCAGTTGTTGACTTTTTTGTCCAAGATGTGCTAAATAATGTCCTTTTTTTAAACCTACAAAACTGTAGTTAGCTGTGACTAGGTAGTTTAAAGAGAAAATAAAACTGTAGATCACATCCAGTTTCATTCTGATTGTTTTCAAATTACTAATATACATATAACAGTAATTTTTTTAATGGCACTTCATCCAGTTTAGCTAATGTTCAACAGAAGCAAAGAGATAATACTTTTCCTCATGGGTGATGATTGTCATATTAACAACATTCCCAGGACTTCTGGAATCTCAGCAGAATGTTTTTCTACTTCAAGTGTCTAGCCAAGAATATGGAGGATGGCATGATCTTGTGCAACTTTCTTTTAGACTTGGAAACACAGATCTTGGATTGACATAACGATTTCTGAATGTTCTTCTGATCTTCAATACTTTATTTTGTTTTATTTTATTCTACTGTCTCAGTCATAAATTACAAACATACCACCGGAAAAGACTTTTCCATTGTACATGTAGACATAGTGACTGTGCCATAATTCTGTAACTGGTCTCTCAGGATGTGTGACATGACTCTAGATCATAGAGTGAGAACCACAGGAAATGTTGTACTAAAAACTCCCACATTATTTTACCTCTGTTTTGAGAATGTTTAAACATGCCTTACTGAAAAAAATTCCTTGCACCTGTACAATTGCTTCTAATGAAACTGCTGTGTGAATGTGGTGCTGAACTTTGTTGTATGTAACATACATAAGGATGACAAAAGGTTTAAACTGTTACAAATAAATTTAATCACACAGTATATGACTTGCCTTTTTTCTCATACCTGTCTGTAATAATGTTTTTAGATGAACAAGAAAAAAAAACAGGAAGACTAAACTCTCATAAAAGCATTAGATTTTGTCTTTTTGGCAGCCTACAAGACCAAAAAGGGGAAAAATGTTTCTGCCCTTTTTTCTCTAGAAGCAAGAAACCAAGAAAATAATGAAATATATACATGCACCCTAGTTACTCACTCATAATAATTCTGATTTTCTTAATCAAGGTTCATTTAGACACTGAGATCAGCTGTACACACTAAGAGCACAGATTTGAACTCAGCATCCTCTACGGCATTATTAAATAACCTTGCACTGCCCTGGTGAGATCTCAATCACCCAAATCCTCTCTATCTGTCTATGATTTTTTTATTTTTTTTTAACTGGGAATGTGAGTAAATAGCATGATTATGCAGCATAACAATAAAGGTACCCTTCATGGAAGGTTATTTGGGGAAAACAAATCCAGTTTATGTCCTTGCTCCACAGTGATTCAACATTTTTCATTCAAGACTGACTTTTTTATTTAAGACTCATGGGAGAAAATTGAGGAGAATTACCTCCTCAGCATGCAAGGGTCATGCTCCTTATTATTGTTTTTCTAAAGGTTCATGGCTTTTGCATCCTCAACTGTGCCATGGGCTAGATTTTGCAGAAGTGATGGCTACAAGCCTAAGTTATAACTCAGCAGATGGGTATGAATTTGTTCAGGCAGAAGAGGGCACTGAACACAAACCTAATTTGTCAAAAAAGTAATGTAATTTGTTGTATTCCTAAATGTAGGCAGAAGTAACAACACAAGAATTGCAGGCCGCCCATTTTAAAATAAAAAGAAAATAGGCTCATATTTATTAAAAAATATACATTACAGCCTTAGACAACCATCTAAGTTGAAGGGAGAGGTAGAATTTTAAAAATATTCTTCTTTTGCACTTACTGTGCGCAAAAGATGTGTCTTTTAAGCTATGAGTGATGTTTTTCATGGATCAAATATGGAGCTGTTCCTATAGATGAGAGATAAATGTCTTCATATGTGTATAAAATTCAGTTTCTAATAGGTGTACAAGGTGGGAGAATTAAATCCTGGATAGCACATTTACTGAAGAAAACCAAGATTGTTAACTCTTGTTAACTCTCGGATAGGTGAAGCATAATGAATTCTATCTTCATTGCACAAGGAATTCAGGTTCATTATTCATGTTTTTTGAATTAAAATATTTTGAGACTCCCAATACAGTGTTCCACACCATCAGACACGAGACTGTTGTGGATTTTGGCTTTAGAAGAATACAAAAAAAGAATACAGAAGACAAACCCACAGGAAATCCTAAATTAAAAATGTATAGCATCATACCAAAGAATGTCCAGAGTTGGAAGGGACCTTAAAGATCATCTGCCATGGGCAGAGACACCTTCTGCTAGCTCGGGTTATTCAGAGCTCATCGAGTCTGGCCTTGAATGATATACATATATTTTTTTTTTAATTATTATTAATTTATTTATTTACAGATTTGTACATTTGTGTATATATATATATGTGTGTGTATGTATATGTATGTGTGCATATGTATATGTATATGTATATGTATATGTATATGTATATGTATATGTATATGTATATGTATATGTATGTGCTGAAACTTACTGGGGTAGAATTAATTTTCTTCACAGTGGCTGGTGTGGGGCTGTGTTTTGGATTTGTGCTGATCACAGGGTTGATAATATTGAGATCTTTTTGCTATTGCCAAGAAGGGCTTGCACAGAGCCAAAGTTTTTTCTGCTTTTCCTACTGCCACGGTGATGAGGAACTATCAAACTGACCCGAGGGATATTCCAGACCATGTGACATCATGCTCAGTATGTAAAGTGGAGGGAAGAAGGAGTAAGAGGGGATGTTTGGAGCAATGGTATTTGTCATCCCAAGTCACTGTAACGTGTGACGGAGCCCTGCTCTTCTGAAGATGACTGAGCACCTGCCTGCCTGCATCTAGTAGTTCATTAATTCCTTGTTCATTTTTGCTTGTGTGCACAGCTCTTCCTTTTCCTATGAAACTGTTATATCCCAACCCACAGCCTTTTTAGCTTTTACCCTTCCAGTTCTCTCCCTGGGTTGGGGGTGTAAGCAAGTGGCTTTGTGAGGCTTGGTTGATGGCTGGGATGAAACCACTACAACATATAATATACCTATCTTGAAATATATATCTTATATATAAAAGATCAATACACATCTTGAAATTTTCAGAGGACAGTTAGGTTAGTGGAAATGATACTGAGGCACACACCTTAAACCTTGTGAAACTGTTGAAATATTCATTAAGCAATTCGAAAAGCACTCAAAATTCTCTCAAGAATATGTATATATATGAACTTCATCATAATCCAGGATGAAATGAATGGCTGTACAGCCACATAATTTAATTTTAGAATTCCCAATCTTTTGAGGACTCCACATGAAGCTTAAATGCATAATCAAATATATGCATAGATTCCCAAG
This sequence comes from Malurus cyaneus samueli, assembly GCA_009741485.1. Taxonomy (NCBI): domain Eukaryota; kingdom Metazoa; phylum Chordata; class Aves; order Passeriformes; family Maluridae; genus Malurus; species Malurus cyaneus. Next base: position 39,812,071 of record CM019214.1, on the reverse strand, counting down.
GCATAGTAGGATAACCAAGTGTTTTTTTTTAAAAACATCATACCCAATCTTTCAGTAGATACTTCCATTATTAAAATTTTATTTATTATGTTGATTCATTTTTTCTTATAACATGTATGTGTAGGGTTTCTAATGAATAAATGCACCTTCAGAATAAGTCATGGACTGTTGAAATGCTGTAAATGAAGCTTTAAAATAGAAATAAATTGAGAATTAATAGAAGAAATTTCTATCCCCAAAGACAGTTTTCTAACCATTTCTAGCCATTTCAACCTGCCCACCTTGCATAAAAACTACACATAGTGGTATTAATATGCTATATTTCATTGTTCTGTCACAGCATCCTTTTTCTCTTAAACTTCTAATATAATGTTCCATTACAAGTTTGACACACAAAATACACAAATACAATCAGGGCAATGCATTTCTTTAATTCCCCAGTATTTCTGAACCAAATGTGTTATTCTTAGTGATTCTCTAGTGGACAAATGTTGATCTATCACTGAATTATAATTGGCACAGGCCACAAAGAACAATAGAAGCCTTGACACTGAAATAAACTGACATAAAGACTTATCAAGGCCACTTTTTATTTGGTGACAATTTTCAGTATAACTAATCATAAAGCATTTGATAGAAGTTCCAAGTAGAGCTAAATGATTTGAAATAAATAGCTGGGACTTTTGAATTACAGTTTCTTACCTGCATCTGCTACAGTCTGATTAAGCAATATTGGATTTTTTTTCCTTTTTTTTTTTTTTTTTCATAGTAATGCAAATTCTCAAAGTGTTAAGGCAGCTATGCTAAATTTACAAATGTGGTCCTTAAACCATTTCTAAAAATGGGTTCTAAAACCAGGTCATCTGCCTACTCCCCTGGCTTTGAGAATTGCTTGCCCCACAATTGTTTGAGCATTTACTCTACTGATACTAGAAAAACTCTTTTAATATGTAGTAGGTGAGGATGCTGCACTTGTCCCGGGCAGCGAATTAAGAAAAAGCATTAATATAAAAGAAGAGCATTGAGACTTCTTTTGTGCTACTTAATCCCAAAGTGACATTCAAAAAGGAAGGAATTTTAGGGAAAGAGAAACTGAGAAGTCGAAATTGGATAAAATCTTCTTTTACAAATTTTACAGGTTTCTTTAGATGCTGAGGTGAAGTTTGTGGCCATAGATGTGTTTGAGCCAGAGGGAGATTTGGGTTCATGTCTGTCTGTTTAGAATACTTTCAAATGAAGTTTACATCTGTAGGACAGAATGTCATTATATGCCCTCCTCCTACACATTTCCAGTTTGAGTATTACTTATGAATATTTATGTAGCATTGTGCTTTCCAAATTCATATAAGAATATTGAAATTACTAAAGGGAGATAAAATACTTATTCTTTCATTTTCATATCTAGAATTCTACGTTCTAAAACACTGGTTTAAAAATCATTTTTTTAAAAACACTAAAATAATATTATATATGTTGCAGATGAATGAAATGAAGGCAGAGATATACAGAAGGAGTGGAATTTAAGTAGACAGGCTTATGCTGATAACTATAACTTATTTAAACCATAGCCAACAGTTATAATAAATTGAATCATAGTTGGAAATTTGATACAAAAATATCATTGGTTCTACCTCATAAAGGTTTTGCTTCTTTACTCCCGCCCTCAAAATACAATCTCTTTTGTTACTTTTGTTACTTCAGCTTAATACTTATATTTTGTTTTGTTTGTTAGGTTATCCAAATATGACGAAGTTTCAAGGAGAAGAAGCTTCCAGATTTCTAATATCAGAAGAATTGAACCACTGTTCAAGTGACATTATCATTCACAGGATTTAAATTTGCAAATAGTGCTCTCATCTGTAGTATTAACTTTTAACAGCCTAAAGGTATGACTTGATTTTTGTGGCAACTTAATTACAAAAGTGCTATTTGTGTCATCTTTTAAATTTCCTTTGAATTATCCATATCTTCAAAGGTTTTCTAGCTGCCCAGTGTGAAGTTTCTTACAGTGAAAAAGTGGTATATTACATACCTCTGATCACAGTGTACAATAATCCCACCTATAATAAATAGCCTTAGTTAGAATATAATCAGACTATCACAGACTGACAAACTTTCTAGAGTATTACAACTCTAAATTTATTAGATCCATTAGAAAGCTGGAAAAAAAGCAAGCCAAGTTTTTGGACAAAAATTTTTAATTCTTCTATTTATTTTATTTTTTTTTTTTATTATTTTAATCTTTGTACCCTTATTACATCTTTCTGCAAACTTACTAAAATAATCAACACTATTGTCATTTTAACAGTGAATCTGGGAAGTAGCTAAACACTTTAATATTCTCAGAACAAAAAGACAAATTATTCATTAAAAATAGGGCTAGATTCACTTACATTAGCAAATTTTTGTTGTTAATATTTTTAGTTTTTTTCTCTATGATTATATGTATTATAATATATGGGAGAATCATGCAGCCTCAGAATTTCAAAACCTGAAGCAATTATTTTCAGATTCTAAATTAACTGGGAAAGTTGGCAATTCTGATCATTCCAATTAAAATAAATATTAAGATACTTAGCACTGACATTAAAAATCAAAAATTATAAGCAATGAGGCAAAAAAATGCAGAATTTATGAAGCAATTATCTGGTTATGTTAAGTGGAATTAATAATACGGCCATGAATTTCAATGAAAGAAAATGGACAATCAGAGGCAATCACATACATGAAGACAAAACTTTCCCATCAACTAAAATAGAAATTTTTCCATGGCACAGATACTACTTTGCTAATAAAAATTGTTTCACAGAGAAAACCTTTACATTTTGCACGTTTTCTTGGAAATAAAAGTGGAATAACTTTTGGATATTCAGTCTGCTGTCTGTATTTATTTTCTATCTTGGAAAGTTTTTTGTCTAACTGGTCTTTATATTGCTCTATGTCCAGCTGTCATATTCTTAGATTCTGCTCATGATTCTATACCTACATGTCCCTCATGCCAAATCTGTCTTGCCTCTCCCTTGCAAAACAATTTTCTGTGTCAGATTCATTTATTTATTTCCAGTCAGAAAATGGTAATTGTGAGGAACTGCTTTAGAGCTGCAGTTGGGTAGACACTTGTATACTGATTCACCTGGCATCAAAGAGACTCAAATTGTTGCATTTTCATATAGTTGCTCTGTATTTTTCTTGATTATTAATATACCAGATAAGTGTGCAAAATTTTATATCCCTTGAGTTAAGGTATACAATTTACTTATAGTTAGTGACTTACAGAATGTCTTGTATCACCCAAATTACCCATTTTGAAGTAACTAATACAGTAACTGTAATAGCTTCCAAAAAAAAAATGTATGTGAAACTACAGTTCATACAGACTGATATGAAATTTGGAATAACTGAGTAATGTAAGCAAGCTCAATCCCTGTCATCATTTAATCATCCACCTTCAGTCCTTGCAGTGGGATATTATGTGGCTGGAAGAAAAGGAAGGATAGGTCCTTATGGCATTTTCTGCTCTTGTAACTGGAAGTTTTTGTCCTGTGGTCAATCCTGGAGTATTGGCTACATTTCTCTCTGACTCTGAAAGCAGCTTCAAGCTGACTGCTGATAGTGTTAGCCTAGCATTTTCCTTTCAGGCAAATACATACTTACAACTCTCCTGGCTATGATTTGTTTCAATATTAAGAAAGAGGAACTACCCCAAAGGGAGACTTATTTTTCACAAAAACAGTGAGTTGAATGCTATTCTCAATTACATTGGTGTAAAATAGGATTAAATCCTAGCTAAATACTTCAAATCCTAGTTAAAGTTCTTAAGAACTTAAATTAGAGCTAAGTTTATATCACAATACTAGAGAAAAGAATTTGATCAAATTATTTCCCAAAGTGCATCCTGTAAATAATTATGATTCTAAATTAATCTGTCGCTTGAGAACTGATGACTTATGTTGAATGAAAATGCTACCAAATTTTTCAGTAAGAGTAGTTCTAATCTATGAAATGCAACAAAACAAAATGGATATTTTACATAAAAATAAAGTATTTTGAAAATGTTTTTTATGCTCTGACTTTGGTGAGTAAAAAAATATTGTTTGAATATTTTCTCTTCTCCATCTACCTCTCTGTTCCCAAGTGAAAGAATATCAAAAAAAGAGAAAAGGCAAAATTGGGCTATGAGCCTTACAAAATAATCAGTAATTTTAAAACTCTTTAGTAATTACTGAAATTACCTCTGCTGGTTTGATTACTATTTTATTTGTGCTTGCTTTTCTTTTGGGATTTTTGGTTGGTTTGCTTGTTGTTTTTTTGTTGTTTTTTTTTTTTTTGTTTGTTTTGTTTCTTTGGGGATTTTACATTTGTTTTGTTTGAAGGGTTGGTTGGTTGAGTGTTTTTTGGGGTTTTTTGGTTGGTTGGTTGGTTGGTTGGTTGGTTGGTTGGTTGGTTGGTTGGTTGGTTGGTTGGTTGGTTTAGGGTTGGAGATTTTTTTTTGCTTGTTGTGGCTTTTGTTTTTCATTTTTGTCTGTGTCTGTAGGCTCCTTTCTTTTTCTGTTTGGGGAATTTTTTTAAGCATCTAGTTTCAATCCTCAGTCCAATGTAGTCTTCTTTTGGAATTTTGTGAAACCTTCTCTTCACTTGAACTTTTAAAATCTATACCATTTTTTAATACTAAAAATGTCAGCACCTGTCACATCAGGTTAATAATTATGTATTAAAAAACCCTGAAAGATGTCAAAACTTCAAACTATTTGCGTATGCTCTACAAAAAGTAATATGTAAAGATAAATAGAATTATGTATTTCTCCAAAGTTTATTCACTGTTTAAAAATTACATCAATATTTCATAATTTTTGCTACATTGTTGATATTCTTTTTAAAACAGCAAATAAAATCAAAGTATATATGAATAGCTTGTTTCAAGTAGCTAATGTAGCAGGCCTCTAATGTACTATTCTTTGAAAAAAAACAACCTTTTGACTGGTAGCTGTTACCATTTGTTAGTCCCTATGGTCTTCTCTGTTCCTTTGAGCAAAATGTTTAATTGCCAACGATGCAATTGATATGTGAAACGGTCAGTGGGATGCTTTTGTTTAGGGTGTGCTGGAAATCAGTCACAAAGCATGACTCACAGGCTTTCCAGGTAGCCACATAAGGTTTACTAAAGAGTGCTGTGGTTTATACTGACTGTATAATCCTTGCAAGGAGCTATAAAATGTGTTGATGGGGGCATTTTCAACCCACAGTGCAATGCCATTACTTTAAATACACAGTTAACCTGAAAACACAGTTATTTGTGAAACCTTTTTTGCATTGTGTATGTTGATGCAAAATCACTAAGATTTCCTATTATTTCTATTAAACTTCATACAAAAAAAAGGAGAAAATAAATACAGTAGCAACATTGGCATACACATGCAGATACATACATGTTTTCTGTTTCAGGCATTAGACTGTGTGCAGCAGGACATTTGCTTCATGCTAGTTAGCTTACATCTCTATAACATGTCTGTTAATCAGAGAAAACATACCTTCTTGATCATACTATGCCACATGTATTCCCGATGTGGATGGCAGTTTCATTTTGCAATCAATGGGATAGACATAAAACGACCACAAGCCATAGCTCTTTTGCAACCTCTTCTTTTGATTCCTGAAAGGCTTCTATGCCTTATTCTTGGCTGATGCTTATCTCTCTGTGTGATCCTGGTTAACAGGTACAAGTTTGGGGACATGGGGTATATTAAAGCACGAACACCAGGCTCAGCCCCACACAGTCATATGTGGCGGTAAGGGAAAGTAGATGAGTAGCAAGGCTGTGGTAGCACAGCTGATTGATGTCGGCTGGCACTCTACTAAATTAAACTGAGTTGTTTAATCTTGGAGAAAAATCAAGAGCTCAAATATGAGGCAGGCAGAGGAATTTTGGGGGACATGGGAAAGAGTCAATTCTTGGAGAAGGAAACTGTGTGAGAGCAGGATCCAGCTGGAAAAATCTTTTAGAAATTTGATTGAAATTTTGATGGATCCCAGTCTCACTAACCTTAATTTGCCCATCAGTTTTACTGTACATGGACTTTGCCAAGACTTTTCAATAGATTTAATTCACACATCATTGCATTTCTTCTTCGCCAATGTCCTTTAGAATTCTGAACTTTCTGGAAAATTAAATAAGAAAAGGAGCAGCTATGACATTTATTTTATATATCACATGATGTTAGTAATTTTGCTATTAAAATACTTCTAAAAACTTTTATGAACTGAAGAGGGAACTCTGCTGATTATTGAAAACCAAGGTGTAGATATGGGCAACTAAATTTTAAAGGGTTTTTTTTAAGAAATATATCAAGACAGTCATAGATTTTGCCCATATGATTCATTCAACAGGTAGGTATTGTAAAATAACTAAATAAATAGGGTGTAGCCTACTGCCTTAAACTGGATTGTCAAAATCTCCATATATGTTGTATACACCAAATAATGGAATATGTCTCAAAATCCTCTGAATTATAATTGAATTTTTAAAGAGTCTGAAAATCTGATTTGGGTGTTATTATAAGAAAGCAAATGATAATTTGCAAAGAATAATTCCCCTACTTTGCCTAAGTTTGATTAATATACAGATGAAGAAATGGACTGTTGATTTTTTTTGAGTATTTAATAAATTTTTATAACAGTTACATCTAAATCATGGTTGCCATGATAATCGATTATTTAGTATACTTGAGAAATTCATTGTATGGCTCTATAAATATGATCCAGCATGGAAATACTTAATTTTTCAAGACAGTGAGATTTTGCATGAATTAGTCTTTCTTCAATCCAACTTTCCAGTGAGTAAGTAAAAGATTACTGATGTACTTTAGAATAAAGATCCCATTTAGCGGATCACATTCCTCTTATTGTTTAAGATACTTGACTTTATCATGTCATGCGGGACTGGTAGATATTTCAGGAGAGCGGATTTATACTGGAAACAGGATGTGAGAGAAGATATTTTAGAGCCTCTCAGATGACAATAGACACTACTGTGAAGCAAGTCAATCAAAATTTAGATTTCACCAGAACATAATGGAAGCTTAAACTCCTAGCAATAAACACATAGATGTTGAATTCAGAGTGTGGTCCCATCCCCATTCCCAAATGCTACCATGGTGCAAATCTCACTATGGTGCTGAGTTATATCTCTGAGATATATAACTTAGGTATCCTAAAACTCCTCAGGTGACTCCAGATTCATGTAGAAATATATGCAACTAAGCTTCAGTTTTAATGAACTGTAACAGGAACCCTTCTCTCCACTCACACAGAGAAGTCAACATTCAGATGATCAAAGTACTTACCTGAATACCACCAAAAAATACCAGAATCAGGATTTCAATTCATATCTCAGGATAAAACCTTCAGCAATATAAACAAAGATTATACTTTACTCTTGGAACTGTTCTTTGCATTGTAGGTAATAAATAACAACCCCATGAGACCCAGCTGGTAAGAATTACAGTAAAATATAGAAAAGCTCTGGTAAAGGGAAGAAAAGCAAATGAGTTCTTTCCTAAGTTGTAGTTTGAATGTTTCAAAGACAAAGAGCATCTATAGCCAGCTTCTCACAATGTACTGCCAAGAAATGCTGACTGTACAGCTGGACTGATCCAGATTGACATCAGTGGTAGGGGAGTCCAATAGACGCTTTCAAGAAACAAGATATTCTTGGCAATAAAACTAAAAATATGACTAGTTATACCAGTTCTGATATAAAGATGGCAGGTGTTCTTCACATTTTTTAAAGGCATTATCAGTTGAAAGCAGTCCAAATGGTGATGAGCAAAAAGGAGAGCACCTGCTTTTCACTCATAAACACATACTGCTCAAGAGAGGAGTTCCTGGATAAAGACATGTGTGTGCTTCTGTAATAACTGCCTGTTTCAGAAATGTCTGGGGATAGAAAATAAAGAACAATCAGAATGACACGACTGCATTAAGAAGAGACTTTTATTATGGGTATATATTGAGACAATAATTTCTTGTACCATTTTTAAACAAGAGCTGTTTCTACTAGTCTTCCTTCTTCAGTCCAGCTGTTCCTCCTACTTTGTTATTCAGCAAGGCTTGATTTGTAAGAAGCTATTTTTAAACTAAAAATCTGTTGGTGATAGAAAAGAATAATGTTACAAGTCATGGAAATTAAGTACTTTGACATCACAGTGAATATATTCCTTTGCTGAGCACTGGTCCAACCACATCCAAGCCTGAAATAACACCTGATGAACTTAAACCCTAAAGTAGAAACCACTATAAAAATCAAATGAAAATATTAAAATTATGTAGAACATTTATTATGTAATTTTTTTTACAGAATTTTCTAACAATTGAATATGTGAATCGTACTCAATGTATTGTTGAATATGGAGGCAAATATTTACCAAAACATATAAAGAGCAGCTTAGGTAAAAAATATTACTCTTCACTGCTGAACTCATACACAGTGATTATTTTTGCCCTCAAAGCAAAGAGTTGACATATGGTGATTAAAACAAATGTAAAAGATATATACTGTATTATGCATTATGCCCTAAAATATTACCTGCATTTCACTAAATAATATTAAAAAATAAGAAAAGTATAATTTAAAAGAGTCAGATTCAAAATATAATCCATTCATCTATGGTAGAACAAAAGGATGTTTTTAGTACTTGTCACGTTATAAACTTTCAATTAACTTGCCAAGAAAATGACAAAGAGGCAATTTCTGAACTGCAAAATAAAAATTCACACAACAAATCTTTCTCAAGACTTGTTCCCAGTCTGAAAATGATCAAATCTCTTCTATGTGGTAACACAAGGAAGTGATAGTTTATGCGTAGATTTAACATTATACAAATACAGAGAGAGGGAAAATGATTTTACAACCCGGAATAGCAAAAAAAAAAAAAAAAAACCAAAACAACAAGAAACCTTAGAATAGGATCAGACAAGCACTGGGAAGGATAAGACCTCAAATAGCTCATTTTGTTTATTCAAAATTCTTTAAAATCTTCACTTAAAAAAATGAATGTAAGTAATAAAAAGAAGACTTTAACAAAGTTCTCCTGTTTTACATTTGTAGTATTCAGGTCTTTGGCTACAAAAATACTTCTTGTCTCTTAATAAAACATCCGACAAGCACTATGATATTCTACTAGGTTTGTCTTTTTTTTTTTTTTTGTTTGTTTGTTTGTTTTGTTTTTTTTTGTTTTTTGTTTTGTTTTGTTGATTTTTGTTTGTTTGTTTGTTTGTTTGTTTGTTTGTTTTGATTGGTCATATAGGCTTATAGAATATATTGGGTTGCAAAGAGCCTTTAAATCTTACCAAGGCCAGCCTCCATACCAAGGGCAGGAACATTTTCACAAGACAAGGTTGCTCAAAGCCCCATCCAGCCTGGCCTTGAACACTTCTTGTGAAGGAGCATCCACAGCTTCTCTGGGTAACTTGTTTTAGTGCCTCATTAGATCTTATTTGAATCTACACCCTTTCAGTTTAAAACCATTATTCTTTATTTTATAATACAGGCACTGGAGAAGCACATCTCTCCTTCTCATAGGCCCCCTTTAAGTATTGTAAGGCCACAATAATGCCTCCTCAGAACATATTCTTCTACAAGATGGAGAAACCCAATTCTCTCAACATTATTTCATAGTAGAAGTGTTCAAGTCCTCTAATAATTTTTGTGCCCTCCTTTGAACCCATTCAACAGATTTATGTTTTTCTTGTGCTGGGGATTTCAGAGCTGGATGCTCTGTTCCAGGGGGGATCTCAAGAGTGGAGTCGAGGGGGGAAAACACCTCACTTAAGCTGCCAGGATCCCTCTGGATGCCATCCCTTCCTGCTGCACCACTCAGTTGAATAACATCTGAGAAATTGCTGAGGATTAAGACTGTCACTAATAACAGTATTAAACAATGTTAGTCCCAACAGGGGCTGCTGAACGATACCAGTTTTTAGTGATTCCACTTAAATGTCGAGCTGTGGACTGCCATTTTTTGGACACACCGATCCAACCAACTCCTTATTCATCAAATAGTCCATCCGTAAAATCTGAATCTTTTCAATTTAGAAAAAAGGCTATTATGTCAAAAATCTTTCAGAAATCGAGACACATGTCACTAGTTGCTCTTTCCTTCTGCACCAGTGCAGTCAGTCCATCACCTCATCAGTCAGGAACAATTTGCCCTTGGTGAAGTTATGCTGGCTGTCTTGAATCACCTTCATGTCATCCACATGCCTGGACATCTCTTCCAGGAAGTTCTGAGCACTAATGTGAGGCTGACTAGTCAGTAGTTCCCAGAATCTTCTTTGCCCTTTTATTAAAATGCGTGTTTTGTTTCCTTTTCCTCTAGTAACTGGAGATTTCATTTGAGTTCCATGATTTTCAAATATGATGGAGAGAAGCTCAGCAACTGTACCTGCCAATTTCCTCAGGACCTGGACATGAGAATCTCAACAGCTTCATTGAGCCTGTTTGAAATGTCTAAGGAAAGTATAAATTATGCCATTAGAGAACTTGTAAAAGGAGCTTTAAGGGACCAGCTCAGCTCATCTGTGCCGTAGACATGTAGGGAGACATATTTTTGTTCAATTAGTAAAGTTATTATCAATTCAGTGTCAGTCACTCCTGACTGTCACAAATATAGGTATATATATATATAGAGAGAGAGAGAGAGAGAGAGAGATAGATATGGATAAACACACACACATTTTTAAAGGCTTTTATTGATCTGTTCTAGACATCTAATGTTATGTGAAACCCCTATGAAATGAAATCATGAATTGGTCTATATTTATATTTTCTGCCTTCACTGTCACCAGAAGCAGGAACGTATATTTGTTAGAATGGTCTGAATACAACCACCATGTAGAAAAATTCTTTTGCTTCATATACTTTGCATTCATTTATTCCCCAGAGCATGAAAACATACATATATGAATATGTAGGCCTGTCAAATATAGCCATTGATGTTTGTATTAATCATATGAATATTAATTTTACTTCTTTTTAGTTTCATAGCCTGTAGTAAGTTATGGCAATAATTAATGCAAGTTAATTAAAAGGATATAATATTTGGTGCAACGTTTCATTTTTTTTTTTTTTTTACTTTGCAGTTCAATTTATGTCTCTATAATCTTACATTTTATTTAAATCACAAGAGAGAAGTGGACTGCTATACAGTAACTTATGCTATCCATTATTTGATACACCTCCTTAAGCTACTCTTTATTATTGTGCACTCTTGTATAAATCAGACCAGTGTTTTCATACTAAATTTTCTCTTGCCCTAATAATTTTTTTAAAAAAAAAAAAAACAAAAAACCAGATAAAATCAAAGTTCTAATGCTTGAGCTGTCTCACTTAAATTAAACCCATTATTTCAACTGAGGAATAATTATAACTTTATAGAAATTAATCATACTGATTCCTTCCTTTTTTTTTCCGTGTATCAATCTTCATTTGTGTTAATGTCTTTTGACAAAATACTTATTCTGTCAGTTCCAGCTCTCGAACAGACCAAAGTGTAGGACAAAGTGTGTGTAGTTAACTCACATTTTCAGTTTTAAACATCTGTTGTTGTGCTATTCTCTTACTTTGCCTACATCCTCTCGGTGTCCTACAATCCTATTAATTCTTGTCTGATTTTTAGTGATGTAAGTAAATAATCATGTTATCTGTAAACAATTTGTTTCCTCCATACGGTAACTTTTCTAAATACTGTAATATTCACTTTGTACATTAAATTGTAAGCTAGTAATACAAGTATAGACAAAAGTATGAAACAAGGAAATTATCAACTTAGTCTGTATATTAATCATTACAATACTTCTTTCATTTGAAATTCCACCTTCATTTTTCAATATGAAAAAAAACATTCTACAATGGAATGATTACATAAGTGGGCAAGAGAAGGGTGACAGATGTAATATATCTGGACTTCTGTAAAGCCTTTGACAGTTTTTTTCCCCACAGTATCCTCCTCTATAAATTAGAAAGAGACAGATTTGATGGATGGACTGTTAGATGGATAAGAAAGTGGTTGGAAGGTCTTGTCCAGAGGGTAGTGGTCAGCAGCTCAGAGTCCTGATGATGATCATCAATGAAACATGATGTCAGGGTTCTGTATTGACACCAATGTTATTTAATATCTTCAATAATAACACAGAAGAAGGGAGTTTGTGCACCCTCTGCAAATCTGCAGATGTCACCAAGCCGAGCGGTGCAGCTGACACACCTGAAGGAGGGGATGCCATCCATACAACCTGGACAAGTTCAAGAAGTATGTCATGGGAATCTCATGGGAAGCTTAACAAGACCAAGTGCAAGGTGCTGCACGTGGGTTGGGGTAATCCCCAATATCAACACAGGCTGGGGGATGGAGAGAACGAGAGCAGCCCTGCTGGGAAAGACTTGAGGGTGCTGGTGGATGAGAGGCTGGTGGATGAACTGGCAATATGTCCTGGGAGAACAGAAAGCCAATTTTTTCCTGGGCTGCATCAAAACAAGCTTGCCCGGCAGGTGGAGGGAGGGGATTCTGCCCCTGTGTCCTGTTCCTGTGAGATCCCACCTTGAGGACTGTGTACAGTTTGGAGTCCCCAGCACAAGAAAGGCATCGACTTTTTGGAGTGAGTCCAGCAGAAGATCACTGAGATTATTAGAGAAATGGGACGTCTGTCCTATGAGGAAAGGCTGGGACAATTGAGTTTGTTCAAACTGGAAAAGAGAAGGCTTTGATGCGGCCTAATTGTAGCCTTCCAGTACCTTCAGGGAGCCTACAAGAATGATGGAGACAGACTACAAGACATGTAGAGGCAGAACAAGTGCAATGGCTTCAAACTGAAAGAGGGTAGGTTTAGATTGGATATCAGGAATATTTTTTACTGTGAGGGTGGTGAGGCACTTGAACAGGTTGCCCAGAGCAGTTTGTGAATGCCCCACTCCTGGAAGTGCTCAGGGCAAGGTTGGATGGGGTTCAGAGCAACCTGGTCTAGTGAAAGGGGTACCTGCTCTTGCCCAGGGAACTTGGAAAGAGACGATCCTTATGGTCCCTTTCAACCCAAGCCATTCTATGATTCCATGAAATTCATACTTCCTTATTCAGAAAAAAAAAAAAAAAATCCAAAACAAAAAAAAACCCCAAGCAACCAATTAAATATATTTGTGGGATACCAAGTCACCATGTCTTCCATTTCTAAGCTTTTACTTAAAGTTTGTGATCTTTGCTAGGCTTTGCTCCTGGAACAAAATGATAGCACCAGACTTCCTTAACTGAACATCAGGAGGGACTTTCTGGAAGTCTGAATTGATTATATTAACTGTTCTCTTTTTCACAATATTCTCACTGACAAGCAGAAGATCCCAATGTGGAGGTTGTCAGATGCTTTTGATTGAATATGCTATTTGGGAGCCAAAACACTTCACAAACACATATTGCTTCTTTTTTCCAATCCTTTTCCAATCTTCTCCCACTCCTATTCCCTTGCAAATAGACTTAGAAAAAGAAAAAACCAAAAAACAGACCCTTTCTAAATATATTTATAAACATGGAACTTATTTTGTGAAATGGAATCCATTTCTCCCAGACAATGAATCTGGTAGATTTCAGAGGTAATGGGTTGTGAGTTTTTTGGCTTTTCTTGTTTGCTGGGGTTTTATTTTGTGGTTTTTTTTCTATTTTTTTTTTTTTTTTTTTCTTTTCTGGAAAGCCATCTTTTTTCCAATCAACCACTGCATTTTCCACAATAGAGTTGGTGGTATTCCTTGTTCTCTTTGTTCTTTTCCATTTATGAAGACATTATTCCAAGGCTGGGAATGAGCAGAGCAGAGCACACTTGCCACACCCATGTCTTTCCCGGTGGTAATTCTCACACATCTGAGATGAAAACTTTCTACTGTCTTAGCAATGTCTTAAGCTATCCAGGGCTTTTTATCAAACATAAACATACATCTCTAAGCATTTTATATTCTATTTTGATTATGAAATATTTTTTTCTGTCTTTACTTGTCATATGATAGATCATAATACAGAGTAAAAACAAACAAAAAAAAAGGCCTTTAAAAGATTACTTCTGCTAATTTTGTAGATATTATAAGAAATCTGTCTTTTCTCCTGTGAGTTTGGAAAAGAGGTGAGCTGAGGAATGAACCAGCAGTATTAATACTCAAATATGCATGGGTGGAGAAGCAGCCTATCAAGAGATACTAAATTCAGCTCCTGAAAAGCTTGAAAGCCCACAGTGCAGAGCTTGTTTTACAGTTTATAATAATTTTACCTTACTTACTTATTATGCAGCACAAAAAAATGTTAAAATTCTCCACAGTCACCTAATTGGAGAATAGAACACACTTTAGTTTTATTTAATTTTACCCTCAGTATAAGAATAGTAGTCTGCCTTAAGATTTATTCTGTATATTCTTATTGAATTATTTTCAAAAATTGCTTGTTTTGTTAAATCTTGACAAGTAAATTGAAAAGTTTTTAATATTTAAAATAGTGCAGAAGCATGTATTTTTCAAGTCATCTCAGTGGAATAAATTTACTTAGTTTAGACAGGTAGAAATAGACTTACATATTTTATCCTAAAACGTGTGATCAATTACAAGGAAAATATAGAAACTCTGATTTAATTCTCATGGGGTTTTTTTTGGTTTTTTTTTTTTTAATATAGAAGTGATCCCAATGATTTTGTTGAAGTCGTATCTAGTCACATTTAATTTTAACTCATACAGTGAGACAAAACATTCCAAGATCTTTCATTGTAATTTTATTTTTATCTTAAAGGACTTTAAATAACCTTGAAATCCTCATACTGTCCTTTTGACTTAAGAAACAGCTCCTAAAGGAAATAGAGATTCAGCCATAGTGTTTTTCACAGAGCCAGTAGCAAAAGACAGATAAAATTAGGACACTCACTGATACACTGAATCAAAAGTTTTTTTTTAAAAAATAAGGAAGAACAAGACATGGGAAATAATCAGATCTCAAGTCCTAATATCAATATTACAATGAAATTTAGTTGCATTTTCATTATTAAAAATATTTTAGTACTTATCTCCATTATATCTATTGAATTAGTCTAAAATCCATTATTTTTTTAGTGCTTTCCTTATTACTTTGTGGTTTCTTCTTTTGGTCAAGCAAATATTTTTTGTACCAGTTGCTTGCTTTCAAAGTTCTCCAGTGCATCTCAGTGTATTCTTTTTTTAAAAAAAAACTAGAGCTAAACTAATAAAAAAGTACTATAAATAAAATTATAAATGAGGTTTATAAATTACCACTGCAGATGTTCAAACTATTTATAGCAGAAAAAATATGCAAATGTTCAAGGAAAACTTGATTGGATAGATCAGTATCACCACCAAGGATACTGATTTTGTAAGGAAATCAAATAAACATGCACTGAATTATATTTTTATCCTAAGATTTTTGCATAACTAAGATAATATTGGTATTGATTCACTTCATCATGGTAGGAGAATACCTTTTTTTTTTTATTACCTGATGCCAAAGGTTAAGGAGATGATTTATCTGATTGAGCTGCACCTTCAGAGGACACTGGTTTCAGAACAGAGGATACTTATTTACAAACAATAGTATAGAATTTACAGACAAAAAAAAAATGATTTTACACTTTTATTTTTGATGTTTGTCAGAATTTGAACTCTCAGACTTCTGAGTCTGTTCTGATATTTGTATGGTAGTTTTGATGTTTTCCCCTTAGCTTTAGTTTGACCTGATAACACTGAAGAACTTGCTCGGCATAAAAGAAACCTGTTAGGCAAAGGCCTGGGAAATCAATCATTTTTAAGCCCTGAAGAAACCCATCCATGTATGGGAGAAACTGCCCAAACTAACAGACAATCCCATCTCCCACTGTTTCCATAGGCTATATTCTGTATTCGCTGTTTATATTTCCTTCTCCCCAGCTGCAAGCAACCAATACTCGCGCTCTCTCTCTGCTCTCGCTCAGTAATTGTAGTCTTTTATAAACATTATCTTCATTGAAAAGCAGGAGGGAAAAAAAAAAAAAAAACAAACCAACAAAAACTAACCCACACAAAAAACAAAACAACCAAAATGTGAAATACAGCTCCTTCTTAATAAAAAAGCAGTCAATCCAAAACCTCACCATAGTCAGAAGATGTTATTATTGTTAAGAAAATGCAGTTCAACAGTTGAAAGACTAGGTTTGTCTCTGGTAAAGACAAAACGGCAAATACAGTCAATCAATGTATTACAGCTTCCGGGAACTGGTTAGTGAAATTACATAGTTGAAGTGCTGTTTTTTTTTTTTTTTTTTTAGTCAATGTTCATTAATAAGCAATTATTTATAACAGAAGGCTTAGTTAAGTCAAATTGCAACTCAACAATGAAAATACACAGCAACTGAAACATGGGAAAAAAAATTGAAAATCAATGACATAAATATGGTAGTTTAAAAAAGAGCATAATGTATGGGAAGAAATAGAAATATGTTAAATATTGATGGAAATATTTTACTGTCCCTTAATTATATAAACTCTGGTTGTTTCAGTATTTATTTCCTAATGATGTGCACATGTATCATTAGATGCAGCTCCATAAGTTTCAATGAGATTCATTTCATGTCTCTGTCAAGTTTAAGTCAGAGATAAATAGATAAGTAGAGTCAGGCTCAATGCCAAAGGCAGAAGTTTTAAATGGAATAGAAGCCTTATAAAGGTTGGCAAAGGTAGCTTTTATAATTTTACTTGCCCTGTCAGAATCAAGATAAGAGAAAAATTTGGATATGTGATTTCAACTTCATGAAGTTCCCTCCTTGAACCTTCTGAAAATTTGGAAGGACTCATCAGTAAATCCAGGCTGGGCAAGCAACTGTCATCCTCAAAACAATTTGTCTTTTTTGCCTTGCCATTCAAAAATAGCAGCAAATGAAAATATTAGCATAAAGCTTTAAGAAAAGCAAATGAAACCCACTGGAATCAATAATTATTTCCCATGTAATTTAAATATCATATACTCCTAAACTGGTACTGCTTCAATTTCAGTATTAACAAAAGTGCTGAGAGAATTGGCAGAGAATTTTATGTAAAGGCCTTTCAGCTTTTTCCAGTCCCCCACACAGGCCAAGTTGATTGACACACAAATGGTGAGGCCCATTTCTTTCTTGAAGACAGCTTTGTTTGAAGACTGATACCCATACTTATCTAAAAAGAGCTTTTATTTTTGATGGGGATTGAAATGATATCTCCTAGAGGAAAAACTCACTGAATTAATACTTACCAAAGTATTTTTTAACAAAAAAAAAAAAAAAAAAAAAAAAAAAGAGCAGGGGGCTGGAGGCATAGAATATCTGTCATTCATGAAAGCTTCAGAAAACAAGTTTTCTCCTGTTCAACCTGCAGCGGTCTGTGGGAGGGTAGAGTTGAAGCATACCTAAACTTCAAATAATCCTGTGGTAAATCAGAGGATAGGTTCATGTTGAAGCTTTCTTCAATACTCCAAATAGCCAACTTCAAATCAAAATTGTGCAAACCATGAAACTACTTCAGGCATTAATGGGGCCTTTGTCACTGCACATCACTGAGTAAGTTTGCTACACCCTGTGGTATTGGTTATAATGGTAGAGTGATTCCTTTTACCAGTTGTGCCCTCTTGGATACCAATCAATTTTTCAGTGTTTTTTTCTGAAATCCTGGGAAATACTGTGTTGGAAATGAGTATATTTTTTATGTAAAATATTATTTCATGGACATTTTATAAGGTGTGTAAAGAATAAGTGCAATTGAAAGTGGCAGAAATCAAAAGCTCTCCTATTTATCATTGCAGCAAGAGAAACAACTTTTCCAAGTTACCATGGATAAAAAAATAAGCAATATAATGAAATGACACTTCAACTAAAAATAGTTAATTAAATATGTATTAGTGAAGAACAAAATCAGTTGCTACTTATTCAATTAAACCTCTGAAAAGTGTTTTGTTCTGTATTGCCTTCTTTTGATGTCTAACTTTGGGCCCTTAACAAAGTTCTAGGCAGTAGACATATTACAATTAAATAAAAGCTAGTAATTGATTGGTATTTTAGTATATTATCTGACTGCAGGATTGATTCTCATGAGACAGTAACAGGAAATCAAATATTGAGAGGGTCACAAAAATAGCTATCAAATATAACTCACATTTGCATTGGCTGTTGGGTGAGGAAAAGAGTAATAGAAAACATTGGGAAAAGTTCCAGAGGATTTTAAGATATTATTGGAGTAATAGCCTGAGCAAACATGATTTTATTAGAGCCATTCACCACAGGTTTAAGAGGGGAAACTCATGCTCAAGCAAATTAAAAGGTCTTCAAAGATGTTATTGTCATGAAGTTCTGAGTGACTTTGAGTGGTGGTAACGGGATATGGGCCTGTTCCCCTCTGGGTCATTATTTCAAATTTAGCCAAGGTCAACAGCAACCTAAACTTGTCAGTGTCTTACAGCTTAGTGACCTGTGTGAAATAAGCTGGGGGCCTCCTTTGTGTGCTTGTTGGACATTGGCTCACTTCAAAAAGGGACCGTCACAGCTGATGCTGACATTGTCAATCTTGACAGAGACAAGGGGGCTGCATGGGCATGCAAGGTGCACACCCCTCTGAACTGAGGGGCTCGGCTTTCCAGGTCAGGACTGAGATGCTGGGAGTTATTTCCAGCAACAGTGCCTTTGCTCTACCTGTATGGGTATGTGAACCACCCAGCTCAAGCATTATCCACAAACAAGAAATTGACACCAATTAAAAAAAGAGGAATAGGAGAACATAAAGAGAAAAAGGAAGAAAGAAAAGAGACACACAGCTAAAATATTGTATTTTTTTTTCATTTGAATCTATATGAATAATTTCCAAAAAGAATTTTGCAGACGATAGAGTCTTAGGGGTATTTGCCATCAAGCATAAAAGGCATCGCTTATTTCATTCAATATATGCAGACTGTTGAAGTGTCAATGAAATGCAACCCACACATATGTGATAGGTGCGAAATCCATTTTAAATTTATTGGAAATATAAATTCTATAGGTATGTATTAGTAGAAAATCATTAATGAGTGGAATCATTTATTTTAAGTTTTGAAGATATTGATCAAGGATTACAATCTGAGATGCCAGAGACTGCAAAATGACACAAACCAATGAGAACATGTTTTGCCTACAAGGCTAATGCCTTGTATGACTTCTCTGGGTACTACTTACTTGTTTTTTTTTATTCTTTAATTACTCACCCAGCAGATCAGATAAGCATTCTGTCTGCAAAGCTTTGCCATATTATTCTGAAGTCTAGATATAAGAATTCTCCCTAAACAGTAAAGTGGTCACTTCACTCCTCTTCCCTCCAGAATACCTGCCACACCTGGTCTGCAATGACAGATTCAGCTATGACTAAGGAAGAAGCTTCCTCACTATTTTCGCCAGCAGGGGCTCTCCCCAAAAGAAATGTCCTGAATACTAAATGTTTTAAGTGAGTTCTGAGGCAGATGTATACTTACTTACGCATACCACTTGCCATTCAGTATCATATTGAACATTGTCTGGCAGCAGAGACCTCCTAGCCAACATGTGGTGCTGCAGGACTAAATTCAATCATCCATGAAAGATCATTGCAGAAGTAGGAACATTGTGTACATTCAAGATCAGACTTCATAAAGAGGATAGCTAGGGCAACTTGTGTAGGTTAGAAATTACCTAATGCTGACTGTATGTCAAATCAAATGGATTAGAAAGCCAGTTAATATAAACTTTAGAATAGAAAGCACTGGAAATTCAAGCCATTAATAAAAAATCCTTTTCCTCTAACGCTTCTTTTAAGAATATGACTAATTTAGCAGGTAGACTGCAGCTCTAAAAAACTCATATGATATAGTGTTTAAATTAGTTTATTTAAGTCCAGAACATGTACTATAATCATATATTTTAAAAAAAAACTTATTTGCCTATTTTGATAGAGTTAATGCATACTTGTGTAACAAATTGAAATATCAAAACTGATTTCTACTTTTCAATTTTCTTCACTGTTGTTAGCATAGGGCTGTGTTTTGGATTTCTGTTGAACGCAGGGTTGATAATACTGAGATATTTTTGTTATTGTTGAGCAGGGCTAACACAGAGCCAAGGCCTTTTCTGCTTTTCCTATTGCCATGCTGGCAAAAAGACTGAAGGGGCATGGGAGGCTGGGAGGGGACACAACCAGGACAGGTGACCCAAACTGACCCAAGGGATATTCCAGACCAAATGACATCATGCTCAGTATATAAAGTGGAGGGAAGAATGAGGAAAAGGGGATATTTGGAGTGATGGTGCTTGTCTTCCCAAGTCACTGTTATGTGTGATGCTCTCCTGGAGATGGCTGAACACCTTCCTGCACATAAGAAGCAGTGAATTAAATATTATTTTCCTTGTTTATATATATGGCTTTTGCTGTTATTTTTATCTCAACCTGAGTTTTCTAGCTTTGTTCTTCCAGTTTTCTTCCCCATCCTGCTGGTGAGGGAATGAGCAAGCGGCTTCATGGGGTTTGGCTGCTGCATGGGTTAAACAACAATGTGCTGTTTTATAGAAAGGTAAAACATCCATTATTTCAATGGTTTTACTTGAAATTATATAGTGCTTAATATTCTGTCATTTTGTTATCCCATAAATTCAGTATACCATATTAAAAGAAACAATTTTTAACATGGCACCTTATGCTTGAATCATACATGTTTATGTATGTTATACATGTGTACCTACAAGTAAGGAAAGATAAAACTCAAATACCTCATAAGTTAGTAATTGCTGTATTTTGCAATGTTACAGAAGCCTAGGAAAGTCAGTGATTCATCCACTGCTGCCCATAGCATATAAAGGCAAATGTTAAATATCCCTTTGTCATTAAAATTGACATGGTGGTAAATGAAAAAAATTTCTTTTTTGGTATTTATTTATATTTGGCTACATGGCCAATGGAATGTCTGCTTAAAAACAAAGAACCTTTCATTAATGCTTACTTTTTGCCTCATTTATCTTACATACTATCAACAAGAATCAGCTTTCTCTCTGCAAAGAAAACCTAAATGCTTATCACCCAGATTATATGCAAGAAAAAGCCCTGAATTTGTGGGCAAACTCTTATCTGTGGCATGCAGAAACACATGAAATATCAGAAGATAAATGCATCAACATTAATGTCAGTGAGAAGGGAAGCAGGACCTGTCACTTTGATTAACAGATCACCTGACAGAACTCCTTCCTGTGCATGAAGAACAAATATATAACTCTGGCAACTAGTCAGAGTTGCTGTTTTCTCAAGTCACAGTTATTAATTGCATTGTAATCTTTGTTGCACCTCACTTTGGTTATCCTATAGCACATGAGACTGAAGGCCAGACTTCTTTGTTTATATTTGCTCTGTATCAAGTATATTAGACCTGTTCCTTCTTAGATGAGAGATTAGCTTTCTAAAACTGTTTATACCACTCTTTTAATGACCCTTTTTGCTAGTATATTCTATGAGTGGTTTTACATAATGGGGTTTCCAGAACTATCAAGATCATTTTTTATGTCTGTCCTCTTGTTTTGTGAAATAACCTGGTGTATGCAAATGATAGATTTCTCCTGTCAGGGTGACTGCAAGTCAGGAACTGTACATGTACTTAAAAAAACATGCAGTATCACTGTATTTAAGATGTTATTCTAGTAATTCATATTTAATACATTTTCCGAGCCATTCCATTCTGAATGTAGCTCAATAACACCACAAATGGTGGCAGTAAAATGGCACCATGAGAAACTCATAGTCTCATCCAGTGCCACAGGGACCTAAATGTTTAACACAGTCCAAATGTGTCTTCCTCCCCTGTTGTTGCACACCACTGAATATTCTATCCATCCTAACATTTAGTTTAGTTCAAGATAGTCCTTGTTTTCAATAAAAGTTTCCAGGAAACATAACAAACTATTTTGTTCTCACTGCTGTTTTTCAATTTCACATCCCCCTCCACCTCCCACAATCATGGCAGCAAAGAACAGAAAGGATCAAAAAGCACTGGCATCCAAGGATTTCAGATGTGGGACAAGCTCTGGTTACAAACTGCCCAGGCTTATTTATATTCAGGTTTTAGTAAGGAAAGTAGTAGACCATACGTGATTTAACTACCCCTCCAGCAGTCATCAGGTCTAATCCTTTCCTAATGCCTAGCTTTTAGAAGATATATAAAAACAGATTTCCACTCTTCCCATTCAAAATATAAGCAGATTGCGGTCACACCCTATGACATTTCGGTGTTCCACACTGAGCACCCAAACTCTTTTTCCTGCACTTAAAACACTGCAGGAAGCCTGTATAAAGGTGTCTTTAGGATCATGCAGACAATTATCATAAGTTTAACTAAAAGCCTTACATTGCTATTTGTAAAGGTTCATGGTAATCTAGTGTTGAAATTGTACTGTGCAGAATATCTTCGTTGAGATATAATTTCATGGAACACTTTGTTTCTCTCCTTTGACTTTCACTGCCTCATCAGATTACTTTCTCACCCATAATTTCTGAGATGTGTTTGGCAGCATATAATGGACTGGGAAAAATGCATGTTGCTTTTTGTGTCCTTTCAGGCTTTTAATCATTAGTAACCTTGTATTCAGAGTTAGTT
Organism: Malurus cyaneus samueli; assembly: GCA_009741485.1. Classification (NCBI taxonomy): domain Eukaryota; kingdom Metazoa; phylum Chordata; class Aves; order Passeriformes; family Maluridae; genus Malurus; species Malurus cyaneus. Next base: position 39,789,410 of record CM019214.1, on the reverse strand, counting down.
CATTAAATATGTATGTCTTTTGGTAATCTGATGCCTAATATATATTACAAACATTATGCACTAACAGCAATTATATTCTCTCTAATGGGTTTTGTAATTGTAGTACCATGTTGGAGAAGCCTGTGAAGTCTGAAATTCTAAAAGTGTCAGTAAAACAGATTCTGCTAAATAATAGCTCAAAAGTAAACACAGGGACAAAAGTATTGCTTGAAAAATGATAGGATAAACTGTTTAAGTAACTGAATTATTAAGATTCATCTTTATTTCAATCTGATGAGGAGGGGAAAAGCAAATCACAAATACTGCAAAATATAACGTTATTGCTTAGTTCATATCCCCTCATTGCTCTAAACCAAAGCAGCTTCAAACTTTATAAGAAAGATCTTTTGGGGCTAGATTTGTTTCTTTGTTTGTTTGGTCATTTTTTTTTTTTTCCAGTGGAAATGATATTTTTGAGAGTTACATAATTGAGAACTAACAGAATCTCCTTGCTGGAGATCACCACAGCTATTCCACTTTCTACAAATAAAATACACCATAAATATTTCTAGAATTATTTGAATAACAGGGAAACTGGCATCTCAAATGTCTTATCTATTTGTCTTATGCTAGTAAGCCTGTAAAAACAAACACAATATTATATTGCTCACTAAAATAGTATAAACAATAACCCAACTATAGACCTTTATTGATCATACTTTTCCCTCTCTATCTGAATGAACTTGCTTAGGGTAAGATGAATTTTCAGCAAATATTCCACGTGCTTGGGATTTGATTCAGAAATTTTATCTGGATTGTAGCTAGAAGCAGCAAGTTGTTTAAGGGTATAACAATGTTTTGCTCTAATTATAGCCTAACTGCAGGAGGATTTATTAGGTATTTGTAAAAAAAAAAAAAAAAAAAAAAAAAAAAAAAAAAAAAAAAAAAAAATGAATGAGAATGTTCTTCTTTCAGTTACAAGGGTTTTTAAATGTAGTTACTTATGACATTCAGAAATATCACTGGCACAGAGCAAGGTTCATGAAATTTGAGGAGTGCTGACTCCAGAATTTCCAACTCATTACAAGTGGTGAGTGGCTCTGAGATGCCAAAAGATATTATGGCATCAAATATTGTAGATCTTTGTGGTGTAAGAAAATCTTTAAGGTTCTTGCTGGGCTATGTTAATAAAAAGCTGGCGCCAATACACAAAGGAGAAGAGAGGAACAAGGGCAGGTAGGGACTAAGCTAGTACCTTCCCTGGTTAATCCCCTGCCCACCACAGGAGAGTCATGAAAGGCTTATCCATTCACACAGGAGAGCCCCCAGACTGGTGAAAGCTGCTCCAGACATTAAAAGTTCTAGAGAGGCACAACAGCTGATGGAGGGAACCCAATAACCCAAACAGAGACACAAGACCCCAATGTCTTCCCTCTTGGAGTTGTCTCAGGGGTGCCTCCAGCCCCATGGCTGAAGTACCATTATCTGCAGCAGCTTCCTGGAGCACCTTTTGAATGGAGGGATGTTATCTGCATAGGTGTGAGACACATTATTGGGTACATGGGAAAAATATTCGGGGATGGTGTAACACTTATACGGGAATGTTTAGCAGATGAAAAAAACATGGGGGAATAAAAGTATCAAGGCAGGTTAGGAAGGCAGGGGAAGTCAATGGAGAAATAAGGGTCTAAGAGGGACAGAGAGCATAAGGATAGGTGGCTGCTGAGGGCACGTGTCTGGTCATGTCCAAAAGTGTGTGGTGTGCCTATCAAGAACACCTTCTCAGCCTCACTCCTGGCTCGACCCAAGGACACGGAGCTGCTGCAGCCATGCTTTCAAATTGTTGGATACAGCAATCTTACAGATCTGAGCCTTCAGACTTTTTCAGATTCAAGTTTAGTTTTCTTACAAGAATATGTAAATTATAGGCAGAACTAGTTCCTTTCAGCTTGCAGGTGGTCATGGGCTCCTAATCCTAAAAAATTGCTATTTAATTTTTTAATTGAGCAAACTATGAATCCTGAGGAATTAATTTTATATTATTTGGAAATATTAAGTGAGGTTTTTTTACAAAATATGTAAATGCTTATATCCTCATTTACGAGGAGCTGTTTTCATCCTTTCAGAACGTCTCAATGGAGTTAGAGAAGGTTCAGAAAAGGCCAATAAACATATAAGGGAACAGAACATCTACATTTTAAGGAAAATTTGAAAAAAGATAGCACACTAATTTGAAAAGGAGAAGGCTGATTAGTAAGATATTGAAAGACCAGGAAGTTTAGTGGATAAGTTGATACAGAACAGTTATTTACCAAATATCGTGGTAAGAGGCATAGGGACTCTCACTGAAGCTAGTACACGATGAACATTCCAAAAGTACTTAAAACATGAGGCAATACAATGCTGGCATTTGCCACTACAGTAATTTTTGAGTGAAAATTATATCAGCAGGTTTTAAAGTAGTTTAGACAAATTCATAGGTAACAAGTCCAGAGACCAATATTAAAGCATATGCATAGGAATGTACCGTATGACATCCTTAATTTAGTGATTGTGGGTAACAGAATTTACCAGGGAAATAGACTGCAGTAGCCAGGCTTGTATACTTGTTTTAAAAGGCATATCCCATTAATATTACTGAAAGAAAGACTAAATATATGGTCCCAAATGAGGAACATTCCTTGCATTTGTATTTATATGTGCTTCCATCAGTTTCAAAAGCCCATTTTCTTAAGCCATTCTTAAGATGAATTCCCTAAACTTGTGATTGAAGAGCCACCTGCTGCAGTTTTCCACATGAAGATATTTATCTAATTTCCACTCTCACACCGGTGTAGTAAAAGCAATAACAGTTATATGGCTTAAAACTTGTAAAAAGTGCTGAAAGATGAAATGGTAATTAAAAAAAAAAAAGTTCCAAAAAGAAATTATAGTGACAGCTAATCAACTTAGCATTAACAGCATGAATAAAATATCAGAACAGGAAATATTACTTAGAACCACAATCTTAAAATATAACATTAGAAATGTTTTAGGCATTTGCTGGGAAGTACCCAGGTACAGTCAATACATATTATATTTTTAGAAGATTCTTTAGCACCAGTCAATAGAAGCATCTGGTTAGGTCTTACTATTTAAAGAAAGCTTACATGTTAGGTCAAATAGTTTGAGAGAATTCTGTTTCCTCGGAGCACAAAATAAAACACTTTACAGTTCACTATTGCTATAGCAGAGCACTATCCATTCAGAAAAGGAAGAATTTTTAATAAATATAATATGGTTACAGGATAAATTAGAAAGATCACTCTTCCTTGATCTTGAGCAAAATCATTATTTTGTTTAGAGAGAAATTCCTCCATCAATTTATGGAAAAGATGTTACCAAGAACTATGAAATAAAACCATCTTTTCCTTGATGTTGGCTTTTCTCATCCTAGAAATTATTGCATTTTTAGTTGAAAAGGGGAATGAGAAAAAGTTTCAGCTAGCTAGTAATAAGCATGCTGTTTTCAGTCCAGGTATGAAGAAGAAGAATAAATCTATCTGCTATCCACTCATGAAAATAACACTAGAACAACAAATTACGATGTTATAGACCTGATGATTCAATACTTATAACTCTTTTATCTGAAGATCATTCTCATGTTGCCCATTTCTTTACAGAAATCTTATTTAAATCAAATGATAATTAGTGACTTTTTTTTTTTAAGTACATCATTAAAATCTCTAAACATCAAATATTTAGAAAATACTTGTATGCTCTGAGACATTGGTATGCAAGGCATAATTGTCTTAAATCTCAGCATGGGCAACTTTTTACCAAACTGCAGTACAGTGTTTCTGATACTACTGGAATATCTGAAGCAAAAGCTTTAGGAGTGTCTCCTGATACGGAGTGTGTCTTCTTGGGTGAAAGGCAAGATTTAAAACTGTAAGGGATACTTTTCATCAGTGCTGATTGCCAATTGTTCTCAATATTCAGAGACTCTAAAATTAAATGCATAGATCATTTATGTTGAATCCTCTTGAAATTCTTTACTAACCTGAGTGCAATCGGGAAAACTTGGGCATCAACTGTCTACTGAGCGTGCAGAATCTAAATTAAATATTTAAATCCATTGTATGAATCTGCAGGTGCGAAATGGTGTGTAAAATCAGTAACTGTTCAAAAAATCACTCAGAAAAATAGATGCCCAGTTTAAATAATCAGAACTAATAACACTGTTACATCTGTAAGTTCTGTGATTTCATGATTGCTGTAAAGATGTTTTGAATGCTTCTATTTCTATGCAAATTCAATGTGAATATGTCTGTTTATATGCAAATAAAACAGAATATAAGAAAAGGGATTTTTTTAAAGATGATTCACTTCTTAAATGTAACCACTAAAATACACTGTAATATCTTTGTTCTTTTGGTGTAATTGCTATAATTTCTTTGAAAATTTCCATCCATCTCCTATTGGTGCCGGGTATATTTTAGATAATAGAATCTGTTAACATAAAATTAAGGATAGCATCAGAAGCTTGCAAGCAAAGTTCTTTACAAAACATCAAAAATAGCGAAAAACATAGGGATAGGAACTACAAAGTTAAAGGCACAATTAACATTTCAAATGCTATTCTTCTGTACGTGATGTTATTCTTGAACCACATTCCTGAAGGAACCTTAAAAAGGTTAAACACCTGAACTGAATGTTCAGTTTTGGAGATTAATGATGAGCAGGTATCCCAGAAACTATAGTTTTGGGGTAGCTTTTATACCTAAAAGTGTGTTTGTACTCTGTGAATTGGGCCAGCATTACATATTACCCATAGCACATTATTCTTAAACACCTCTCTTAAACATTTAATCTCAAGTGCTTTTTGGAACTAAGTGGTAAAGTCCAATTTATCTTCAGGCAAATGCTCCTCTAAAGGGAATTCAGCCATGTGGTTGTGTTATCTCCATGCTTAGGTACTTAGTTGAACTGGAAAGTATTTCATGTGTACTGGAATTTTTTATCCTCCAGAACAAATCCTGAGAGAATAGTCTGACTGTAAAAAACACTTTCTTCTCACTTCACACAGTTGAAGAAAGACCTCTAAACCTAGATGCTTTCTGCACCAAATGATTCACCTTCAGAGACTGAAGCATCCTCAAGTTCTTAAAACACCTGAGTCTGATGGACTGAGCCAGTGAATTTCTGCTCAAAGAGGCTCCAGCTCAGACGAAGGCTTTGTTGAGTCAAATTCTGTATACAGCCAAGGGTGGAATGTTTGGCAACATTCACAATGAATGTTTTTATGGTGTCTGATTAGAGTTCCTTTGTGTCCGTTGCTTTTTCTCCAAGCAGAATGCGCCTCCAACAGAGCCTGGTTCCATCTTCATTCTTCCATTAGGTAGTTAAAGAGAGAAGAAAGATGCCCTGTTTTTCTACCCCAGTATGGGTGAACACAGTCTTAGATTAAACATGTATTTAAAAGATATATATATATAGTTATTGTAGCCTTCATTTAAGGGCTGACCGTGCTCTGAAGCACATTAGTGACCTCTTTTATGTCCAATCCATTATGTGTGAACCAGTACCTTGGTTTTTGAGTTAAGAACTCTCGTAAAACATATGCACAGGCTTTAATCTAGTAATGTATTAATTGCCTCTCATATCTTCAGGCAGAAAAAGAACATGCCTGCATGGAGGTCTGACTTAACATTACAAACAATAGTATTGATTGATCTCTTTCTAGAAACTGAATAATCTACAGGTTGAACTTGAAAAAGAAACTTAATTGTTTCTGAATATAAATCAGTGTACTACTATTTCATGAAAAAAAACTATTTACCTTTAGGATGAAATAGAAAAAAAAAAAAAAAAAAAAAAAAAAAGAGAAAACAGTTTAACACAGGTCCCAATTAAACACAAAGTCATGACTCTGAGAATTTCAACTTCATATAGATTCTTTATTAGATAAGAATTATGACTTCTCCAATAACTTATTTGCAAACTACCTGTCTAATAATTTATCAGCAGGAACTAATGAACTCCCCCACACTGTACCATTCCATTTAGACTAGAAAAATACACATTAAATTGAAAGTCATCCATGCAGTACATATTTAAAGGATGAGTGAAAACTTCAGCATGGAGCTGCTATGACACACAAACTCAGTAAATAAATTACTTATTTTAAATACTCTACTGATTATCATAAAGCAGATTGAGAAACACTGAAATTTCCTCTTTCTTCCAATATTCCATTTACTTTAATGCATTGTCTCAGTATTAAATTGATATAAAGATGTTTGAAAATGGTGCCTGTAATCTACATTTTTGATCTGTTTAAAGAGCTGCTGGCTTCAGCAGAACATTAATGCAAATCTAATGTACCTGCTGGTATGATTAGCTGAATCAAATGATGGCATTTAAGTAACACCTAAATAATCTTAATTAGGATCTTCAGCTCATCTTAGCACTTGGAACTCTACAGATGGATAGTCTTAATTATCAGCCTTTTGATTAGGATAACAGCTCTAATCAAGATGATGTGGTTCTGATAGACAGCGTATCAGTAAATTAATGACTGTTGTTAAAAGGAAAACATAAGAGAAAAACAAGAGCTGTCTGCTATCTGGAACCTGGTAAAAGAATAAAGTCTACAGTATGTGAAGAAATTAATGCTTTGTGGGAAGAACATAAGTATTCACATTTGGTATGTGTGGAATTGAGCCAATAATAACGCCTACCCCCAATTTCCCCCTTTCTACCCCCCTAGACTAAGTATGGATGTGTTCTTTCTTGCGCAGGCACAAATCATAAGTAATGCAAATTAGTTTATAAACATTCCTTTTTGACATCTTGTGATTTTATGAATGTCCAATGGACACAGGGCACATTAACCAAATGTCAGTGAAATGTTCCAATATGTAGGCAAAAGTAACAAATGGCTTTTGAGTCTTGTTTGTGGATGTTATTAATTTGAAATGGAGGCTATAGATTTAAAAGATTTGTTACATCACTAGAAACACAAAAACATAAATGAAAATGCAACACTTTTTTGCAGCCAACTTACACGGCATAACATCTGATTCTGAGATGTTTTATCATTCACTGCTGGAAAATTAATATGAGTGTTAGACTAATTAGGATACCATGGTAGGTAGGATATGATAAAGTGTTTGTTAACATTATCTAGATATTGAAATTATTAGTTAAGTGTTTAAAACACCCTGCACTTCATTCTAATGATCGTGGTGATACATTGTATTTATGTATCAGTAGGTGTCTGTAGAAGTTATTTTGTACTCTTTGCAAATGAAGAACATTGAAATGTCGGCTGTTTCTAGCCCGTGTCAGCCTTGTCCAGATCGTAACACAGAATAATTTCTCACTTCCTGATGAAAGTGAGACCTACAAGAAAAAAAATTGTTTTCAACTTCCAATGAGTAAATTTGGGCTTACTTTCAGATGTACTCCAGTCTCAAACTTCAAACCACTATAATAAAGGGAAAGGAAAACAAAAATCAAATCAAACCAAAACAAGGAACATCCCCAAACACCAAAAACCAGGTGAACTGGAAGAGAAATAACACAATGAATGTAGAAGGGACTCTCTATATAGAAGGGAAATGAAAAACAGTTATGTTTTGGAGGAAGAAATAAGCAGTACAAGAGAAGTAACTGGCGGCTAAAACAAGCAGCAGTGTAAGATTAGAGTATGTACACCATTTTATCTATGTGCTGTTTGAATACTCAAAGAATTTGGTGGAAGAGAAGGCCTAAGGGTTTTCAGTTTTATGCTTTATTTCCAGGGAAAAATCCAAAAATCTGGCAAATCCATGTTACTCCTATAAACAATGTGGAAAACAGACATTATACAGAGCATAATTGATCTTCTATGACCAAACTAACCCTGCATGTCATGACTGTTAGTGGGTTTATCTGATTATGATTGCCTATAAGATCAAATGACCTGAGAAATGCTGGGTTTGGGCACATGAAAAGGGAAGTTTTCAGGGGCAAGTGGCAGTCATAAGTGCTTTTGAGAAATAAAAAGAAAATAATTTTTAATTATTGGTGTTAGATGGCACTCTTCACAAAATCATCCTTGGAGAAAATATTAATGAAGACTCAGCATTTTCCTGGTTATATGGAAGATCTCCCTTTGAATGTGGAGGAGAGCAATGAGATTAACCTAAGAATGCTCAAAGAGTGTTAATACTAATGATGTAAGATTTCCATTTTAGATTTGCCATCACTTGATTGATTTATATAAAATGAATATAAACAGTATTCATGATATAAACTATATT
>CM019214.1:39742084-39781138 GCA_009741485.1 Malurus cyaneus samueli | reverse complement strand
AAAAAACAAACGTTATGGTTTGTGTAATTTCATGCAGTTATTGGCTCTCCTTGAAACCACTCCCCATTTAATTTAGAGTCATTAAAGGTAAATGAGCTAAAGGAAAATTTTGAGCTTAAATTCTCCAATTATGCTGCCAAGTGGGATATAATCAAAGGTATATCTTGAATTTCTGATGCATTTAAACACAAGACAGTTTGTAACAGATTCAGAGGAATGTGAATGCTAAAATAATTCAAATAAAGCCAGACTTTGACCCTCAATGTACATATGATTTTAGTACAAGTGAAGTATGCTTACTGTCTGCCTGTCCTCCATTTTAAGTGTGCTGCTAACTTTGGCTCGCTGTATATTTTCTTACACTTTTGCCACAAATTTTACCTTTAAGCCTTTACAAAAAGAAAATAACGGAAGAGACAAAACTGTTTATAACAAAATAGTTCCTGATTTCTTATATGCATACTTTTCAATATATCGGTCTGTTATACTGAAATAATTCAGGTCTAAAAAGTATGTTACCTTTTCTAGATGCCCCAAATCCCTTGTGAATTATGTATTTCAGAAGAATCAAGCAATGCATAAAAGGTAATACCTTGATAATCCTTCATCTATCCTCACCAGCCTAGTAAAGCCGACGTATACAAAGGCAATTTGTATTAAGTAGAGTAAGCACAAACATGTAGCTTATTGAACCAATCATTTAATATAATCTAAAATGTATTTATTTTATACAACATACAATCTGTTTAAATTAATTGATATTTAATAAACACTTGCATAGTGCTTGCTGTAATGTCAGTTAAATGCCTATTTGTAAGTAAATAAGCATTACCAATTTATATTTATAAAGTAGGACCCTGATTCAGCAAGTGGAACCACACTGATGGATTCTGGTACCACACTGTCCCCAGTTGGATGCTCTGGAAAACACAGGAGATCTCACAAAAGTCTGAAGGAAATAACAACAAAAAATTATCTTGTGTGTTTTCTTTTGAGAGGTTTTGTCTCCTCTTTACGATCTTCCACAAACTCCATCTAACACCCTGTAAATGAAAGCTGAAATGCTGCAGGCTGGATCCACATGGAACACAAACTCTTTGGCTTCTGACACCTCTGAGTGTGCACAGATACACAGCAAGTGTGGGCCTGGTCCCAGATGTCCCTTTCTGAGTGTTGTATGTGTTTCCACCTACAATTTAGTGTTTGTGTCCACAATGAGCCTGATTGGCCTTTGCTGACTCCTTATAAGGCTGCTTCCTTTTCATCTTAGGCATTATTTCATTTACTTCAAGGAATCACGTTTCTAGTGGGTTTTAAATTTCATAGAAATATTTCAAATAATGGTATTTTGTATGCAGAAACACTGAAATAGGAGGATTGGGAGGATAGGGAAGAAGAAGAAAGAAAGGGCACGACATAACAAGACCCTGAATGACGTTTGATACTGAAATTGCTCATCATTTACCATGGTACTAATTGGTCTCTATCTACCACTTTTCCATTTCAAATTATATGCTTCCTTGATAGATTATGGCTATCAATTAATCACAACTGTGACATTTCCAACTGAGATCTGGATCAGTGTCAGCACTGAGTGAAGTCTTAAAATGCACACCCCTCAAAAAAGCCTAAAATCATTCAACATTTTAAGAGATACATTTTCTAGGTTTTTTTCATTTTTCTCACTTACTTACACTTCTGCTTGTTGCTGATACAAATTATTTGATTCAAAATGTTTACGTTAGGAAGTTAAATGCATCAAATGTTAATGCCATATGATGTTAACAGGGATGTGGGAATTAACCACTCTTAGAAGTTGTGGAAATAATTTCTTGCTTGTCTTTACTCTAGAAGACTGCACTATATTCATTTATTTTCCATTCAGGTTTTTACCATGGAATTGGATAATTAAGTACCAATTTAAGACATATTAAGTAGGGGAAATTAAACTGAGTTTAGCATGCAAGATGTGAAAATATTTTTTAAATATATTTAGAACATAGTAAAGGTGCTTGATTTCTTAGACTAGATATTTTATATGGACAATATATGCTGGCATGATGCTTAAACTGTAGTCAGATAATTTTATAATTATTTAGTAATTTTGTTTTTTTGTTGGAGTATTTGATATTGTGTCTATATGTAGAGTAAATACTCTGTGGCTAAAATGTTTCAGAAGTTTACCTATACATTCAGTTGATCCAGTAGCAACTGCTAGATATGCTCAAACAGGTTATATTTTAAATGCTTCACAGAATTTTAAAAATATTTAATCACAGTACTGTAAGCACCAAAAAAAGATATCTGAAGACATCTAAAAATCTCATGATGGCTAGATCTCATAGACCTCCTCTTGATCCACTGCTTATCTGACTCCTACATATCTTTTTTTTTTTTTTTTTTTCTGGAAGAAAGGGACAAATGCCTGAGGTGTGGCAATATTAAACCTATTCAAGAGTGCAAGTTCAAACTGGGCTGTTTTTTCAATGTAATTCTGGTGTCTCAGTGAGAAAGGCTTGATGTGTAGCTCAGTCTGAGACATCTGCAACCACACGTAGGCATCCACCCCGATCCTCAACCATTCTTTTTCCCCAGTTTGTATTTCACATCAAAGAAGAAAATGAGTTGTCTCTCTTGCTACCAATTGAAATTCTTCACAGTCCCACTATTGACTAAGATTGGATGTAGCCAGACCTCAATTATGCATATAAAATCATGAACAGTTGTCCAAACTGAAAAGATGTTACATTGCTATTCCATCATGTGCCATAGAATAACACATTCTGTTAATTTCATCATATTAACAATAACAATATTAAATGTTAAAATAATAGTCATGGGTATTACAATAAGTAACTGCTTTAAGTATGATACTCTGATGACTGATCTATCTTTGGACAACAATTAAAATGTGCATCTAGCCAAAATCAAAATTGCATTTCAAGGGGCAGATGGTGAAGTGTGTATTTGTGTGAGAGAATGTATATGTGTGTGTGTGTAATCATGCATTTTATGTTTTTGTATTGAAACCAACTCCTAAATTTTATTTTGTATCCGTATGCACTATTAGCACACATACAAACACATATATAATATGTATATTGATAAATACATATAATATGTATGTCCATACACAATCACATTCCAGTCACCTATCTACTATTAACAAAATCCTCTACTCAGTTTCCAAATAACCAAATGGTCACAAATGGTTAAACCCATCCTTATTCTGTAATATACATTAATTTTCTTTTCTTATACATGCACTAATTGTTTTTTTTTTTTTTTTTGTTGTTGTTTTTTTTGTTTTTTGTTTTTTTTTTTTTTTTTTTTTTTTTTTTTTCTTATCAGGTATATAGAAAACAAGATTCAAATGCCTGCTTTGCACATGATGGAAAAAGAAGTTGTATTTTATTCAATCAGCCTTTTCTAAATTCTCTTTGAATGGATGAAACAGCTCAAAAGATTTCTAAGACATTTTCACTAAACCCAAAATTCACATTTTTTTTTGTGAAACTGAATTTGTTGGCTTCAATGCATCAATATTTTCAATTTAAAATCCAGCAAATAAACAAAAAAAAAACAAAATGTTCTTAAAAATCATGGTTGTTGCAATATAGAATTTTTTTACCTTTAAGAACTGAGCATTCCTTAGTGGTGTCTAATAATGAGTCAAACTGTTCAACTGAAACTAATTAAAAAAACTCATTTCAATGTAGTCAGAATAATAGGATGGACATAAATAATATTGAGTGTCATAATTTTCTTTTTATTTGTGAACTGCTTACAATATTTCTATTCTTTCAGTTCAAAATCAATAAAATTTTGGAAAAACTTTTTTAGAAAATAAGTTGATATCTAAAGAACCTTGAATTACTTTTTCAAATGTTTAGCTCTTACAGACTAAACAATTTCTAATTACATACTTAAAGCAGAAAAAAAACCCAAACCCCAAAATTATTATTTACTTGCCAGTGGTTTTAGCTTCAAAAGTATAAACTTGGTTAAAGTACCCTAAGTGTTCTTATTAATTTCAGGAAAAACTGATTCTGAACTCCAGATATAAGAAAATTAATCTTGGGCAAACAAGGCTTGACACTAATTGGTTACAATGCCTATGATAACAAACTGTTAACAGAGTGGACTTAGAGTGTCAATCGTCAACCAGTCGGTTGTATCAACAACTAAATGCTTATTTAATCAAGTTGGAGAAGGTAATCTTAGCAGGGTTCAAGTTTATTTTGCTTCTTTAGGTTTTTGGGGGCAGTGGAGGAAAGGAAAGGAAGAGGAGAGCGGTGTATATAGCAGGGAATATTTGATGTAAAAAAGCAGATTTTAATAAAATTACAAACTAAAGATTTAACTGACATAAAGTGTGTAAATTGCAACAGATATGAATATACATGCTCAATCTCAAATAAAGAAGTTAATTCACTTGGAGTTTGTCCCTAAAGTGGGAAAAATGAGTCACAAGACCCATGACATGTCAAACAATTGCCAGAAATCACAACTAATTCTGTAGAATGTTGTTGCTATGAGGCAATAGAGCTGCTCAATACAGCATCTACCGAGAAAGATTAAGAGTTGGGATTTAACTTCCTTTGGCAAAAGACAGAATAAACTGGGGGTCTGCAACCTTCTGATTGCAAAGATAGCGTATGAAGACGCTCCAGTATCATCCTTTCCAATAATTCCTAAGAAAAGTCACAATCGCTGCATTTTCTCAGCAGAGCTGTGTCTGATGTACTCTGGCCATGCTGGCCATGCCCCTGCTGAGTTAGTGCTCTTCAGAGATTTGTAGAGAAATACTGTCTGTTGCTGCATGACCCTCTGATTTAGATGAGAACTGGACATCAACTTGTAATGTCCCCTCTCTTTCACCTTTTTTTTTTTTTTTTTTTTTCACTCCTCTCTCTCTCCTCTTTTCTCTCTGTCTTTCCCTATTGAGTCATGTTAAACTCTGTTAAACTCCTCTGTTTTTATCATGAAAACTCAGAGACAGCCTTTGCAAAAGAGAAAAGGAATATGGTTCAGATAGAAAGATTTTGACAACGAATTTCAATATTATCTTCATAAGGATATGAAGAGGTCAAATTTAAGATTAACTCAAGAATTTGAACTTCCTTCTTGGGCATAGGTGAACCATAGTACTAAAATCATGGGGTTTAGATTCAGTTTCACAGGCTTGACTAGGAATTTACAGTATTTCAGAGCACAAAAATTAGATATTATGAATAATAATATGAAAATTATGTGAAAAATATAATCTACAGGAACACATGTGTAACTTCTGAATTTTGACAGATTACTGTGAGATCAAGAGAGATGTTTCCCACTTTAGTTTTACTCTATTTTAGCTATTGCTGAAAAGCTCATCTGAAATAAATAATTGTTTAGTAAATTAATAATATTTCATAGCTTCATTTTAACTTCTTCAAAGCTATAAACAGCATATTTGTGTTCATTATGTAGAGAAAATAAAGAGATAAACCAAAGCTAAAATTAGTGATTGCTTTCTTACTTTGTTTTGGGGGTTTCGTTGATGGTTGTTTACTTGTTTGGTTTTGCTATAAGATCTGAATAGGGCAAACTTAGAGGCCACCACATTATTTTTTCTGTTGGAATAAGGAAAAAAATCATTTATTTTCTTGCACTATTTTTGTTTTCTGTAAGAGACAGTTTGAAAGCCAGACATCCACTTAAAGATAGTCTGGAATGCCCAAATCTACTACTTTTTGAATTATTTTTAGGGCAAAAAATGCTAGTAGAAGAGCACAAATAAACAAAGTATGTGAAGCAGATTTCAGATTAAACAGTCTATCTTAAAGATAAGGTAACAGGCAAATTTTGCCTTATACAGAAAACAATGAATTTTCTTCTGATCTCAGGAAATTCCTTTTCTGATAGTTAAAGTGGCACAATGATAGCAAGGTCGTTTTGAACACCGACACTGATAAAATCTGATGTTTTCAGTAGAAATTATTAGTTTGGTATTATGTTTTAAGATAGTAGAGAGATTTATTGATGTCTTCTGTGTAGTCACGATTAAGATTGTAAAGAGTTAAATGCTTTGAAAGTATATGGATACAAATATAGTGAAAATTATCAGAGATGAGAAAATAAATGTTTATAAATTTATCTTTAACATATTTGTTCTTATTCTGTTCTGAAAAGAATAATATCTGTTTTTGTGTTTAGAAGTGCAAATGCAATTTGGAAGCTATTTCTAATGATGAAAAGGTACATCTACTGTTGTCATCACCACACCCTAAACCTGCTGTAAGTAGGAATACCTTTCAACACTGTATGTGAAATAGCATCAGTACTGCTACATTATTTTTAAAGAGGAATTAAAGAATTCCAATATTTTTTTTTTTAAATGTAAATATGGTCAGTGCAGTTCTTTAATTCCTGAGACCTTGTGTTTATTGGTAGGAAAAGAGAGTCCTTCAGTTTAACTCTTTAGAGAAAAGCCACATTGAGCTTCTAATAAATTTATGAACCTGAGTTGAAATCAATTATTTTCAGACTGATAGTTTCATTCAGGAAAAAGTTAAGTAAATTGATGCAATTTATTTTGCCAAAATTACTTATGGCACACTCCCAAAAACTGAAACCCACTGTGCAATTCACTGATACCTTTTTATGTCTATACCTGGTTTAAATACTCCTCTCTTGTTCATTTTCACCATATCAACAACCATCTACTAATTCAGATTACAGCTATTCTGTGCAGGCAGGTATTTTATAAAAGAGATAGATGCACACATTTTAATACAATTTATAAGAATAATGTTTAGTATCTCTATTCTGTATTCAATTGCCTTGTCAAGTTGGCTGTTCCAAAGAATATTAACTTGGCAATGGAAAGAAAATGGTCAGGCAGAGAAATTACAGTTGTCCATAGGGAAAGGAGGATCACTGATAAAGGCAATACAGCTGCTTTTGAGACAAATAACTTCAGAGTTCTTTAATACTCCCTGAAATATGTCTCTAACCTTTTCCTAGTACTGCATTAACCAGTCATTCAAACTTCTGTTATTTCATACATGACATAGAAGAAGAATGCCTGGGTCAGGTATCCTTCTGAAAGCAATAGATTATCAGGAGCACTGCTGTCAATTTGTGTTGGTTTTTTGAAAGGAAATCTCACACTCTGCCTATCTGCCTTATAGTTCTGGATAGATCCAACATCATATGTCATTATTAGCATATTCAAACAGAACTATTATCATGTGCTGATTCCATTTCAATCCAGCCCAGAATTTCTAAAGATATTAGCTGATATCAAGTGGTACTGTCAACTGGATGTCAGTATGAAGTTATGTGAGTAAGCTTCTGAACCAAAGAAGCCATTTCCTCATGTTCAACCTGAAGGAACACAGCAAAGGGAAGCAAAAATTATAATTCTAGTGATCAAAGATCTTTTGCTTTCTGATAAACCTTGTTAAATGACTGAGAGTGACACTGCAAAGGGAATGGATGAAGTGGTTAAAAATGGTGTGGGAGCTGTCTGAATTATATTCAGTCTGCTGAGAAAGCTCATAAAGTTCAGCTCCGGACCTCATGCAATGTGACTGATTTTACCTAAAACAAATTACAAAGCACACAATATTTTGTCTATGGAAAATGTGCAGGTAGTTGTAGCACCTTTAGCTGACATTACAGGATCTTTCCAAGGTTTTCTTTCTGTGACCAGTAGGATGAGTGCTCACAGAGGTGCATAGTAGGGTCTCCATTACTATAGTCAGGATAAGGTCCTTTCTGTTTCTCCGTTATTAGTAGTTTTGATTTCCGTAAGGAATTTTCCATGGCCTATACCAAGATTAAAAGAAATAAATATTAAATTTACGCTCTCAAGTCACAGATTTTTTTATAAGCAAAAATATTTTCTAAGGGATTATTCAGTCTCTACTTTCAATTGGAAATATAAAATATTCAACCTCTCCCATTCTGCCCCACTCATGTTTGCCACTTTTAATAAATATAAACCACATCCTATTAGCGGGGATCACTGGGACATCTGTCAAATTTTTTCTCCTTAAGAACATATGCACACTACCACATGCATGGACATCATTGTCCAACACTAAATCATCTTAGATCCATTTTAGGACACTTTATCATTGTGTAATGCCTATTATAGTACCTTGATTAAACTTACCACAGAGGATACCTGTGGGGTGCCCCAGCTAAGTAGCTACAAAAGTTTAGCAATCAGCATGAACTGAACTTCAGCTTCTGGAAAGTACCTTGGGAGTGTATCACTTCACTCCCTTTTGCACATAGACCCTTAAACCAATATTTAGCTGCCAAAACAACA
Organism: Malurus cyaneus samueli; assembly: GCA_009741485.1. Classification (NCBI taxonomy): domain Eukaryota; kingdom Metazoa; phylum Chordata; class Aves; order Passeriformes; family Maluridae; genus Malurus; species Malurus cyaneus. Next base: position 39,772,815 of record CM019214.1, on the reverse strand, counting down.
GTCAAGAAGTTTTAGGCACATTCCCATGTCCTGTTCACTAGACTAAACTGTCCATCACAGCTGTAGCTGACAGGTTAAAGAGGGGTGTATAAGAGATGTGTAAGCTCCTGCAATACAAAAAGTAAATGAGAAAGTGGGCTGCCAAAGAGAGCAGGAACTCAGAGCACAAAAGAGGTACTAAAACATATCCTGAACAAGCTTGTGTATATTGCTTACCTAATCACATGATTATTTTTTCTGGGTCCAGTTTTAAGAAATTAGTTTATATGTCTTTGTTTGTGTAGTAAATGAAGGTATTTTTTTTTTCCTTTTTATCTGTTTTCTCCAAAGATATTAGAAGGTGGGACATTTCCAATCTACGATTCCAACTATTAAAATTTTATGTGTAAAATTCAAATCTGGTAGGAAATAAGAAAAGTGTCTGTCTTTAAATACACAATCCTGTTACCTACAGTAATGTTATTTTCCAAGGTGAAAATGACTTTGGAATTTATTTATTGCAGAAAAAAAAATCCTCTGTATCTGCAAAATTTTGCAATTCATATCCATAACAACATTTTGCAGGTACTGTGCAGATGTTAAATGTTGTTCATGAAGTACAAATTTTTGGCTTAACCTATCAGCAGGGGGAAGTAGGAAAGAGAATATAATGCAAACCATCACGGTATTCTACTATATTTATATAAGTAGGGGGTCCAGAAGAGCACTTCTCATTGACTTCTTTATCACTTGTGAAGGATATTTGTTCCCTGCTGTGCTGTCCCTCCCATGGATAATGGGGTGGCTGCAGTCCCGCACAAGAAGTAGTCTTGTAAATGTGAGGTTTCTTCCTGTTGTTTGATGAAGGTGTCATTTAATTCTTCATGATCAGAAGCATACGGAGGTGTCACAGTTCCTGTTTAAAATACTAATCCTGATTGTTGCCAGTTAGCAACTCATGCTTAGGTGTAGCTTTAGGCATCATTGTTGCAACTTCCCTTCTCAAGTTTCTGTGTATCCCCAATTGATTTAAATTCTGTTTAAATTTGCTTAAATTAACTGAATTTAATTATTACACTTTTCTTACTGACCTCTAAAACACAATAATTAAACATTTCTCCCATAAAAAAAGGCTTTACCTCTGATCTTCTACATAATGCAAACACCCTATATATAAAGATTAAATTTGAAAATACCATATTTCCTACAGCTCATGAGAAAATTAATTAATTATGATGATTAAATTAATTATATCAATAAAAATATAACTATAATATAATTATCTGTATGAATTCTGAAATTACGTCATTCCTAATTCTTGTAAAAGATGGTATTGCAGTTAAAATGCATAACTGTAAAAGCCCAAACCAAACAAATACATCATTACTAAATAAAAGTCTTCCAATCCCTTTTGTCTTTCATCTACCCAGTTACTTCTTCTGAACTTAATATGTGCTTCCATTTGTTGCTGGGTTTGTGATTGTTTTCATTTTATTTTGTTGATTTTGTTGTTGTTTTTTTCCCCTCCAAGTAGTTTTATAATAGTCCAGATGGAACTGCAGCATTTTATTGTTCTTTATATGCAGTGTACTCTGTGATTTAAATCCATTTGGGCTTGTTTTTCATCGACTGTATTTTTCTAAGAGGTAGGAGTTTTCTTACTATTCTTCCACATCTCACCTAGTAATTCAAAACAATAAATGAAATGTCTCCTCTTCAGGCCCTGGCAACAATAATGCATTTGAAGTAAAATAGCCTTTCCTATCATAGAGCATCATTTTGGGGGGACAGCAGAGCCAAGACACAGCTATTGACACCATCTATATCTTTCGAGCCTGAAGATGTTTCTGGATAATCATGCAACCACTTCAGACTCTTGCTATTTGGCACATTATATTGTTCTAAGGAGTTCATAATACACAGCAATACTGAATATAAATTATATGCATTATTCTAAAAATACGTTATTATTTCTTCTCATGTGCCAAATGCAGCTCTTAAATCGCTAAGAAATCACCTACTACACAGAACACAAGATAATAACAGCTTCAGTGAGTAACTTCTCTGTCTTCTGGGAAGCTTTATATTCTAGGAGGCATTCATGGTTAAAAGTGCCTTGAATGCATCCCAAAACATTATACTCGAACACCTAAAAGGGAGAAAAACACTCTTAGCAGACTTTTTTCGCCTGGATATCCTAATGGTATTTTTCTTTTAATACTCCATGATCTTGCAAAATTTGCTCTTCTTGGTAATGCATATAAATAAAATTTTTAAAAAATATGATATGATATAATGTGCTGATTTTTTCCCAAGATATAGGAGCTTGTAGCTTTAGATCTTCGATAGGTTTAAATTTCTTATGCAATAAACCTTCTTTTAGAATATTTCTGACCATACTCTTGACAAAAGAAACAATGAGGAGAAACTCTACATAAACCAAGAACTGGTAGGCATTTCTGAAAAAGCAAAAAAAAACCCTACCCAATTCAATGAAAGTTAGCTTGCTCTGCTTTTCACAGCACTTTTTTGGAGAAGAACAGGGAACTTGACTAAATTGGTTCATGTCTCTTTGACTACTTGCTCTAGGCAGTATCAAAATATTCACTCTCCGCAATAAGAACCTCATAAGGAGATGAGATATGCAAAAGATAGAGGAAAACTACAGGAGATTTACGACTTGTTAAAAGACATGCAGGGGGCTGTTGTCCAAACCCACAACAAAACTGAAGTATCTTTTCTTCTGGTCTACTGTCCCGTTCATTGAATGACAATGTTTTCCATTAGATGGAGTCCATTTTTCTTCAAATAAAATTATGTACTTAGTAGTCTCTATAATATCCTTTTAGGATGCTATAATATCTTTTAGGATTAAACTTTCTCTACAAATATAAGGTCACATTACTATTGCTTTGTTGGAAGTTAATGTGCTTTCAACTGTAAGTGCTGACAGTCCGAACTACCCATCCACTTGCCTGTTTCAGGACTACTCAGGTGTCAAAATGACTCTTTCTCACTTTTTAAGCTTTTTATTTTTAGTACAGAAAAGGCTGTTTAAGTGTAAAAAGCAAGCTACATATTTTATTACTTATATTGAGTTTATTGTGAGTAATGGCACACATTTTGAATAAGTAAAGCCGCCTTATGTCCTACAAACTACTTTTGGAAACTGAAATAATAAATCTCATAAATTGTGTATTAAAATAGTAAACTGCACATTTGTAAGATATCCTCATTTATTTCCATAAAAACATATCTAAAAACAGGGGGCTGCTTGCCAAGGAGTCAATCAGGTAAGTCCATATGTTATTGATTTCTCTATTGCTCTGCATCATTTGAAAATAGCATCAAAACTGAAAAGCATAAAACCTTACACTTTAATATGCTTTAAATTAATGTTTTTCATCTTGCACTGCCTGTGGCAAACAGGCGTGCAAAGTCTGCCTGGCTCATTGAATTTTTAAGGTCAGTGTTTTGTCCTGTTATGGGATTCTGATGTCATTATTTGCTCAAAACTCAATCCTATTTTCGGTTATAAGTTTTTTTGTATATGTTATATAGTTAAATAGATAACAATTTAACCGAGAACTTAAAATCAGTTTTAATAATACTTAATATTAGGCAGAGACCAAGAGAATATTGACCCTACAAGTGACATATTTCAAATTTGTGCACATTGTACGAAGGCAAAGTGATTGTGCACAGTAGTGGAAAAACCTGGGGTTTAACATAAGTCCTTCAAAGGTGATAATCACAGGCCCTTATGTCTGCTCTCTCATAATCTGAGTTTTACCAGACATTGCTTCTGTGAGACTTGACCAATATTGTGTAGATAAATTGCCTTGAGGGTCTTTTCTAGAAATGTATGGTTAATCTGAGTTGAGATTTCTGAAGAGTTTAGAACACTTAGAAAGCTATGTGAGACCTACACCACAGCAACATGGACTGGTTTCCTACTAATCAGATAACTTAATTCTTAGCCCAGACTCAAAAAGACTTTACAGATCAAATAAAAATCAGTGAAAAGTAGTAAAACATTTTCTGCTAAAGTTTTAGAATTTTGCCTTGAAACAAGGCTTTAACAGCTCAAATGAGCTCAAGTTTTCAGCTGTGGCATTCTTTGCCTTTCTTCACAACACCTTTTAACTGCAAATGACATGCAGTGCTAAGAATTACAAATTCCCTAGACCACTGAAAATCAAGAAAACTTTATGCTGTATATAACAGGAAATCACTTTTGTTTTATTTTCCACTTCATCATCCGGTAGCAATTTTATTAATTGAGTATTTTTTATGAACTTGTTTCTTAGTTTGTGAGATCTGATGCAGAGTTTTGAATAATGAAAGGATTTATCAGTTGCTGTTTCAAAATCTTAAAAATTGTTTCTACATGCTTTAAAAATGTTAAGTGTCTCAGAGGAGCTATCATAATACTACAAACAAATAATTCTACTTATAAGGAAGAAATATAAAAATCTAGCATAGCAAAACATTCAGATTATTTTTGAATACTTTGTTTATGTTCTGACATGTTTTTTCCAGAGGTAATAGTTAATTGTCATAGGGAGATGCAAGACTCAAAGAGAAACAATTCTGGCAATAGGGGAGAAAAAAAGCGAGTAAAAATGTGTTTCTGAGACATTACTGTTAAAGTTCTAACTAGAAATTTCAGGAAATCAGTATTTCCTTTATAAGGTAGTACTTATAAAACAAGTTATTGCCACGAGCAGCAACATATTTGACCAACTTCAGAAATGCACTTGGATGAAAACATTAGCAGAGGAAGCTCTGAAGGCAAACCATTGACAGGTAAGTCTTGAAATATTTTCAATTTTTATCCCTTTCTACACACTATAATTATAATGGACCTTCTTTTTTTTCTCTTTTTTTTTTTTTTTTTTTGGTCATCCCGTGGACAACAGGTGTAAAGGATCATATTTTACTATATTGGGATTTGACTTATGAAAATGTTACAAGACCTGTCCTGGGTCATACCTGTGTTCCTTCTACCTGACAGTTATGTTTCCAAGGGTGGTCAGCAACAGTTTCTTAGCAAAGTGACAGCATAAATATACAAGGTTCATTTCCTTGAAAAGTTCTTTTAGCTTGCAGAAAGTAGATAGGAGAGTTATAGCTAAGGAACTACATTTTATTTCAAGTTTTGAAATATTTCCCTTTTCCGTCATTTTTTTTGAAAGCAAATGTCTGAGGGTCAACACATCAGCATAACTGTCTAAAAGGTATTTCAAAGCTTGTATTTGGTTACACATGATAATTTACTGCTGTATAGTCTCACTAACTAGTTATTTATTTACCCAACCAGGTGATACAAGGAACTATGACTTTTTTTTGACCAGCCACAAGTACTATAAGTAACATTCCCTTTGGATAATTAAATCCAATCTCTTGAGAATTTAAATGAATATTAGCTGAATTAATTTGCATAATGAATACATTTAAGAAAGTTGTGATAACTAGGCTGTAGAAAAAAAAAACCCACAGTCAAATTTATTGAATAAATTATTCATTGTTGGTTTTTCCTTTTAATTATTCATTCATCTCTGGATGTAACAAGTAACAATCTCATGTTTAGCAGCTTTATTTGTGGTAGAAAAACCAATGAAACTCTTGTTTCACTTCATGCAGGGTTGTTCCCACAATTCATTGTTAGGCTGTTAATTTCCGCTTTGGTAGCTTATTTATTTAATGAATAGTTTTTCCTTTGGTAGGCAGGAGTACGTCCATTTTATTTAAAATTGTTCTTGATATTTCTAGTTGAATTTTAATCTTGTTTCTGCTTGGAAAACAATATTCATGAAGGATCCACTTGGCTTTTTTTCTGAGGAAGCCTAGCTACTCTTTGTGAGAAATAGGTTAAGCTTACTCTTTTGTCTGCAATTCATTGATTTCCTCTATTTATTTTATTAAGAAAAACTCTTACAGTGTTATGAGAGTTTTACCTTTAGAGGCTTTCTGCATGTTTTGTTTTGTGTCTATGACATTATCTATATTTGTTTTTTACATTTATTGCAAAGCAATATGATTAGGAAGAAAACAGAAGAAAACTTCCTTAGCCTTTATGTGGAGTCCAGATTCCACATCCACTACCTACTATCTCTTGTGAGCATTTCCTTTTTCCACAGATTTTCTCAAGTGCTTCCTTTTTTAATAACTGGATATAAAGAGGATTGCATTAAAGTTAGTGGCTGGGGAAAAGATGGCCATAAAAACATTTCCAGAAATACCTCTCTGGACCATGTGCAGTTTTGTGTGCTACAATATAAGAAGGATCTAATGCTATTAGAGAGCATCTGATGCTGCATGAAGATGATGAAGAATCTGAAGGGGAAGCTGTGTGAGGAGCAGCTGAGGTCACTTGGGTTATTCAGCTCGGAGAAGAGGAGACTTAGGGGGGACCTCACTGCAGTTAGAACTTCCTCTTGAGGAGAAGTGGAGGGGCAGACACTGATTTTTTCTCTGTGGTGAGCAGTGACAGGACCCAAGGGAATGGCATGAAGCTGTGTCAGGGAGGTTTAGATTGGATATCAGGAGATCCTGCACCCAGAAGATGGCTGGGCACTGGAGCAGGCTCCCCAGGGCAGTGGTCACAGCACCAAGCCTGTCAAGTGCTTGGACAATGCTTGAGGGGATATGGTGGTATTTAGGTTGTGCTGTGAATACCTAAGAGCTAGACTCAATGAGCTGTGGATGTCTTCTACCTGGACTTCAGCCAAGCTTTTGACACCATTTTCTACAGCACACTCCTGGTCAAGCTGTCAGCTCATGGCTGGGACAAGTTCACTGTTCACTGAGTAAAGAATCACCTGGATGTCTGGGCCAAATGAGTGGCAGGGAATGGAATCCATTTGGTGTCTGGTCACTCATGGTGCTCCCTAGGAATCATTATGGGGCCCAGTCTTATTCAACCACTGATGATCTGGATGTGGGGATTAATTCTACCCTTAGTAAATTTGTCAATCACACCAAACTGGGTGGGAATGTCAATCTGCTGAAGGGTAGAAGGGCTCTGCAGAAGAATCTGGACCAGCTGGATTGATGAGCCAAGACCAGTGGAAGGAGGTTTAACAAGATCAAGCTCCTGGTCCTACATTTTGGCCACAATAGCCCTACCTAGCACAATAGAATGGGGACAGAGTGGCTGGAAAGCTGCTCAGGAGAGAAGGACCTGAGGGTGATGAGTGACAGTCACTGAACATGAACCTGTGGAGGCCAACATCATCCTGGCCTGCACCAGCAATATGGTGGCCAGCAGGACCAGGGCAGAGATTGTCCCCCTGTACCTGGCACTGGTGAGCCCACACCTCGAGTTCTGTGTCCAATTTTGGGCCCCTCAATTCAGGAAGGACACTGAGGTGCTGGAGTGAATCCAGAGAAGGGCAATGGAGCTGGTGAACTGTCTGGAGCACAAGTCCTGTGAGAAGCAGCTGAGGGAGAAGGAGCTGTTTAGCCCTGGGAAGAGGGCTCAGGGGTGGCCTTGTCACTCTCCACAACTGCCTGAAAGCAGATTTTAGCCAGGTGGGGGTCAGCCTCTTCTCCCTGGCAGCACAGAATAGTGTGAGAGGACATAGTCTTAAGTTGTCCCAGAGGAGGTTTAGGTTGGACATTAGGAAGAGTTTATTTTAGGAAAGAGTGATTAGACATTGAAGTGGGCTGCTCAGGGAGGTGGTGAAGTCACCATCCCTGAGGTGTTTACAGATAGACCGAATGTGGCCCTTAGTGCTATGGCCTAGTTGACAAGGTTGTGCTCTGTCATAGGTTGGACTCAATGATCTCAGAGGTTTTTTCCAGCATAATTAAATCTGATTCTGTGATCCTTAAATGTCTCTTCCAGTTCAGGATATTCTGCGATTTTGTATTTTCTACTATAGTACATACTAGAATGCCTTATTATTTAAGCTTAGATCTAAGAATAACTGATTTTATATATAGCTCCTGTCTTTTGGGATATTCTGTTTATTAATTACACTATGATGATTATTAGAAGGTCAGAGCTCAATTTTAATAACACACATCCGCAAACGATGATGAAGTAGCTTCTATTTAGAGAAATCTACAATAGAATTTATGTTACTCAATTTTTGACAGTTGCAAGAACTGTATCAAGTTTTGGAGAATCAGTAATAAACACTAGCTTGGGCTCTTACAAAACACCTGAGAAAATCTAAAACAGCAGCATGTGCTCTATGAACTTCCTATTCTTGCTCTCAAAAGATTAATGAAGTGACTTAGCAGAACATGCATTTCTTGTTGAGAGAAGGCAGACAGAAAACACAAACAAAAACGAGATTATGGGGAAAGGTAGTCTGTTCTTTTTTTATTAAAATGTTATCACTTGAATGGTCTTCTCCTAACTTCTTGGTAAGACAATACTTGCCTATTTCTCACTAATGACACCTTATCTCATGCTTTTAGCAGTAAACTTGAGGGATTTGTTAACCCTCCTGCTGAATACAAAAAATTCACTGAAGCCCAGGCTGACATTTAAATGTGTAATGTTCACCATTTATTGTAGATAACCTTTTCCTCCTACTAGCTACTCCCCTTACTCAACAATTTCTGCTTGCTGGTGAACTTACACGTAGTGTACAGAGCTACACACATTGCTTGGGGCCCAAAACACTTTCTAACTCTCATTCCCAGCCTTGCATTTGATTTACTGCTCTTGCTTGAATAAGCATTCACCACAGGAATAAGGCTGATTTATACAAACTTTTAAAGTTTTGAAAATGTTATAATTCTCTCTAATATTTTTCTCTCAACCATTTTAACGGAAGCAATCATGACATAATAAAATATAAATGCAGATTCAGTGAATTGCAAAAACCCATCATTTTTATCTCTTCCAGATATCTCTTTTCCTTTTGAACATCAAGTCCTTTAGAAGCAGGAGGATAGAACTTCCATGGAAAAATTAATTTAACAAAACAGATACTCGAAGAAGCCTCAGGAATTCAATGTGAGTATCTTGAATCCTTGATACAATTGACTGAGCAGAGAGAAGGATTTGTGTAAGTATTCTTGAGGGTTTTGTTTGGTTTTTTTTTTTTTTCCTTTAGGTTTCTATTAGACCTGGAAGACAAGTGTCCAACTTTCACCTCCTTGCCTTTATCTCCCTACCCCTACTTTCCCCATAAATAAATTTTCTTTTTAACCAGAAGTGGTTAAAGCCAAAGTGGCAACATATATGCTAAATTCTGCATTTCAAAATGAAACTGTGAAACAAAAAATAGTAACTCAGTGATTTTATAGAATCATTTAGGGTGATGGCAATCATAAATGAGAATGAGAGACTTGGAAAAATTAACCCTAAATGTCAGACTAATTCTGAATTTGGAAATATTTGGAAAGTTTTCATAGCTTTATGTAAGTGAAAGTAAACACTGAAAATTAATTCTTCACTACAAGCTATAATTTTCTTCACTTCTACTATAACTTCAAAACCAACATCACCTGCTCATCAGGAGCAAAAAGTCAAGCGCAGACTCAAAATAGTGTTAATGTTAAAAATCTTAGATAAAAGTTCAAATTAACAGTACACCTTCTTCTGGAATCTCTGCCCCCCAAAGAGTCTTTTCTGATTCACATTACAAAAAAAATTCCTTAGAGAAAATTCCCATCCTACTCAAAATCTGCAGGTTGACTTTCAGGAAGCTTGTTTTTGTCTTGACAAGAGCAGGCACCTTTGGGTCAGTGAGAATAGAACAGAGTCACTGAAATGTTTGTCTCAGCCCTCACCATGGGAGAAGTTAATATCCTTCCAGAGACACTAGACACAAACTCCCCATCAGACAGATTGATTTGAACATGTGGCTGTACCTGCTGACTGCAATTTCACTTTTCCTCAATCATCATCAATAAAGTCCAGGAAATATCCCAAAGACCTGCAAATTGTATGGATATTCCAGAATGAAATATATATATATATATAAAAGAAAGGCATCTGAACAGTAGTAAAGATAAATTTAGCTGTATTCATTCTCTAATTTTCCTCAATGCAAACTGTAGAAACACAGTTCAGTGCCCATTTCCCCTCTGCCAAGCTCAACTCCACAATTAGACATCCCAAAGGTAGAGTAACCACTTAGGAATTTGAAAACTAATAAAATGTTTAAGTGAAGAAGGGCAACGAACAGCTCTCTAAAAGACATGTTGATTACTAATATTAGGTCTCCTTTCCTTGGGTAAATGGAAGCAGACTATTATCAACATTAGACCTCCTTTCCTTAGGAAAATGGAAGCAGACTATCTCTGTCAAGAACTGAGTCTTATCATTTCTGAAGAGAAGTCAAATGTCATTTCTCTTTACTTGTCAAAAGGAAGAAATTATCCTCCCCAGCTACACATTATTATCCACCATCTGTGTGACAGTTTCTCATAATTACTTACATACGGCGTCTTTGATAAGCCTGGTTCCCGATAAACAGAAAATAAAATTAACTCTCCTATTAGATCACTCACTGAGAAGACTTGGAATAAATATAGTAGAGCTTTATTTTTTCTCTTTCAGAAACCTGACAAGACAGCTGCTGAAACACACACTTAGAAATCTTTGTTTAGAAAAGAATTCTAAATGAAGCTACAGCCTATGAAACCTAAATATGCTGCCTGGTCAAATGGAAGCAAATAGCCAGTTTTCCCTTTAAGAAATGAATCCACAGCTAGACAAATATTCTATGATAGCCAGTGCTGTTTTCTTTCTTTTTTTGTCACTGAATTTTAAAATCTACACCTGGGTTAGGCACTAGTAAAACATTCAAATGGTTTATTTTTTAAAAAGTAAAAATTATTTTACTGATCCTACCCATCTGTTTCACCACCAGCTTTAGAAGGTTAAGCCTTCTGATGACAGATCAGTTATTATTCTATTAATAATTTTCTGAAGATATAGTCATGACTTAAAAAAAAAAGTGATAACCCATCCATTCCTGAATGAAATAGTTTTGAACTAAAAAGAGAAAATGGTATGTTACTTGAAGCATAGCAGAGACAATTTCATAGCTCTGATAGGCTTGTTGTGCAAATGCATCATTTACTGTGAGGAGGATTGAATGTTTTTTCTGCTACCAAAAGAGGTGAAAGTTATAATGGTATTTCATGTACATAACAGCCATTCGATACTCAGCTGAGGATGAACCAATTTGGCTAATTGTTTATGCTGTCTTCAGTTTTGGACCTGAGGTTTTTTTAATATAGTACCTTTATAATTAATTTTAAACAAACATTATTATAAAAATGATATTTATTTTTCTCTGATGCCTGTCATTGTTGCACTGAAACTTTACTTCAGCTATCAGTCATCTGGCAATATAATCTAAGGAATTTGAAGTTAAACTGATTTAAGCCAGATATTGAATTAAATCCACAAATAATCAGGCAGAAAATAAAATTATAGGTGAGCAGTTGTTGTATCCATATGGAACCTTTTAAAGAAAGAAAATTTTATTTCACAAAATAGTCTTCAAGTAAAATATAGAATAATACAGAAAATCTAAACAGTTCTTTTGTCTTCATGTGACTAAAGACTATTAATTGTCCTGTGACTAAAGGCTATTAATTTTTCTGAGCCACAGGGAAAAGATTTAGAACCTAGGCAAAAATTAAATTCTAGTTCAAGAATGAAATATTTTTTTAATTTCAATCTTAATTATTCAAGATGTGATTGCCTTTTTGTTGATATTAATTTGTTCTTATTCTCCAGGAAAGCATAATGAACCACTTAATTTACATAAATGTAAACAGAATAAAAAGCATTAAATTTTAGCCAAACACTAGAAACCACTTTTAGAAAGTGAATATAAAATTATCAAGTGTGAATAACTACTCTGAAATTTAAAAGTTATGTTAATCAAAAAAGGGATTGGGAATCTAATGCATCATACTAATACGTGAATATCATCTATATAGTTGTCTTGTAATCTTTATCTATTACATAGGTTACATTTCTTTTTCAGAAAACTAACAAAATAGTATAAGGTCAAGTGTACTTATTTTGGCTGCAGTAGTTTTAATTTTATTCACAGTATGTGGTATGGTGCCATGTCTAATGAAAATGGTGTTGTTAAACCTATTTTAATTTTTGTTGAGCAGCACTTGCTCAGAGTCCAGGCTTTTCCTTCCTCTCATGCCACCCCACCAGCGGAAGGAGGAAGGGGAGGCTTCTGGGCCTATGACTTTTGTCTTCCCATGTGACCAAGAACAAGTGTTTTAAGGAGTGGCTGAAGGAACTGGAGTTGTCTAACCTGGAGAAAAGGAGGCTAAGGGGAAATCTTGTTGCTCTCTGCAATTATCTTAAAGGAGAGTGTAGCCACCCAGGGATCAGTCTCTTCTCTCAAGTCACAAGTGAACAGACAAAAGGAAACAACCTCAAGTAGCACTAGAGAAGGTTTAGATTGGATACTAGGCAAAAATTTATTTACCAGATGGATTGTCAAGCACTGAGAACATTGAACAGACTACCCAGGAAAGAGGTGGAGTCCCTCCACCAGGAAAGAGGTGGAGGTATTTAAGAGGTGTGTAAATGTGGCTTTTGGGGACATGGTTTAGTTGTGGATATGGTTTAGTGTCAGGTCAATGGTTGGACTTGATGATTTTGTAGGTCTTTTCCAACCTAAATGATTCTATAATTCTATGGTTCTGTTACAGTTGCACATGAAGGAACCCTGAGTGGTTCTTTCTTTCTATCACTATAAAATGTGAGAATTTATCTCCTTTTTACCTCTCTGTTTCTCAAACTTGAAAAATTTTAAGAAAAAAGAAAAACCAGACAAGCTAAGATAAATCCTACTTATTAACTAAAAGGTATCATAACCACACTTTGATAGTCAAAATTCACTGATTAACTTCGTTAAGTATATATGCACATAGGTATGACACAATTATTGTACATGACACAGAAAGTTAATTGGACTGTAATACCCCAAATAAGTGCAATAGTGATGCAATGAAAAGCTAATACCTTTTCTTTTTCTTCCACTAAATTTTACAAAAAGAGGCATCTTAAAAAAAAAGAAGTAATGAACTAATAAATTAATTCAACCAAATTAAAAAATCCTCTGAACTTTCACATTTGTTTTGTTTTTTGTTTGTTTTTTTTTTTTCTTGGATTAGACTAAGAACAGCCAGGAAGCTCTTTGGCTTCTAGAATAAAATAAAAATAATAAAAAAAAAAACAAAAAACAAAAAAAAAAAAACAAACAAAAAAAAAAAAAAACATGTCTTGTGAGCCGTACTTGATTAATCAAGCTGGCATAAAATCAAGATTATATGTTTTCAGAAGAAATATCTGAGAATGAGATAGATTGAAGTAGATAGGGGAGAAGACCTAAATACATAAGGAGAAATTTCTTTTCTGCCCTCACTGTCTACTATACGACTATGTAGAGTTAACTAAACTTTGAAAAGCAAAGTTCAACATCATTGTTGGAACAGGATATGCAATCATCATCATCATCATCTATATGGGAACCACACCTTCATCTTTTTTAATTTTTTTTTTTCTTTTTTTTAATGTGGAGATTTTCTTGTTCTAGTGTGTGGACCAATGGAGGCTCAGAACTGAAAAGTTATGAAAATAACTGAAAAATATAAAGACAAAAAGTTCCATTATACTGTCCAGGCATGACACTTCCACATGCTTATCATAATGTTACCCTGGAATATAAATTTCGACATTAAAAAAAAAATTAGAATAGGGGAACTACTGAAGTTAGTTTTCATCTGGCAATGATACTTTTGGCAACTAGCATTTTAATCTCATTTTCAGGAAAAGGAAATGCTTTCTATAAACACTTGCCCTGCACGGAACTGACCTGGTCTACTTTTGAAAAATATATGTAGACTGGCCAGCTGTACCCTATATTTGACAAAATATTCAGACTATAATAGGGCTCAATTTTGCAGTAACTTACTTTTGCTGAAGCAGCACAAATTGATTAGGACATCATTTATATTTCAGAAATTACCTTTCTAACAGAATAGGTAAAAAACTGCAATAATTAACAATAAAAAACTCCACACATGTGAACAATTTAGAAATATTAAAGTTATTTTTTCTTTCAAAGTTCTCATTCAGATAATGTGTTCTTTGATACACAGCCCAAAAACACTTACTCAAACTTACATGCTAACTCTGAAGAAGGAAAAAACAAACCAAATCAAAATAGTTTAATAGACTTAATACAGAGAAAATTTATGCTAAAAAAAGGTGTTAGCTTTCAGTTTTCCCTTATTTCTTTACATCCAGTATGTTTTCCTGTGCTGACTGTATGTTTTGTCTGTCCTCAAATGGAACAATATTTACTTAGTGTAAATTATTTGCATTATGCCATTTTGAAAGGCATTATCTACACACAAATAAATATGTCAGTCATAGGAACTTGGTGCTAAAATCTGTACAGAAAGGTGTTTTCTATTTCAAAATTCCTTTATTTCAGTTACTTATGACCTTTCTCTCCAGGAGTTCAAATAAAATTCCTTTTCAACAAATTACCCTTACTTTGAAATAAGCATGCAGATACAAGTACCTGTAGGATTTTTAAAACATCAGTTGAAATCTTCAGATGAACAAGTGAAAGTTAGTGCACAGACTACACTTGATTTGAACTAGTGTAGCTTTAAAAACTCAGTTAAGACAGGCAGTTACAATTCTTGCATATAACTAATTAATTTTTGTTACTCCTCCATATTTTAGAATAGCATTTTATTTGAAGAGATATTTAAGTATATATCCTAGAGCAGAGAACATTAAACTCTCCACTTAGCAGTAGAGTGCTTGAAAGGTAATTAAAAAAAAAAAAAAAAAAAAATTTGAACAGTATACTATATTGGCTAAAAAAAAAAAAAAAAAAAAAAAAAAAAAAAAACAAAGAAAAAAAAAGCAACCCAGCATTGGATTTCCAAAATAATTGTAAGTGGAAAAAGAAAAGATTATAAACCCCAAAACCATCACCACTACCACCACCGCCACCATGCAACTTAGGTTTTATGTACTGCTGCTAACTATTTTTGTCTTGTGTTTTGATCTTTATATATATTTGGAGCTGGTCAAGTTTGAGTCCCAGATGAACTCAAAAGAATTAAAACTCACACTTTTCATAAAAGGTTCTTTTACATCTGATTTTGTAATATCTCCATGCATATTCTGCAGAGAACTCCTATATCTATGTTTATGGAGACATTCTGTTTTCTGAAGGATGCTTCATGGAGATATTTCAAGTCTGATCTGTCCATGCACTGAACACCAACTCAAAATTAATGCATTTGCTGTTGTCTTTGTTAAGTGATGATGCTTTTTCTTCAAAGTTAGACCAGCATCAATAGGAAAAAAAAAAAAAAAAAAAAAAAAAAAAAGAAGAAGAAGAAGAAATAGAGACAGTAATACTTAAAGGCCTCAGGAGTGAGAGAAAGAATAACCCTTAAACTGAGTTGAAATGGCTTAATAGGTGGCCTAAGTAATTGTGATAAATATTTAAGGAAGCAATTTCTTGTTGGTTCCTTTTATTTTTTACAGAACAAATATTGAGAGGCAAGAAAGGACTGTTGGAGGAATAGAGGAAAAAAATATAGCAAAAACATTGCTTTGCTCTCCATTGCAAGTATCTATCTCACAGGGAATAAAAAAATTATAATCTTCCACTACCTGTTTCAACTACTCAGCCAGGCTCAGCATCCAGGATGGAGACTTGTTTTCCACATAATATGTTATAATATGATGTTAGGGCACACACTTAGAATGCAGTTCAGACATCTCCTTAGGAACTGGTGTAAAATCTACAACTGAGACTGTTGAAATTGATTCTATGCTTAATTTGCTTTTGCCACAGATTCAACACACAAAATACTTTATAAATTGTACTAAAAATATTAATTTTGATTTGATCAAAGATATTTGTTTGCCATGTTGTTGATGTTTTGTTCAGCAGCAGATATGTGTGCAGCAGTAGTACATACCTGAAATCTGAGCAATGTGAAGTAGTTAAACCAGATTTAATGAACTTGTGTGGTTGCAGTTTTAGAGTCACACACTGAGTCTGCCCCTGGGACAAACTTCTTATTTGCTTTCTCATAAATTTCTTCATTACCTTTTAAATAAAAAGGCTTACAAAGTTTATATCCTTTAGTAACAAGTGCCCTGGAAATATAAGTAAAAATAATCCAGTGCCACTAAGACTCTTTCTATAAATATAGTGATCAGCCTGAGTGCCTTAAAAATGAGTGTTTCTTGTCCTCCATTTCTAGCCAGCTGGATGACCTGATTAGTAATCAAGTATGGATATTTGTAGAATATAAGAGTATATCCATTCACGGCTTTTATGGTCTGTAGCATTACTTCTATTTGGTTTGGATTCTTTTGAAGGAAGATTGGGATATTTTTGATTGCTTAAGTCAGAACTCACAGAGCTTTAAAAAAGAGTCATGCTTGGGATGGATTGAGTGGAGAACAGCTCTGGACATTGGGCACTGGTTACAGTGAGACAGGCAGGAACCAGTAGCAAGCCCTGGTGGGAAAAACATCTGTGACTCCATCAGCAGGAGTGCCCCTAGGAGTGCAAATAAAATTTTATCTGTCTCTATCTAGCACTCACAAGCACTATGTCCAGTTTGGAATCTCCAGTACAGAAAGACATCAACCTGTTGTAGGAAGTTTAATGGAAAAACACCAAGATGATAAGACTGAAGTAGATGTATCCTTAGGAGAGTCTGGGAGATTGAGGTTTGTAGAGCCTGGTGCAGCAATGGCTTTGGGGCACCCCACAGCTATCACCCTAATGCAAGAAGGTGACTGCAAGGGCAGTTTCACTCCTCCCAGTGGTTCCCTGTGACAGGATCAGACACAACCAGCATAAACTGAAACTAAAGAAGTTCAGGCTGGATAGAAAATTTAGTCACAAGAACAGTCACGAACAAGACACATTGCCTGGAAAGGTCATATTGGGTCTGTCCTTGGATGTTTTCCGAACTGGCTGAAGTCCTCAACATCCAGTCTGATCATGCTGTTAGCAGAAGGATGGCTCCAAACTGAATTACCCTATGTTCCTAATTAAAAGAATACAAATACGAATGTTGACTATCCTAGAAAATGTAGATAGAAATTCAAGTGAACTGAGTTGTCTCAATCATTTCCAGACTTAATTATTCCTTCCATTCACTAGTTAAAAGAATCCCTAGTTTAATTTATGGTTGAATCCCTTGAATATCTAGTTGTAAGATTTCTTACATATCTTAAATAGTGATAGTTTATTGAAGATTGTGGAAGTTATTCCTTCAGGTCCTAATCTGGGACCCAACACCTGAAGCTGACATAAGGACTAGTATTAATGGTCTATGGTATTCTGTGTCTTTCTTATTTTCTTTTTGTCATCAATTCTTCATCTTGTCTTGGAGTTAAGCTATAAAAAACTGCTAAGCTTTGAAAAAAAAGCTCAAATGTTTTGAAATTTTTGTAATGGAGCTTAGGTATTCAAAGATAGTTTCTATCAGGCCACTTTATCTTATAATTGCAAAACTTCTGAATGTCTATTTTCCAGTGAAAATTTATCTAGAATAGTGTCTTGCTTAAAGTCCCTTTAAGCAGGTTTCACTACACTTTCTAAGTTGGGTCTTGATCCACCTTTATTGCTGTCTTCCTAACAGCTGTTGCCATCTTTAAAGGTTGGAATTAGGATAAGAACCTGCAATGCAAAAAAACTTTAAAAACTAACAAGTAGATGTACCTTTTACTGACAAAGAAATCATTGCATCATAAATTTTATAGAATAATGTGGAAGTCTTTATTAAGATATTGAAAATTCATGCATGTGTAGAGCAGAACTAAGTTACAAGCTTCTATTTGCCTTTAGAACATGCTTCCAGCAGTTACACAGTTTTTAAATTAAGTTCATTTGAGACTAGTCAAGACATCTGAAATATGGACAGACAACTTGATTTTGTAAGGAGCACTTATGGTGATTTTGAAAAGAACTTTTGTCCCACCAAAAGCCTTTTTATGATACACTGATCAAAACAATCTATTAATGCATGTTTTAAAGAGAGAAACTTCCAATATAATAGCATTCATCTTTTTCATTTGTGATGGTTAAGGCACAAATGAGTGGAATGTAACAAGAGAGTTGTTAAGTGTTTGAAGCAAAAATCTGCACTGTAATATTGCTGCGAAATTTAAATTGGCTGTAAGTTTTGTTTAGGGGCAGGGAGTTTAAGGAACATCTGGAGATTCTGAAATAACCTGCATTCATTTACGTTATTTAAGTTGTAAAATCATATTCAATCTTGACCTACTCAGGAAATCTAACATAAACGTCCTGCTGATTTTGACAGTCATACAGCAAAAACACCCTCTAATGAGTATTTAATAGTCACCAAAAGTTCTGCATTAAGTACAAAGCCCTTTTGATTACTTATTCCACTAATTTAAAGTAAATGCTTTTACAGATGGCATCTGTTAGGACACAGAGCGTGTGCTGCATTTATATGTAGTCATTGAAAATAAATTCCAGCTTTGGTATAAGGATTGTACAAAAAAGATCAAACGCAAAACACTGAGTAAACATTTACTAGAGATATTTTTAAAGCTCTTCATAAAAGCTTATCTAATACCAGAGTACAATACTCGAAGTATATGAAATAATTCAGAAATGCTTTGGCAAATTAGCACCTTAAGAAAAATGGCTGAGACAAAGTAATTGAGCCCTTCCATTTTGTTTATCATCTTCCCTGGGGTGCAACAATATTATATTTTGGTATCCTTTGAAACTGTGTTACCTTGTGAATAAAGGAAAAGGATCTAAACTTTTAGCTACTAGAGATTAATGGGAGAACAATAATGACTTAAATTTAAATGAGAAAAAAAGAGACAAATAAAGTGGTTATCTACTTTTTTGAAGAGAGATATGAGAATTTTTTTGTTATCACCAAGAATTTTATAATAAAAAACCATGCTAAATTATGCATTCAGAAGTGTGTAAATTAAAAATTATTTTTTCAATCTACAAACATGTCCCCAAGGACCAAATATTTAATATTTTGATGTTTGTAAAGAAACATTTTCTGTATATTCTAGAACAAAGAGATATTGAGGGCATATTTATAAATAAAAAACCCGTACTTTTAAAGAAAATCGCAGTTAATTTAAATGCAAAGAATGTTGCTCTATTTTATGGTTATTTTCAGTAGTTGCTATTAAAAAGTTTATATTAATTTTTAAAGCTATTAGTATTACCACAGTGCGTTTGCTTGTCACACTGACAAAGAAAATTACCAAGTGAATGCTAATTTCACAGTAAAATTACAAAAAGTTCAAGTAAAAAAACCATTTCTAATAGAATACCTATTCCTCCAAGAACTCAAAACATTATCTTGAGTCAAGTACCTCAAATTTAATAATTGTTATCCCAATTGCAAAATTTTTTAAATTTACTTGTTCCTATATTTCTAAATGCTGATCCCTATGGGTTTTGGACTTGTTTTAACACTGAGGAAAGGGTACTATGTATTACATTCCATGTTGTTTCACCTGTTCTTCAAGAATCAACATTACACGAGCTTTGTCCCTTTCTGTGCACCTAAAGTTGCTTTAGTAAAAATATGAGCATTGAGAAACATGAATTTGTTTGTTTATGTGTGTGTATAGTACTTTAATAAAGTTGTCAAGTTCCCTACCAATAGAGAATCCGGATGAAAACATGATGCCCAACTGAACCCAGAACAAAGAAGAATACTCAGTTTCAATAATTTAAATAAGACTGGTTTTTCCCTTCCCCCCTTTCAATAAAACTCCTCTTCTCTACCATGTTAAAAAAAAAAAAAAAAAAAAAAAAAAAAAAAAAAAAAAAAAGAAGATATTGTTATGTTCAGATAGCAATTACTGCTCCAGTCTTCACCTGTAATTTTTATCTTGTTGTTACTAGAATTAATTATTTGTAAAATTACCCACATTAACTACTGCAGTTACAGGCAAGTCCAGAAATAATTATTCTAGGTTATTGCTGTATGTTCATTGTGATAACTGAGCCAGGTAATCAGCCACACCAAGGTTAGCACAAGAAGAACATTTATTGCATTCTTAAGAAGGTTGCTCTTTCCCATGAAATTTATTTATTGTGGGATGTGGGAGGCAATATTACTGAGGGAGAAATATGGGAGGAAAAGGATATTCTCTTTTCTTTCTCATAAAGGTAAATAATAGCAATGAAGGAACTGATGAACACAGAAAAGATCACCCTTATAAAGAAAATTTTTCAGATAGCAACAGCCTATATTTCATTCAATTTCTAACCAGCATGCTCATAATATGATTCTGAAAACCTACACATTTTGGGAGAAAAAGTGTGACTCACTGCCCTTCTGAAATCTGTGTTTGGTGTTTGTCAGTTTGATTTTGCCAGAACTATTTCAGTGATAAGAGAATGATGAACTTTTCATCCCTTTGGGCTATAGCCTATATTTATTTTTCATCTCTATGGACCAATAACTTTCATGGAACAAGTACATACCACAGGAACACCTTATTCCTGAGCTGCTTTTATTCCAGTTGCCTTTTCTAAGGTGACAGGTTCAATACAAGCTTCTGGTAATAGAAGGCCCAGGATAAAACTGGCAGTGTTAACAGCATTGTAAACTAAGATTGCACAGAAAGAAACTTCAGTGCTTTTCTCTTTTAATTGATTATTGCAAAAAACAGACACAAGAAACTATTAAATTAGAACTTTACACCAAATTTGCATTGCCTCAGTATAAGGAGTTCACTTCCTGAACCTTAATGTTTAAACATAATTGAACTTAATTTTGCTCCTGATATTTTAATTAAAAATTAGATTAAGTATATAGAATTAAAATAGTTTTAAGCCAGTGTTGTGGGAGAATCAAGCCAATTATAATTACTGCTCCATATTGGGATTGTGTGGCAGAGTTTTGATGGAAGGGGGTGTCAGGGATGACTTGTGTGAGTAGCTGCTAGAAGTTTCCCCCATGTCCAACAAAGCCAGTGCCAGCCAGCTCCAAGACCAACCTGGCACCAGCCAATGCTGAGCCCACCAGTGATGGTGGCACTGTCCCAGGAACAGCAGATACAAAAGGAGATGGGGGACAGGGTGTTTAGCAGGGAGTTACTGTCCAACAGCAACTGCAGCCAGAGAGAGGAGTGAGAACATGTGAGAGAAACAACCGTACAGACCCCAGGGTCAGAGGGGAAAGGGAGGGAGGAGGTGCTCCAGGTGATAGAGCAGATATTTCCCCGTCAGACTGTGGTGAAATCCATGGTGAGGCAGCTGTGCCCCTGAAGCCTGTGGAGATTCCCAATGTAGCTGATATCCACCTGCAGCCTGTGGAGGACCCCACAAAACAGCAGGAGAATGACCAAGGAGGCTGTGATCTGTTGGGAAGCCCACAATGGAAAAGGCTCCCACTCTGGGAGACTTACATTGGAGCAGCCTGTTTCTGAAAGACTGCACCCCGTGAGAGGGACCCATGCTGGAGAAGTTTTTGAAGAACAGCAGTCTGTGGAAAGAACTCATATAGGAGGAGTTCATGGAGGACTGTCTCCCATGGAAAGGATCCCACACAGGAGAAAGGAAGAGTGTGAGGAGTCCTTTCCTTGAGGAGGAAGGAGTGACAGAGATAACACCTTCTCAGCTGACCAGAGCCCCATTCCCCTTTTTACAGATTCCTCCCTGCACCACTGGAGGATGGAGATGGACAAAAAGGGGGTTAAATTATACCTGGGAACAAGGAAGGGTGGGTGTAAGATACTTTTAGGATTTGGGCTTTATTTTTAATTATCCTACTCTGTTTTAACTATAATAAATTAAACTAATTTCCCCAAGCCAAGTCTGTTTTGCTTGTGACAGTAACTGGTGAGTGACCTCTGTCCTTATCAAAACCCAGTCGTTATATTTGTTATATATTGTTATATTTTCTTTTCCTTGTCCAGCTGAAGAGGGGAGTGATGGAATGGTTGAGGTGGGCAGCTGGCATCCAGGCAGGGCCAGCCCAGCAGCTAGATGTGGTACTAAGAGCAAATAAAAAGCCTGTATTGAATAGAATGCAACACTGATCAGAAAACAAAATGCAGTCTTAGACATCAGGAAGCATAGGCATAAAATGAGTATTGCGAAGAAGTCAAGATGGTCCAGCAATAAAGGGGAAATTAATAGAAATAATGAACATTCTTTGCCATATAAATAAAATGAGAACAAGTAAACAAAGCAAATGAGGACTATAGTAGAGATTAAAAATAATCTATGTAGTATTTAAAATTTAAAAGAATACCTATCTCATTTTTCAGTATGACTGAAGGTATGACACATCAAGAAAAAGTCAGGTTAATTCACTGAAATGATAATAAAAAAAAAAAAAAAAAATCTCTTAGGAAAAAAAGCAATTTTCAAGAGCTTAGGGTAAAGCAGATCTTATTATATTTAGCACAGAAAAATTGGAAAATACTGACATATAAAATTATAGGCCAGAAACAAGGTATATTTAATGAACCTGTCTTTATCAAGAAATGATAGAAAATAGAATACCAATATTTACTTAATGGAGATGTGACTGAAGAAACTGAAGGATTGTTAACCAAATATGGTTTTATTTAAGCTTTTAGTGCAATTGTTGAAGTACATGAGAAAAACAGCAAAGGAAATGGAAAATAGGGCATGTTGCAACATGAAATTAGCAAACTATCTGATGTTATACTACAGTCTTTACATCTGGTAATAAATATTTTCCTAGCAAAGGAAACATGGAAAACATGGTTCACTACAGTTTTTTTCATAGCAAAAGCATTAATAACAGTAATCTTAATAAGTATAATTACTATTCCTTCCTTTCCCAAGCAGAAGAAAACAATAATACAGTTGATAGAAGGGTGTGGAACCAGTGCAAAGACTTTCCTAGATTTAGGTAGAGAATAGTGTCACATATAAGAAAGAAGATGAAAAGAAAAATCACAAAACAGAGACTAGAAAGACAGAACAGGGTGAATTTGAATATGTTTAAATGGAACATGGTCCATCTGCTTCCTAAAATCTATTCACCTCTTAAGTTAGGTCTGCAACATGAAAGTTCTTGAACACACCATCCTGCCACTAGTTTACTTCAGGTACTTAACTTCTATGCTATTAACACCTTTCTTTTTGTTAAGAATTTTCTCTGTGACCCTGCTGAGGACCCAGTTTTCAATCTTTTACCCACCTGTCACATCACCAGTTGTCAAATAATCACTCAAGCAATGAAAAAATTAAAACAATCC
This sequence comes from Malurus cyaneus samueli, assembly GCA_009741485.1. Taxonomy (NCBI): domain Eukaryota; kingdom Metazoa; phylum Chordata; class Aves; order Passeriformes; family Maluridae; genus Malurus; species Malurus cyaneus. The sequence goes on along the minus strand of CM019214.1, from coordinate 39,749,573 downwards.
AAGTTAAATATTGCAAAATGTGCTTAGACTGTGTTTAGATTGAAGGTTGTTACTTCTTCTAAGTTTGAGGAAATATTTGCATATCTAAGAATTTTTTTTTTTATTTAACTATATCTGTTTTTTTTTAATTAAAATTGTTGTAAGCTCTAAAGGAATTTGAGGAAATATTAAGAACTTCTCGTATTTGACTGCTAGTGAAACTGTTCTAGTCTTCTGCTGCCTTTGCTTAGGTTCCTCCTGCTGATAATCAAGGCTAAAAATGTGACTTTTGTCATATGTAGTAGAATGCGCATAGTCAAATTTTCATGTCTTAAACTTAGACATTCAAATTTAAGGTAATCTGTCTCCATTCCATGACAATCAAAGAACACGTAAAGGATCTTTGGATGATGATTCATCTTATCCTAAGACAAGTGTATACGGTTGAATAAAAAAATTAGAGATGAAATGAAAAAAAATCAGGGACCTGCATATTGTTATAAAAAGCAAGTAATATCTTAGCATAGTTAAACCTGGAGATGTGTGCTTTATTATATCAAGAGCTGAGGTGTTGTGTTACAATCGTCAGTCTAGAGATGGTCTAGAGGAATGCAAAACAAAAATGTTGCAGAAAACAAACTGAAGTTCGCTAACCTCAAAAGTAGGAGACTGAGATAAGAGCACACAGTCTTCAAACAAATAAAATATTTCTGAAACGCAAAAGGGGACAGTTCTTCCTTTCAATCTACAAAAGATAAGCCTTGCTGTTGAACCTACACTGAATAAAAAGCAGAATGTTCAGGCTTGAACCGTGAAACATTTTCTAATGCTTTAAGTAGTGATGTGATAGAACAGATTGTTTGAAGCAAAGATGGTTTTGAAATTTTGAAGAGAAAGGGAAAATGCCTAACAACAATAGCTGCACTTTGTCAGAGGGAGCAGATGGATTAGATGCCTTCTTGAAATCTCTAACAGACAATGTGGCTTGAAGATAAAGAATGATGTTGGGATGACTGAGCTACACAGTAGGATGAAATCAAATGAGAGACAGATTTTGTACTGCATTTTCTCAGAGAAATATGTTAAAAATTGCTAGCTCAAGGCCAGTGTTTGGACTCCACCTGGATCTTTATGGACAGGTCAGTTGCTTGTGTTCCAGAATGGTTATGTGAGATGGAAACAAAAATAATCCTTCTTAGGATCCTGGGACAATAGGGAAGAATAAGGGAACTTCTGAGAAGGACACAGATGATAGGTTTACATTTACTCCAAATTGACAAGAAATTATGCCAAGTGCATGAAGTGTTTCATAATTAAGGGAGATATTTTGCTTGTGATTTATAAAAATGAAAAAAAAAAAAAATGAAAACTTTCTAGGTTGATAAATAAGCTAAACGTCACCCAAAAGAAATCAGAACAAAAGGCTGGATGTAGAGAGAGATTTTCATGAGTTTGCCTTTTATTGCTTTCTTTCAAGTGATTTCAAAGACTTTTCAAAGGGAAGATTAGTGCTGTTCCTGAGTTAGACTCCAAATTTAAGAGAATGATGAACTTTTCATCCCTTTGGGCTATAGCCTATATTTATTTTTCATCTCTATGGACCAATAACTTTCATGGAACAAGTACATACCACAGGAACACCTTATTCCTGAGCTGCTTTTATTCCAGTTGCCTTTTCTAAGGTGACAGGTTCAATACAAGCTTCTGGCAATAGAAGGCCCAGGATAAAACTGGCAGTGTTAACAGCATTGTAAACTAAGATTGCACAGAAAGAAACTTCAGTGCTTTTCTCTTTTAATTGATTATTGCAAAAAACAGACACAAGAAACTATTAAATTAGAACTTTACACCAAATTTGCATTGCCTCAGTATAAGGAGTTCACTTCCCGAACCTTAATGTTTAAACATAATTGAACTTAATTTTGCTCCTGATATTTTAATTATAAATTAGATTAAGTATATAGAATTAAAATAGTTTTAAGCCAGTGTTGTGGGAGAATCAAGCCAATTATAATTACTGCTCCATATTGGGATTGTGTGGCAGAGTTTTGATGGAAGGGGGTGTCAGGGATGACTTGTGTGAGTAGCTGCTAGAAGTTTCCCCCATGTCCAACAAAGCCAGTGCCAGCCAGCTCCAAGACCAACCTGGCACCAGCCAAGGCTGAGCCCACCAGTGATGGTGGCACTGTCCCAGGAACAGCAGATACAAAAGGAGATGGGGGACAGGGTGTTTAGCAGGGAGTTACTGTCCAACAGCAACTGCAGCCAGAGAGAGGAGTGAGAACATGTGAGAGAAACAACCCTACAGACCCCAGGGTCAGAGAGGAAAGGGAGGGAGGAGGTGCTCCAGGTGATAGAGCAGATATTTCCCCGTCAGACTGTGGTGAATATTGGTGAGGCAGCTGTGCCCCTGAAGCCTGTGGAGATTCCCAATGTAGCTGATATCCACCTGCAGCCTGTGGAGGACCCCACAAAACAGCAGGAGAATGACCAAGGAGGCTGTGATCTGTTGGGAAGCCCACAATGGAAAAGGCTCCCACTCTGGGAGACTTACATTGAGGCAGCCTGTTCTTGAAGGACTGCACCCCGTGAGAGGACCCATGCTGGAGAAGTTTTTGAAGAACAGCAGTCTGTGGAAAGAACTCATATAGGAGGAGTTCATGGAGGACTGTCTCCCATGGAAAGGATCCCACACAGGAGAAAGGAAGAGTGTGAGGAGTCCTTTCCCTGAGGAGGAAGGAGTGACAGAGATAACACCTTCTCAGCTGACCAGAGCCCCATTCCCCTTTTTACAGATTCCTCCCTGCACCACTGGAGGATGGAGATGGACAAAAAGGGGGTTAAATTATACCTGGGAACAAGGAAGGGTGGGTGTAAGATACTTTTAGGATTTGGGCTTTATTTTTAATTATCCTACTCTGTTTTAACTATAATAAATTAAACTAATTTTCCCCAAGCCAAGCTGTTTTGCTGTGACAGTAACTGGTGAGTGACCTCTGTCCTTATCAAAACCCAGTCGTTATATTTGTTATATATTGTTATATTTTCTTTTCCTTGTCCAGCTGAAGAGGGGAGTGATGGAATGGTTGAGGTGGGCAGCTGGCATCCAGCAGGGCCAGCCCAGCAGCTAGATGTGGTACTAAGAGCAAATAAAAAGCCTGTATTGAATAGAATGCAACACTGATCAGAAAACAAAATGCAGTCTTAGACATCAGGAAGCATAGGCATAAAATGAGTATTGCGAAGAAGTCAAGATGGTCCAGCAATAAAGGGGAAATTAATAGAAATAATGAACATTCTTTGCCATATAAATAAAATGAGAACAAGTAAACAAAGCAAATGAGGACTATAGTAGAGATTAAAAATAATCTATGTAGTATTTAAAATTTAAAAGAATACCTATCTCATTTTTCAGTATGACTGAAGGTATGACACATCAAGAAAAAGTCAGGTTAATTCACTGAATGAATATATTAAAAAAAAAAAAAATCTCTTAGGAAAAAGCAATTTTCAAGAGCTTAGGGTAAAGCAGATCTTATTATATTTAGCACAGAAAAATTGGAAAATACTGACATATAAAATTATAGGCCAGAAACAAGGTATATTTAATGAACCTGTCTTTATCAAGAAATGATAGAAAATAGAATACCAATATTTACTTAATGGAGATGTGACTGAAGAAACTGAAGGATTGTTAACCAAATATGGTTTTATTTAAGCTTTTAGTGCAATTGTTGAAGTACATGAGAAAAACAGCAAAGGAAATGGAAAATAGGGCATGTTGCAACATGAAATTAGCAAACTATCTGATGTTATACTACAGTCTTTACATCTGGTAATAAATATTTTCCTAGCAAAGGAAACATGGAAAACATGGTTCACTACAGTTTTTTTCATAGCAAAAGCATTAATAACAGTAATCTTAATAAGTATAATTACTATTCCTTCCTTTCCCAAGCAGAAGAAAACAATAATACAGTTGATAGAAGGGTGTGGAACCAGTGCAAAGACTTTCCTAGATTTAGGTAGAGAATAGTGTCACATATAAGAAAGAAGATGAAAAGAAAAATCACAAAACAGAGACTAGAAAGACAGAACAGGGTGAATTTGAATATGTTTAAATGGAACATGGTCCATCTGCTTCCTAAAATCTATTCACCTCTTAAGTTAGGTCTGCAACATGAAAGTTCTTGAACACACCATCCTGCCACTAGTTTACTTCAGGTACTTAACTTCTATGCTATTAACACCTTTCTTTTTGTTAAGAATTTTCTCTGTGACCCTGCTGAGGACCCAGTTTTCAATCTTTTACCCACCTGTCACATCACCAGTTGTCAAATAATCACTCAAGCAATGAAAAAATTAAAACAATCCAAGTTAAATATTGCAAAATGTGCTTAGACTGTGTTTAGATTGAAGGTTGTTACTTCTTCTAAGTTTGAGGAAATATTTGCATATCTAAGAATTTTTTTTTTATTTAACTATATCTGTTTTTTTTTAATTAAAATTGTGTAAGCTCTAAAGGAATTTGAGGAAATATTAAGAACTTCTCGTATTTGACTGCTAGTGAAACTGTTCTAGTCTTCTGCTGCCTTTGCTTAGGTTCCTCCTGCTGATAATCAAGGCTAAAAATGTGACTTTTGTCATATGTAGTAGAATGCGCATAGTCAAATTTTCATGTCTTAAACTTAGACATTCAAATTTAAGGTAATCTGTCTCCATTCCATGACAATCAAAGAACACGTAAAGGATCTTTGGATGATGATTCATCTTATCCTAAGACAAGTGTATACGGTTGAATAAAAAAATTAGAGATGAAATGAAAAAAAATCAGGGACCTGCATATTGTTATAAAAAGCAAGTAATATCTTAGCATAGTTAAACCTGGAGATGTGTGCTTTATTATATCAAGAGCTGAGGTGTTGTGTTACAATCGTCAGTCTAGAGATGGTCTAGAGGAATGCAAAACAAAAATGTTGCAGAAAACAAACTGAAGTTCGCTAACCTCAAAAGTAGGAGACTGAGATAAGAGCACACAGTCTTCAAACAAATAAAATATTTCTGAAACGCAAAAGGGGACAGTTCTTCCTTTCAATCTACAAAAGATAAGCCTTGCTGTTGAACCTACACTGAATAAAAAGCAGAATGTTCAGGCTTGAACCGTGAAACATTTTCTAATGCTTTAAGTAGTGATGTGATAGAACAGATTGTTTGAAGCAAAGATGGTTTTGAAATTTTGAAGAGAAAGGGAAAATGCCTAACAACAATAGCTGCACTTTGTCAGAGGGAGCAGATGGATTAGATGCCTTCTTGAAATCTCTAACAGACAATGTGGCTTGAAGATAAAGAATGATGTTGGGATGACTGAGCTACACAGTAGGATGAAATCAAATGAGAGACAGATTTTGTACTGCATTTTCTCAGAGAAATATGTTAAAAATTGCTTGCTCAAGGCCAGTGTTTGGACTCCACCTGGATCTTTATGGACAGGTCAGTTGCTTGTGTTCCAGAATGGTTATGTGAGATGGAAACAAAAATAATCCTTCTTAGGATCCTGGGACAATAGGGAAGAATAAGGGAACTTCTGAGAAGGACACAGATGATAGGTTTACATTTACTCCAAATTGACAAGAAATTATGCCAAGTGCATGAAGTGTTTCATAATTAAGGGAGATATTTTGCTTGTGATTATAAAAAATGAAAAAAAAAAAAAAAGTTTAAAAACCAAACTCCAATGTTTCGGAAATACAGCCAGGACAATGTTCTGTATTTTCAACATCTGGAAACACCTCTGTACAAGTTGCAGAGGTCTTTCTTTCCCTCTGAAGTCTTTTAGTGGACCGCTACTCACTTTGGTGTTTGCTTTGGATCCTCTCATTAAACGCTTACTATTCAACATTCACTGCATATACAGTATGTAGGTTAAATAATTATTCTTTAATTTTTACACTAAAAAGGATACTTTTGGTTTCATAGAAACTGTTTTTCTAATTGACTAAGCTTCGTTTGAGAATGGGACTTAAACTTCTTACAGGTAAATCTTATTATTAGAGTGGATTTACTGTATATAATTAAATGTTTTCATAAAATATTCTACCATAGGTACACTAGCTAACAGCTGCTGGATTTCAGAATATGCTATACTTCAGAAAATACTGGAAAGTGTTAAGATGATTTGAAACAGTAAACTGAAATGTGTAAATACATAACTTAGTCAAAGATGTCATGTTCATGAAACTCAGATTCTCCAAAAGAGGACTCTCTCAAATTTTCATTTAGTAGAATAAACACTATGTCCTTCTAGTAGCCTGCACATATTCATAGAATAATAGAAATGTTTAGATTGCAAAAGACCTTCAAGATCATCGAGTCCAATTGTTAACCTCACTCTACTGAGTCCAACACTAAATTATGCTTAAATGCCATATCTACACGTCTTCTAAATGCCTCCAGGGACAGTGACTCAACTTTTTCCCTGGGCAACCTGTTAGTTCCTTGCAAACCCTTTCAGTGAATATAGTCTCTTAAAAATCAGTAAAGATCATTAAAAATAACGACAAATGATAAAAATAACTTTTTTATTCATTTGAAGGTTTATCATTCAGGTATATCACATAGATGGACTGAAAAAATACTCCTTGATTTCTTGTCTTGCCACTGGCAGGTAACATTTCTTAAAACAATTTAAGTGGAAATTAAGTACTAAATGTCAATAAAGATTGATATGAACTTTAGGGGAAAAAAAATCAAACCCCTACTATACTACAGCATGCATACATGTGCTGAAACTCCAACTGAAAGTTAATATAGAAACAGAACAGTAAATAAAATCTTTAAGGAAAACATTTTCACTGCAGTGCATTTAAGTTCACCTGCTTTTTAGTGGTAGAACAATTCAATGTATGTGACTGTTGCAAATAGTTGTCTTGCTTCTTTCAATATATTAACAATTCTTTCACACTTTTTTTGAGAAATCATATCCTCTTACTTTATGAAAAACCCAGAGATACTCAACAGCTTATGAAAAATGTGATGCAAAATTTTATTTTGAATACAATATTTAGTGATGATTCTTGATAATTTTAGACAGAAAAAAATCAATGAAAATATGCATAATATATATATATACATATATATACATATAGATGCATGTAAGTACACACAAATACATATGCATATACACATAAAGAAATGGAACAAAAATTTGGAAGAATATATACCGTGGAGAAAAAAACTATTTCCAGTGAAGAAAGGTTCTTCAAATAAATTTGAAACTAATTTGTCTGTGTAGGAATACATAAGAAAAGTGAACCACAGGAGGGCATTTGTAATCAGGAAGTAATTTCAGTTTTAATGAGGGGAAGCAGTAGACAAGACAGGTCTATAAGTCACCACCTGGAGGACTTTAAAGGAAGACAAAAGCTCAGAAAAGACATACCAGAATTTTTTTTTTTTTTTTTTTTTTTTTTTTTTTTTTGAGAAAAAAGTAAGGTTGCATGATAATCTGATA